>JARHVA010001323.1:1902500-2502500 GCA_037957365.1 Torreya grandis | reverse complement strand
AGCATCAAAGATTTTGAAGATATTCAAGACATGATCTTCATCAGGACCAAATGAGTATAAGTTGCGTATTTCACATTCTACAATTGTGTTAGAGAGTTCCCTTTATGTATACCTATATACTTGAGTGTCTTTCCCAATTTGATCCAATGTATTATGATACCTGATAAATCGATGGATATAGCTCAAGTTGAATGTTGTGTCTCATGTTGACTCTCTCTTGACCACTCTTTTACACTTGTCTTGAACTTCATGTACTGAAATGAAATTGGTCTTGATGATCCGTTGCTTTACGTGACAATTTATTAAGCAAATCTTCAATGTCATAGATCATATCTGTGACCTTATTGTTGATGTTGTGGATTGCACCCTTGAAAGAAGGCTAGGCTTCTCTCTTCCATGTGGCACAATAGAGACTCCCCTCTTGTTGTGGGTCTAGAAAAACTAAGGGGAGAATCTCTAGATAAGGGCTAGCTCCCTTTGATGCATCTCTAAAGTCTTTTACTGCTACTACTAATATTGGGAGGGGGGGTGAAAAGAGAGAAAATATTTAAAATAGAACCTAAACTAAAGCAGTGATGCACCAAAATGGTTGGTCTACTTAGCTTTGACATATAATTTATACCAATAAAAAAATGATATACACTTCATTTGACATGAGAAACTCTTCTGCATCAGTGTTTAATAAGGGGTCCTCTGGAGATACAGGGAGGAAGCACTACTAGAGGTGTTATAAGACACACTATGGCAACCTATTCACATGCACCTATACTCTGCTGTAGACACTTCTTGCTGAACTACAAGAGAAGAACTCACAATACACTAGACATGCTGGAATCATTCTATGAAAGCATGAGGGAAAATGACTTAACACAAGACAAAACCATAGACCTATGTAGAAGTGCAAACTCAAATGGAGGTAAAAATGCTATGTCTTGATTCAAGGTAAAATCCTGCAGGGCTTTGCCATAGAAGCTGAGAGATATCTTCCTCTCTTGGAGGTTACAATATATATAACATAAAAATGAAAGACTTTTTGTGCCTTCCATAACAATCATCCCATGCTATGTTGAATGCCTTAGAAAGAGGGAACTTGCTCATGCTGGTGTCGTCCTTCTAGAAATGGCTTGGAAGAACCATGCTATAGATGTCACAAGTCTTGACTTTACAGCTTAAACCATATTAAATGTTCTTGCAAAAGCATGGGTCACTTTGTCTCATCCGTAGCAATAACTTCCTATGTTGATGCTTTCAGGTGCCACCTGGGCTATTCTATTCTTTTTTGTGCTTGAATTATGTGTGTGTGGTCATGCTTTCACTATTTTCTATCTCTTTCTTGACAACTTGGCTCTCGAGCTATCTTTTTTTCTTTTGTTGGCTCTTCAGCTACTTTCTTGATGGATCACTGAGTTTCCCTTGGGTCTTATGCCCATTTGAATTCTATCAGGCCTACATCATTTGAGCCCTTTCAGGCCACCTGTCATGAAGGCATTAGTCCTTTGGCTTGTCCTCAATGGCTGATGCATCCCATCAAAATTGATGTTTATGGGCTTGTCACTATTTGAAAACCAAACAGCTATTTCATCACTATAAATTTGATGTCCGTAGGCCCGTCACCATTTGAAAGCCAATGGTTAGTTTGCTACCTTAAATTTTGACATGTGCACGCCCATCACTAGATGTTTGAATTACCAACAATGAGTTTGCTACACTAAAATTAACATTCTTAGGCCCGTCACCCCTTTGGCAATTTATTTGGCCTTTTGTAATTTGAACCTTCTCAAAGGGAAGGTGTCCCTTTGGCCTTTGAAAAGGTTCCCTTTTGGGTTGCTAGGAGTCCCACGCAAGGGCACTTGCCCTTCGGGCTCCTTCAGGCTTCCTTATCTTTTGAATTCCTTCAGACATTTTTTTTGAAGGAAATCCTCCCTTCAAAGCCCTGGCCCTTCTTTCTTTCTGTCTTTTCCTTTGGGAAATTCTTTCGACAAATTCCTTCAGACAAAAAATTCAAAGGAATTCATCCTTTGGCTCCACATGGATTTTATTTAGACCAAAAGTCTAAATAAATCCTTTGTCTTTTGCAAGGATTCTCACCAAAGGGAAACTTACCTTTTGGCCTTCTGCCTTGTCATTTTTTTGAAGGTGCTCTTTACCCTCTGTAAGGGCACTTTTGGGTCCATAATTTCCCTCCACAACCTACTGGAATGGTCCAGTTTGTAACTTGATTGCCCTCCACAAGGGCACTTTATCCTTAGAGCTTTGTAAAAGAATTGCATTTCTTTGAAATGGCCCATTTATTTGCCAAAAAGGATTATCCAAGGCAATTTGCTAAAGCAAAATGATCCTTCATATCAACCCAAAAACTTGTAGGACTCAAATCACTCGACTCTTTTGTAGAACAGGCCTTCAATAAAGGGGAAAAATGATAATTGCAGTAAGGAGAAGATATTAGAGACTGACTAATTAGTCCCCAAAGAAAATTCAAAAGGGAGACCAATTTTTTGGGCCTGTAAGACCAAAATTTGGTCAATAATCTAGTGATTCATAGGGGAAGCATGCCTAATATGCTTAAAAAGATTGGTAGCCTCAAAGTCTATTGGGCATGGAGTCAAGATGCAGCTTGAAAGAGTTAGAAAAAACCTTATAAAGACCTATGAACTAGCAAGGATTCATAGGGGAATCATGCCTAATATGCTTAAAAAGATTGGTAGCCTCAAAGTCCATTGGGCATGGAGTCAAGATGTAGCTTGAAAGAGTTAGCAAAAACCTTATAAAGACCTATGAACTAGCAAGGATTTTACCTCAATTAACAAGGAAAAACAACACACAACAAGGCTAAAAACACAGCACTTATGCAAACAACACTTAGGGAAAACAAAGACAACTAAAAGCAGACTACTATGTACAGCTAACTAGATACATTTGCCTCCTTCTTGGATCAAAGGGAAAACTTCTTAAGTTTCCTTCATGGCAAGAAAACTTATGGTGCCAAACAAGTGGCTGAATGGAATGGAGACTTGGTGACTTGCTCTTCTTGTCTACCACCTTGATTGGCTTGTATCCAAAAGAATTAGGGTCAAACATGCTTCCAAAATATATGTATTTAGCTTGATCTTGGAATCTTGCCTCATGCTAGCCCTTCATGCTAGTGTATCTCACCAATAAGTCAATGGCTATTGCCTCATCACCATAGGGATCATCTAGCTTATAACCCCCTTGATATACATCATGGATTGACTTGTTTCCTTTTGCCTCATTGAAGAGACTATCAAACTTATCTTCTACTTCATCATGGATTTCTTGAAGAAGGGTGACTGTTGTGATGTCTAAAATGAGATAACAAACTGCTTGCTCATCCCATAGAACATCACCTTCTTGCTCAAGGCTCTCTTATTCAAAGCTTTCATCAAGATGGATAGGATTATCCTTTTCTTGTTTAAAAAGTAGAGTCTCTAGTTGTTTAAAGACATCCTCCTGATCCTCCTCGAACTTGGGTTCCATGGCATGGTCATTCTCTTCATCAAATCAACAAATAAGTTTATCAAACAAGGGAGGAGAGAGCTCACCATGCTTACTTTCCTCATCATCCATTGTTGATAGATAAAGTTTGTCAACATCTTCTTCATATTGCTGGAACATCTGCATGTATGCATGACCTGTGTCTTCTCCATTGTTGATGATTTCTTCAAAGGGAGCATCCATGATGATCTCATCCTCATTGTCACTCATGATAGCCTCTTGGGAAACTACAAATTGTATCCTCTCTTCTTCACTTGCCTCTTTCAAAATAAGTTCCTCCTTGAGAAAGAATGGAGTGGAGGGTTGATGGACAAACTTATGTGGAAGAGGAGGCAATCCTTGAGCTAGAATTAAATGATTCTCTTCCTTCCATTTGGAAAACACCTCATCTATATCAGATGTGGCTTGATAGCTATCTTGAAGGAGTGTAGATGGGGTGTGTTTAGACATGGAATATTCTATTTGGTCTAAACCATCCATCACACCCTGGCTAAGGAATCTCATTCTGGACTCCAACTCTACAATTTTCTTGGCTATATTCTCTTAGAAGAGCCTTTATTGGTGATCATGAGGGTCACCATGAGTAGGAGCAACTTCACCATTTCTAAGGCCCTAAGCTAGTTCATGGCATTCCCTCCTCCAACTTGGAATCTTGACATCATGTTGAAAGACTTGAAGAGGTTGAGGAAGATTAGGAAGAGACAGTTAATGCACAAGAAGAGTTTCTAAAAGAGAGACGTGTTGGTTCATGGTATTCCCTTCAAAGGAGGATTCACAATCTAAGGAATTGAGAAGGTTCATTTCCATGGGGGGTTGATCTAATTCCCTTTGATGCTAAAAATTTAGGTGTAAGGGATTAAGAGCAGGAGTGATTACTGCACCAGATGATCTAGAGTGAGTAAGTGCTATTTGGTAAAAAGGATTTGGTGCACATGAGGGGTCTTTCTTTATAATAAGAGGGGGCTACTTTAGAATGGGAGAAGGCACATAAGGCTGATTTCCTTGGATGAATGGACTCTCCCATTTTGCTACTTCCTCTTTTTTGGATTGCAAGGCCTGAGCTTGCCTAAACAAGCACTCCTCTTTATACATAAGCTCTTGCTAATATGTATTCTGCTCCTCCAATCTGTTTATCTCCATCACCTGCTTCTCAAATTCTAGCATTACTTCCTTTACAATAGGTGAAGGGCAAATAGGAGAGCTAATTGAGGTGATGCCATGAAAAACCTCAGCTTGATCAAAGTTATATGAAGGCAAACAAGGTCCATGCTACTGAGTAATGCAATTCTACATACTAAAAATGTGATTTCTTGATGGCACTAGGACTGCTTAACCAGCTGATTCAACTCGGAGTCACCATTTGGTGTTGGTTGAAATGCCTCCAAAGGTTGATTGGGTGAAGAACACACCAAAAAATCCTTCAACTCCTTGGTCAAACTATCCCACTAGGTGTGCCAAAAACTATTGATACTATGGATTGCACCCTTGAAAGAAGGTTGGGCTTCTCTCTTCCATGCAACACAATGGAGACTCCCCTCTTGTTGTGGGTCTGGAAAAATTGAGGGGAGAATCTCTAGATAAGGGCAAGCTCCCTTTGATGCATCTCTGAAGTCTTTTATTGATATTTTTAATATTGGGGGGGTGAAAAGAGAGAGAAAATACTAAAAACAAAACCGAAACTAAAGTAGTGATGCACCAAAATGGTTGGTGTACTTAGCTTTAACATACACTTTACACCAAGAACAAGTTGATATACACTTCCTTTGACATGAGAAACTCTTCTGCATTAGTGTTCAATAAGGGGTCCTCTAGAGATATAAGGAAGAAGCACTACCAGAGGTGTTCTAAGACATACTATGGCAGTGTGTTCACATGCACCTATACTCTGCTATATACACTTCTTGCTGACCTGTAAAAGAAGAACTCACAATACACTAGACATGCTAGAATCATTCTATGAAAGCATGAGGGAAAATGACTTAACATAAGACAAAATAATAGAGATATGCAAAAGTTCAAACTTAAATGGAGGTAAAAATGTTGTCTTGATTCAAGGTAAAATCCTGTAGGGATTCACCATACAAGCTGAGAGATATCTTCTGCTCTTGGAGGTTTCAATATATATAGCCACCTTCTAGAACAAGCAACCCATGCTGCATTGAATGCCTTAGAAAGAGGAAACTTGCTTATGCTAGTGTCATCTTTCTAGAAATGACCTAGAAGAACCATGTTATAGATGTCGCAAGTCTTGAATTTACATCTTAAACCATCTTAAATGTTCTTGCAAAAGCATAGGTCACTTTGTCTCATCTATAGCAATAACTTCTTGTATCGATGCTTTTAGTGTGCCACCTGGGCTATTCTATTCTTTTCTATGCTTGACTTATGTGTGCATGGTCACACTTTCACTATTTTCTATCTCTTTCCTGGCAACTCGACTCTCAGGCTATCTTTTTGTCTTTTACTGGCTCTTCAGGCTACTTTCTCAATGGGTCACTAAGTTTCCCTCAGGTCTTATGCCCCTTTGAATTCCATCAGGCCTGCTCCATTCAAGCTCTTTTGGGCCACTTATCATGAAGGCATTAGTCCTTTGGCTTATCCTCAATGGCTGACATATCCTATAAAAATTGACATCTATGGGCCTATCACTATTCAAAAACCAAATGGCTATTTCATCACCATAAATTTGACATCCACAGGCCTATCACCATTTGAAACCCAATGGCTAGTTTGTTGCCTTGAATTTGACATGTGCGCACCCATCACTAGATGTTTGAACTATCAATGGTGAGTTTGCTATGCTAAAATTGACATTCTTGAGCCTGTCACCCCTTTGGCAATTTCTTCAGCCTTTTGTATTCCTTCAGCATTTTGTAATTTAAACCTTCCTGAAGGGAAGGTGTCCCTTTAGCCTTAGAAAAGGCCCCCTTTTGGGTTACTGGGAGTCCCCCGCAAGGGCACTTCCCCTTCGAGCTCCTTAAGACTCCTTCGGGCTCCCTTGTCTTCTAAATTCCTTCAAAAATCCTCCCTTTAAAGTCTCGACCCTTCTTTCTTTTGATCTTTTCCTTCAGGAAATTCCTTCGACAAATTCGTTTAGACAAAAATTTTGAAGGAATTCATCCTTTGGCTCCACATGGATTTTATTTGGACCAAAAGTTTGAAGAAATCCTTTGTCTTTTACAAGGATTCTCTCTGAAGGGAAACTTACCTTTCAACCTTCTACCTTGCCATTTTTTTGAAGGTGCTCTCTACCCTTTGTAAGGGTACTTTTGGGTCCATAAATGCCCTCCACAGCCTGCTAGAATGGTCTAGTTTATAACCTGACTACCCTCGATAAGGGCACTTTATCCTTGGAGCTTTGTAAAAGACTTGAATTTATTTGAAATGGCCCATTTCTTTGCCAAAAAGGCTTGTCCAAGGCAATTTTTTGAAGTGAAATGAGCCTTTGTATCAACCCAAAAACCTATAAGACTCAAATCACTCGACTCTTTCATAGAATAAGCCTTCGATAAAGGGAAAAAACAATAATTATAGTAAGGAGAAGATATTAGAGACTAACTAATAAGTCCCCCCAAAGAAAATTCAAAATGGAGATCAATTTTTTGGGCTTGTAGGACCAAAATTTGGTCAACACTTATCATATGTATCCTTAACTTTATTAATACTCTCTGTGAGTATTCTTATTATGAAGTTGGTTGCCCTGTCCAATTCCTCATGCTCTAAATCATTTTTCAATATCTTTTCTACAATGAGGGTGTGATTTTCAATCATGTCCATGGCCTACAACTTTGGGTAGAATAGGTTTAACCTTTTTATCTCTTCCTCGTATTTACTCATTGATGTCTTTAAAGATTCCCAACCATATTTTAGAGCTTGGTAGTAGTCCATTGCTAATCTAGTGACTCTATTTCCCTTTGAAATGAGCTCCTCTGCCTAGTCCTTTGTATCCCTTCTCATATTTCCAATTTCTATATTACATCAAGTATTTCTCTATCAGATATCTAAGTAATAGATTGTGTTGGTTGTGTAGCAAGTTCAATGAACTTTTTTAGTGCATTCATCAATTTTACAACCTTATTCTTCAATTCATTTTTTTTGACCTTGTCATTATCTATTTTCTCAAAAAGAGAGTCAATTATTGATTGAATATCATGTTTCAATCCCTCTCTTATAGGACGACCTAGGTGAAAATCTGATGTTTGGTAATTCCCCTCCACTAGATCTACTTTCTGATTGTCTGGTGGGGGGACTATAATTTCTACATACTTCTCCCCTATTGAATCATATCTTATTATTGATGTGGTTTTGGGAGCTTCCCTCAATCTTTTTGATGCTTATATAAGGCAAAAATCAAGTGTGCTAAGAGACACCATCTATTTCCATTTTTTCCTCACTAATTGCACTAGCTAACTAGGAGTTCCATCTTATTGTCCTAACACTGCCAACTATGAATCTACAACTGAAGTTGCAATAGTGGTGGTTATGGTGATGAGTGCTATGTCTATTACTGATATGGACACTAAATATTTGGTTGATGCTTTGGCAACTTCTTCCCCATTTATGGGTTGAGTAGCCATAGTTGTATCAATATTTTTATTTTTCTCTACCTCTTTAGTTGGGGCTTGAGTTATTGTGGAAATGGATGAAATGGGTGCAGTGGAAATGGATGTGCCTATCAAGGGTGTGGGAATTGGAAGTGACACATGTGGAGGGGTAAGCATGGGGATTCAAAAAAGGGGAACCTATGTAAGTGTGGAATTCAGAGCCATGAATGAATCAATCAAAGTTATGAGGACACTCAGGGTTGATGTAATGGGGAAAGTGATGGGAGATGGAAAAGTAATGATAGATATCCCAATGGTTGGGATGGCTATCAAGATTGTAATCAGGATGATTGAATCTATAGCTATGTAATACTATGTGGTGTTAGTGATTAATGGGGTGGTGGTGGTTAATAATGATGAGATGGAAGGAATTGTGGCAGAGATGGGAGGGATTATGGAAGAGGGGAGTAGAAGTGGAGCTTGAGTGTCCAATTATGTTTATTGAACTATTGGTAATGGATTTACTAGCACATGTGAGCTGGTAGGAATGGAGGGGGTAATTATTTGAGGTAATGGTGGAGTAGAGATAAGAGGAGGAGGTATTGAAGATGGTTGAATTATAGAGATAGGGGGAGAAATTATTTGTGCTTTAAAGCAGTTGTGTCTTCAGCTAAAATTACTATTGGATAATCTACTACTACTCCTTAGCCACTAGATTGACCTTGTTTTTATTTTTTCTTATGTTTTCTCTTATATGATACCGCTAAGATTTTTGCCTATTCTATTTGGGTTCTACTACTGGAACCTTCTACTATTGGTGTCACACATTTCTCCTTGACCTCTCTTAACTTATCACTGATGCTCACAGTTTTACTAGTCACCTTGACCCCTTTTCTTCTAATCTAGTTGATTTTTCTATTTATTACATTGGTGGTCCTATCCATTCATGAGAAGGAATCAAGGATGGACCACCTAACTGATGGAAGGGGTTGAGCAAAGATCTTGTTATCATAATAGACCATGTCCACTAGAGATTCATCATATACCAATTCCTTGGGGACTGGAGCAATGTTAAAAGACTTGATATGCTATAGGGTCATCTGAGAATAATCTTTTAGCCTCACTTATTCTTCATCTTTTAGGTCTTCCTAGTAGTTTTCATATTAGTTAACATGGGAATATGTTGTGATCCCCAATATATTAGTAATGCTACCATATAAATCATAAAATGGTCTTACCTTGAGAGCACTGAAGGTCATTTGAGTCATTTTAGTGTTTGCACACTTGGATTTAGATAAGGAATGGGATGTATACCTCCCTATACTAATGGAGTAATGGATTCCTACCTTGTGTTTCCTTGATAACAATTAATGAGTCTCTACAAGCTACCTCACAAGTTCCATTAAAGCCTATTTATCACTTGAATACTTGGGAGGGTATATAGATAACCACTAAATATGCTTACTCTAATGTATGAGTATGTTGAGAATTGAATGAAATAGGATCCCTAGTTTGTGATCTCATAAACAACATCATAGAATCTCTTCTTTTCTAACTCTTTGTCAAACATGATTATGATGCAGTATATGAATGTATCATTTACCCTTCTAAAATGTTGCCTACTTACCTCAAGGGTGAGGTTAGGGTAATAATTGAAGACCTTGTTAACCTGGTCATCTAATTTATTCAATCTTGGAAAGGCTCTCCCCTTTGCTAATATGTAGACTAGATATGAAGTCATGTAAAACTTCTCTCTATTCTAGATTTACATTAATTGCTTGTGGATGGAGTCACATATCAGTTGGGCCCAGTAGATGTAATGCTTATTGTGGTGGATTACCCATATGTATTAGTACATCCAATCTTGAAAGTTCCTGACATCGGGGTTCCTAGTGACTCTATGCAAGAGTATGATTAAGTCACCCATTTCTTCCTTAAAGTCTATCCTTCCCAGTGTTTTAGGTAGTCTTGTAGATGTAGGCCTAGGGAATTTTAGCCATTATTTATTAAGTACCCTTAAACATTTAGTGTTATTATCCTGATAAAACATATTGGATGAGTTAGGAGTTATATCGAGATAACTATCATATTCTAGGATCAGGGACATGGAGTCTATGAAGTTAGGGTCTAGGTTCAGAATCATTTCTCCCTAATTATTTAACACTTCTCTTTTTTTTACATCATAGTGTTTTGCTAATGTGAAATAAACTTATGGATTTGCACTAATAAGGGGAAGGTTGTTGCCTGGGGTAGTCCATAGTCATAAATGCTTTGAATCCATTCATTTTTAAATTCAACATTTACCCTTGTTCAAAAATCACCTAGGTCCATGTGACCTACGTCTATGTCTATGATTTCATTTGTGTTGGATTCCAAGTTGAGTGGGATACTAGGTTCCTTGGATTTGAATTTCATTTCTTTTCTAGACATAGATTTTAAGAAATTTTCTAGGGGAAAACCAACTATAGAGTTGGTAGGATTTGTGATTGTAAAACACAGGTAAAATTTCTGGTAGACTTTGGAGTTGCTTTTGTAGGGAAAATGTCCAGTGGGTACTGTGGTTATAAAATCTACTTGCAAGGTCTGATGAAAAATCCAATGGGTTTTAAGGTTGTAATTTCAAGTAAGCTCCTTGATGGGATTTGGAGTTGTAAAATGCACTAGGATTTTCTACATAATTATAGGGTTACAAATATAGGTAGAAAATCTACATGTTTTGGAATTACAATGGTAGGTGAAATGTCCACAGGGACTATGTAGGAAATCTCTATGCAAATATTTGATTGGTTTGTATGAAATTAAAAAAACACTAGGTTCTTTTCAAGCTAAAAGACATTTGAAAAGACTCCATAAGAACTTGGGAAATATGTAAACAATCTTTTGGTAAAAACACAATGTAAGCACAACAAGGAAGAACTACAAGCAACATGAGAAAAGTCAAAACCCTATGTTTTTAAATGAAAACCAATCTTTTCTATAGAAAGATAGAAAGTTTTTGGGAAATGTGTGGAATAAACATAAGAATACAATTTTGCATGAGATGGAAATGGTGGTTGTGGTTCATGGCTATGTTGCTCAATATCATGGTGTGATCATGGTTTGGCTTTACATGGAGCTCTAATCACTCAATTAATAGAATAAACAATGATTTTTTATTAACCCTATTTCATTTATATAGCCTTAATCATTAAATTAATGCACCCTAGGTTGATGGTTGGTGGGATTCAAAACTTTGGATTCTTGGAGTAATTTTACAATTTTTCAAAATTGCAATTTTTGCAATTTAAATTTCACTTTTTATTAGGTAGTTTGGTCTATTAGAAATGGGAAATTAGAACTCAAGACATAATTTGCATCTTTGCAAGTTACAAATTACAATTGGGGTTCTAGTTTCCATAGGAAGGTTAGTCAGTGGGAAGTGGGACTCAAGTTGAAATTTTCAACTTTGCAACTAGAGTTCTAGTTTTTGGTAGGAGTGATGTGCAATAAGTAGAGGCTGGAATGAAATTTTCAAGTTTTTAAGTTGAAAATTTTGAGTGGGATTCCAATTTCCAATAGTTGTGAGTGTCAGGAATCTAGAAATAAATGCTCTGATACCACTTGTTAGGACCTAGGAAGCACAATTGATTACCAAGCAAGTAAACATGTGGAATTAACCAGAAGTAACAAGTAACTAGAATTCAAAAATAACACAGAATATGAGAGACAATACCCAATTGTATTAATACTCTTCCAAAAGGAAATACAACAAAGAAGATGCCACAGTCTTCTTCCTTACACACCTCTAGGGCATAAACAGTATATCTCTTCAAGAGTTATCTCTCTTGTAATATCAATTACAAACACAACTCAACACACAAAGCTGTCAACCAGTCAGTAACAAAACCAGTACACTGAGTACACACCACACTCCAAGTACACAATCATACTTCAAGTAGATCTCACTTGATCTTGCTACCTATTGTGTTGCTGACCTCCTTAATCTTGCACACCTAAAAATCACCCTAGTTATGCACACTTGCAAACCTAGATCTTGCACACACACACCTACAGATCAATCGACCTTACTTACACATGTAGATCTCCTAACCTGGCCTTGCACACCTACCGACTAAGATCATACACACATGAAGAACCCTTCTGATTATCCAAACCAGCACCCCTATGGATCTTCTACCAGAACTTGCACAACCTATAGCTCTACCTAATCATACACACTCAGCACCCCTATGGAACTAGGAGGAACATACCTTGCTCTCTTCACTCTGAAGGAGCTAACCTTGCTCTTACTCAATTAACACAAATTACAATACATCCCATGTGTCTATTATATAGATCTCATGTAAACAATAATTAGACATCCAATTACAATAATTAGATTTGTAGATCAAGACTAAAATTAGCCTTTTAACATGCAAACAACTAGTTCATTAACTAACTATTCATCAACTAGCAGTTTTGGAACCGCACAAGTGACCGACATTGGTCCCTGTTTGGCTGGAGATGACCGACATCGACCGATACTAACTAATGTTAGTTGCTCTGCTCACTGTATATAACTGACGTTGGTTGATCAGACTGACGTCAATTTCTCTGCAACTCAACAACCTCTCAACAACCTCCTCCATGTCTGCATTAGTGAAGCTTTTAGCTCCACAACCTAACAATCTCCCACTTGGAGATAAACAACTGTACTATACCTGTACCTATACACTGTCTAATTTGTTTCCTATCTTGTATCCCTCTTCAAGCTCAATCTTGAAGACCAACCACCACACATCTTGTGGTGTAACACCTATCATCCAAGTAACCTACCATATCCAAAGTGCCTGACCCTGCATAGCAAGAATCCCTGCTGTTGGTCCCTCTCAAATACCTGAGAACCCACTGAATCACTTTCCAGTGCTTCCTTCTTAGATTGACTACAAACCCACTGACAACTCCCACTACTGGGGCAACATCAGGGAGTACACATGTACTCAACCTCATCATGTGATTGGAGACCCTGTTCTGTGAACTGTCCATCCATAGGTGTGCTTGCCGTTCTGCATCTTGCACTACCTTCACACAATCATCCTATGACAACATCAACTTGTGATCTTTCCTGTCTCTAGGATTACTCATGCCAAAGAATTTCACTGCTCCCAAATTCTTCATGACATACCACTGAACTAACTTTACCCTTAGCTCAGCAAATCTCTGTATGTATACACTTGCAACAAGCACATCATCCACATACAGTAACAGGATAATATAGCAACCATTATCCAACCTGGTAAAGAAACCACAATGGTTACAATGACATTGACTAAAGCCATGCTTTGTCATCCACCTATCAAACCTGTACCACTGTCCTGCAGCCTTCTCAAGACCATATGACCTGGCCTTCCATTTCACGTGTCCATTCTCTCTATTCTTTAACCAAGGAATCCATTCGTCTCTTAGTGCTTTTATCCCAGCTGGCAACTCTACCAAATCTCCCATTTGGTTCTTCTCTAAAGAATTCATGCCATGCTCCCACTGTTTCCTAGATCCTTCTTACTCTGCAATAAGCAACGAGTATAAAGAAGAGGAATAATGAATTTGAGGCTTACTTACCCTTTTAGTCCTCCATATGGGCATTTGAGACTCCTTGATAGCTTGTTGTCTACCCAAAATCTATTCCAGTGACTGACCTCAGTCACCACCCAGTCTGCATCTAACCAACGTCGGTTCCATGTGACTGACCTGGTCACTGACACTGGTTATCCTACCGACATCGGTCGCCACCTGCCTGACACCACCGAATTTGCCTGTCTGCACATGACTGACATTGGTGCCTATCTATTCGATGTCAGTTTCCCATAACTAATGTCGGTACCTATGTTTTCCTGTGAGTGATGACTTTTTACCCGTGAGCTTACTTTGAATCAAAACCTTATCCAAACTGCCCTGCTCAGAGATATCCAGTCCCATCCACTGATCTCTATCCATCATCTCCTCCATGAACACTAAGGATTTCTAGTTCTTAAGTCTATCAAACACATCTATCTTCCTCTTAAGAACATGCATCTCCTTCTTGCTCATGTGACCAAGCCTATAAAGCCACGTCTTCACAATAGAAGAAGAATCAGTAATATAAGCAAGTAGATAAAGAGTACCTTCTTTCTTACCACATGCTAATTCAAGTGCATCCTTGATAACATTCCAAGAATCCACTATGAGAGTTACTATGCATCTCTCATCACCTAACTTTCTTGTAGAAATTAGCCGCATCTCCAGGACTGGGACCTGCATGACCTCCTTCAACACCCATGTGTTGGCTGTCTTCAATTTCAGTCGCACTTCCCCTTTGCCAAAACTTTGACAAGGCACACAAGCCCCTAAATAAATATTTCCAAAGTTTCCAAAGACCTTAACATGGAAAAATACTCTATTTTAGGCTGCATGGAAAGAGGCAACAAAATCTATAAAACAAGATTCTACTTTATCCAAGGAACATCCCAGAGCATCATGTGCAACAACACCTACAACATCTGCTTCTTCAGTTCCTTCATGCTGATCTTCTACCAACCAACAATATTTATTTACCTACTCTTTCTTTCCATAACATCATAATTGATCATTCGTGCTTTTCAATCCCTCCATTCTTAGCTTACTTTCTTCTGCCATTGCTATACTCCCACTCAATCAAAAACCCCTAAGAGTGACTTGTAACCAAACACAAACCTGCTCCCTACAACCTTTGCTCTGATACCAACTTGTCAGGAATCTAGAACATAAATGCTCTGATACCACTTGTCAGGACCTAGGAAGCACAATTGATTACCAAGCAACTAAACATGTGGAATTAACCATAAGTAACAAGTAACTAAAATTCAAAAATAACACAGAATATGAGAGACAATACCCAATTGTATTAATACTCTTCCAAAAGGAAATACAACAAAGAAGATGCCACAATCTTCTTCTTTACACACCTCTAGGGTTTCCACACCTCTAGGGCATAAACAGTAAATCTCTTCAAAAGTTATCTCTGTTGTAATATCAATTAAAAACACAACTCAACACACAGAGCTATCAACTAGTCAGTAACAAAACTACCAGTACACTGAGTACACACCACACTCCAAGTACACAATCATACTTCAAGTAGATCTCACCTAATCTTGCTACTTGTTGTGTTGCTGACCTCCCTGATCTTGCACACCTGCAAATCACCCTAGTTCTGCACACCTGCAAACCTAGATCTCACACACACACACACCTACAAATCAACTGACCTTACTTACACATGTAGATCTCCTAACCTGGCCTTGCACACCTGCCAACCAAGATCATACACATATGAAGAACCCTTCTGATTCTCCAAACTAGCACCCCTATGGATCTTCTACCAAAACTTGCACAACCTGTAGCTCTACCTGATCATACACACTCAGCACCCCTATGGAACTAGGAGGAACACACCTTGCTCTCTTCACTTTGAAGGAGCTAACCTTGCTCTTACTCAACTAGCACAAATTACAATATAGCCCATGAGTCTATTATATAGATCTCATGTAAAAAATAATTAGACATCTAATTAAAATAATTAGATCCATAGCTCAAGACTAAAATTAGCCTTTTAACATGCAAACAACTAGTTTATTAACTAACTATTCGTCAACTAGCAGTTTTGGAACCACACAGGTGACCGACATCGGTCCCTATCTGGCTGGAGATGACTGACATCGGCTAATACTAACCGATGTCGGTTGCTCTACTCACTATATATGATTGATGTCAGTTGATCAGATCGACGTTAGTTTCTCTGCAACTCAGCAACCTCTCAACAACCTCCTCCATGTCTGCATTAGTGAAGCTTTTAGCTCCACAACCTAATAGTGAGTTGAGCGGGAAGCAGAGGTTAGAAATTAATTTTTCAATTTGCAAACTTGGAAATTGTGTTCAAATATTTAGCTTCCATGGGGAAGGTTCTAAGTGGGAAGCAGATGTTGGGATACAATTTGCAAGTTTGAAAGTTGAAAATTGCATCCAAATATCTAGTTTTCATTGGCTTGGGAAAAAAGGGTACCTAGGTTATTTTAAGGCCTTTTTTCAAAAAATTAATGGGTCTCCCTTAGGTTACTAGATATTTTGACATTTTTAGGACAAAAATATCAACATTTTTGGAGACCTCTATGGGGTGATTACCTGCTAATAAATTTATTTCTAGTAGTCTTTTAGTTCATTGGGCATGGAGTCATTTTAAGCTTAACATACTTTAATTGGAGAAGAACAAAACTAGTAGAAAGCCTAAACAAGAGTGAAATAGGGAAAAATGAAAATAAACTAAGGAAATGAGAACTCGTAATGAATTGACCTGTGTGAAAGCACTTATTTAAGGTGACTAACTAAAACCTAATATATACAATGTTTATTGGAAAGAATTCCAACCTCAAAATCAATGTTTAAGATATATCTCATTGATTGGGATAGGTAGTTTTGATCCACTGGGTTTAGATAGATGGAATGCATTCACTCCCTTGCACTAAGTTATAATGTATGGACCACTCTATATTAAATCAAAATTTATGTGTTTACCTGGTTTAGCTATTTTAACATCTCATTTTAGAACCATGACTCCTTCATTTAAGCTCCTATCAGATGATTTTTTTGTCAAAAGTTCTCTTTATTTGAGCCTAATTTTCTTCTAGAACTTTCATTGACTACTTCTTAACTTATTTTAGTTTTATGAGTTCCACCAATCATACTATCATTTCATCATTATCAATTAATTCCAATCGATCATTGAGTTCTAGATATGGTAACTCAATTGACAATAGAACTCTAGCTGCCCTTCCATATACCAACATGAATGGAGAATTGCCACTGGCTCTCTTGAGAGTGATCCTATCAGGCCATAGTGCTGATTTTAAATTTCTATGTCATGTCCTTTGGTTGTCTTCCATTTTCCTTTTGACAATCCTTATGAGATTTTTTATTGATCAACTCAGCCAAGCCATTACCCTACAGGTAATAATTGGAAGAAGTAATCAAGTATACATTGTGATTTATAGCCCATTTACTCAGTTGAGTGCCCATTAAAGCTTTGGCATTGTATGAGATAATGGTGTAATGAATACCAAATCTTGTGATAATGTCATCCATGAATTCCAAGATAGATGCCTCCATAGCATCTTTTAGTGCAATTGCTTCAGTCCATTTGATGAAATAATCAATTGCTATAAGGACCCACTTGTGGATTGCACTTGAAGATGGATTGATCATGCCAATGAAATCCAATCCCTATTGTGTAAATGGTTGGTCAACTTGGATTGGTTTGAGAGGGAGAGTTGCTAATTTTTGCTTACCTATAAATTAAGCACACTTTTCATAGTTCCTTATCCATTAATGGGCATCTTTCAATATGTCAAGCCAATAATAGCCTCCTCTTATTATTTTGATGGTTATGGTTCTTGTAGATAAATGTCTACATAATATACCATCATGAAACTCTTTGAGTACATTTGGGACTTGATCATGATCGATACACCTTAACATGACTCCATTCATATCTTTCTTAAATAATACTCCATCAATAAGAACATAAAGAATAGATTAGAGTCTGAAATACCTTTGTTTGGACTGTTGGAAATCATATAGATACTCACCACTCTAAAAAAAAATAGTCATGTCACAAATCTAGCTATTGAAAAGAGGTAGAATGGTTGGTTGGGATGTATTTTGACCATATACTATATTAGATACTACCTCAACAATCTTTATATCAGTAGCTAGCTATTCACATAAGCCCTTTCCTCTTATAATCTTTGTAATTTTTATGTTCACATCATATTCCATGACTTCTATGATCCATCTTTATTCTTTTTGTTTATTTCTTGGCTCATAGGAACTCTTTGACACTTTGGTGACTAACCATCAGATGAATTTTATTATTAGAGATCATATGCCTGCACTTTTTAAGATCTTTAATTACAACATAACTTGCTTCCCTACAAAACTATAGTTTTATTCATAATCCTTCAAGGATTGATTGAAAAAAAAAACATTTTTTGTTCCAACTGTTCTTTATTATGTTGGGTTAGAATAGCTGAGATGTTACCTTCTCCTCCAAAATCATAGAGAATGAATTCATTCTCATAGTTGGGGTTGACCAGGGTAGGATCTTGAGAAATAGCCTACTTAATGGCTTCAAAACTATCTTTTCCTTCTTGTGTCCAGCTAAAAATGATACCCTTATTAAGCATAGTAGTAAGGGGCTTGGCCATGAAGGAAAAATTTGGAATAAACATTCTTACAAAGTTGATCTTTCCTAGGAAACTTTATAACCCCTTTTTATGGCTCAGAAGTGATAGTGAAGATATAACACTTATTCTCTCAAGGTCTATTGCAAGACATTCCTTCAAAATAATGTGTCCCAGTAGTTTCCCTTCATGAAATACAAAATTTCATTTTTTTGTATTGAGGGAAAATCCAAACTCTCTACATCTTTTGAAAAATTTCCTAAGGTAATCCAGGTGTGTATCAACATGTTTTGAATAAGCAATGATATCATTTAGGTATACCAAGATCATCTCATTTATCAAACCTCTAAAAATCATCTCCATGGATTTTTAAAATGTAGCACTAGAATTAGTCAGACTAAGAGACATCTTTTTATATGCATACATGTCTTGTTTTATAGTGAAAGTAGTCTTGAATTAGTCTGATTCCTACACTAGGATTTGGTTATATCTAGAATAACCGTCTAAAAGAGAAAACCTTTCAGATCCTAATATAGTTTGAAGAATTTGATCCATGGGTGGAAGAGGATAATGATCCTTCAGGGATGTTTTGTTAAGGTCCCTAAAATATACACAAAGCCTAATTTCACCATTCTTTTTCCTTACAGAGACCAAGTTAGGAACCTAGAATGAGTGTTTGATGGGCAAAATGATATTAGCCACTATCAGTTTGGATAGTTCACTCATCATCAAGGGTCTTATTTTTGGTTTGATTGGTCTCTATTTCTATCTAACAAGGTTGGTATTTGGGTCAAGCTCTCTTGTGTGTTGGGATAAGCTAGGGTCAAACCCCCTTAGATCTTGATAATTCCAAGTTAAGTTATCATCAAATTCTTGACACAACTCAATAAAATCCTATTTCTCAAAAACATTACGTACCTTTCTAATATTCAATGTTTTCCCCTCTGAAATAACTACTAGCTCATAGTTTTATTCATTGACCATGATATTCTTATTTTCACCTTTCAGCTAATCATCTAAGTTGAAGATACTTTCTAAAGTATCAAGGCCTATGGGTAAATTATTTGTCTTCAACTAAATGATTCGATCTCCATATTGATCTTGGAGTCTTGACTACTTTCTATCATAGAATTTAGCTTCCTCTATCAGAAAATTTATAATTTATTGATCATTGTCAAAGACTTTCCATTTGGTTGCATTGTCAAGAATAGATGGACCCAAAATCAACTTTACATGCTGGGTATTTTTCTTCTTTATTTCTTTAGGCAAGTTATACTGGGAGCCTATTGAGGCCATACGATCAACATTTTTGTTATATGCTCTTGGTATTGATTAAATATTTAAAGTGGTAAAGTCTTCCAATAGGTCCTATTGTAGCCTATAATTTCACTCTTGTGGGAGAGTTTTTTAGGCTCTCTCACTTCCAGTTACAAGCATGGGAACAACCTCAAGCTGTGCATATCCTGAATGAGGTTAAACCTCCAGAGTACGCTAATTCCTCTTTGATGCTCACCTAAACTAATGTTAAACTAATTACTCATAGGTAAAAGGGTTATAAAGGGGATAAGGGATCCTAAGGAAGCTAACTAGGTGATGCACCAAAGGTAAATGGGAAAATATCACTAGCTTGGACCCACACTGATTCTGTAGAGGACAATACTAACTTTCACAATCTCAAGATTGAGCTAGTTGCATTAGTATTTCATGGAGAAGGTTTTGGAAGTAATAAAAGTAAATAGAGAGAAGTTATACAACTCACTAAAATCTCACATCAATGGTAGAAAGAACACTAAACCAAACCTGTGAACAACCTTGAAAACACCTTAAACAAGGCCAAAAAAGAGGACCATGATGAGGAAATTTCTCCTTCACACATTACCATAGTGCACAACTAAACATACATGAATCCAAGGTAAGAGATAGGAAAAGAAAGTCCTTTTATTTCATTAAGAGGTAGTTCTTACAAGTGCTTTATAGGGTCAAGCCTAATCAAGCTGAGCATATTTTGCAATATCTCAAAGAATGTCCCATCTCCGAAAAAGATAAAACAAAATCTAAAAATTGGGAACCCCTCCAAAATGGAAAGCATCTAACATATATAGAAAAGGAAAAGAGAAAGGACTCATGGGAGTAAGGGGAACTGAGAGAAGAGGTCATCGATGACTGGGACCCCTACTGTTGTGCTCAAGCTCCCTTACATTCAAAGTGTGCAACTACCTTGACCATGGAATGAACTATCCAAGATCACCACAAATCTCCTTGATATCCTCAGACATTAAAGTCCCTTCCTTTTTTGGAGTTTAGAGAGCCATGTCATGGGTAGTTTCATGTCCTCACCAAGTGTACATGATTTTATCTATCACATTTAAAACTTCACGTGCTCCTTCACCCTACTTGGATAAGGACAAAATCAACATATCTATGAATCTAGACCTAACCAGCTGCCTTTGATCAAGTGGTTGCTTGTCATAGGTGAGAGCCATACCAAAGAATGAAGGCTTTTCCATTAATTTTCACCTACCAACTCTTGATATTTGAATGTGTCCTTGACACTTGTCATGTACACTTCCACCCTTGAGATTCGCTGACTCCCTTTGACCTCTTTTGAATAGAAATGGCTATTTGATGAGACCCATCTTTGATGTCTGTGGGAACGTCTCAAGATTTCAAATTCAAATGGCTATTTTTTTGGGCTTTTTGCTTTGAATAATTCCTATATACATTTTTTACAAGCAATTAGGTCTTTGAGTTTCTCAAAATGGACTTTCCAGAAGGGAAAGGGAAAGAGCCCTTCAGAAAATTTGAAATGATCCTTCGACGTTTTTGCAAATAAACTTTTTTGAAGGGAAAGTGCCCCTTTAGAAAAATTGAAATGGTCCTTTAGGAAAGTTGAAATTGGTCCCTTGAAGCTTTAAAATGAGACTTCAAAAAAATTGCAACGGTCCATTTCCCTTTGAAGAAATACCTTTGAAAAAGTTGCAATGGTCCACTTTGAAAAGAAAGTGACCCTTCGGCAAAGTTGAAATGGACCATTTCTTTAAAAGAAAAATACCCTTTGAAATTCTTGTTTGGTTCACTTATCCAAAGAACATGCCCTTCAAAAAAATTTAAGTGGACCACTTTGTCAAGAAAAGTGCTCTTAAACTTTCCTGAAATGGTCCATTTCTTGTAGATAATTCTTTTGAAAGAATTCACTTGGACAATTTTCTTGAAAGAATTTACTCTTTGAATTTGACTTGAAAGGACCTTTAGATTTGAAAAGTGCACTTGATTACTTTAGTTTTCTCATGACTCATAACTTAGTCTTCTACCTTGTACTTTTGTAAATGTTGATGGAGTCTATAGATTTTTTGATGGATTCCATAGATTTTTTGATGGAGTCTGTAGTTTTTTCGATGGAGTCTGTAGATTTTTTGATGGAGTTGATAGCTTTTTTTATGGAGTCTGTAGATGCTATAGGCCTAATCCTGCTACATTTATGACCCCTAACTACTTGGTTTCACCATGAAACCTACTAAAAAACCTCTTCTTTGCTCTACAGACCTATCCCTTAGAATTTGACAAAATACACTTTAAGAAAACTTGAAGTGTTTCAAAAGCTTTATGAGCACTATAAGATCTCTCTGGTCCACTCATTCCATCTAGAACATTTTTTCATCTTCTCATCCATTAGCAATTTGATCCATCTAGGCACAACTTGGTATGTGGGCCAAATTTGGCCAACACGTCCCAAACCCTATGTTTGTAAGATCTTATCAAGTTGTTCTTGGTTATGATTTTAGATCTTAATAGGTGAACAATCAACTCACTGTCACTAAAACTTGTAGTGATTATATCCATCTTTACTTGGCCAGTTAGAGATCTCAAATTAATGCTTCATATTCAACTAAAGTTTGAAAGAATATAAATATCTTTCCTTTTATGTAGAGATCAATATAATACCTATACTTACACCATTTTTGCTTTTTGAGCCATTGAAAAATAGTTTCCACATTCCTACAAGATCCTCAATTGGTTTAAAAATATTTAGAATAATTGCATCATTTTCACGGATGTAATATGTACCCAACTCAGTTTATTATACATTGTCACAAGAATAAAATTGGAGATTTGATCCCCATTCATCTAGATGAGTGTCTGGGATATATTTCATGGTTGTTACAACTTCATGATTCAGCTCCTCTTCCTGATCTTGCAATGTGCAATTCATATCCATAAGAATAGGAGTGTATGGCTTAATATGGTCCTTAATAATTGGCTCAGCTCTTATTGTTACTCTCATTCCATATATATTCCTAATCAACATGTGGGACTAGTCATTAGATATATACCCTCCTATTTTTGTAGTGAAGTCTCAGGAAAGATAGATGGAAAAATAGTGGGGAGATCAATAACTGAGATATCTTGGGAGATTGACAAACTTAGATGTGCACGGATGGTAAGGTTTACAACTTTTATAGTCTCAAATATTTGAACCATAATCTCATCCAATTGAACCACACCTTTTGAGATAGGTATATACTTAATACCAAGAGCAACAACTATTTTCTTAGATATAACATAGCTATTAACCCCTGAGTCTACCATGAAATTATCGATGAGATGTTTCCTAAATATGAGTGAAAGGTAGAAATGGGGAGGCTTACCATTTTTTCTTATTTTGGTGTTAGTTTGTGGTTTACACAAATTAACTGCAACATTAGATCTGTTAGCTAGAACTTTGTCTCTTATTTGGGAGTTTTTTAAAACTTTGTGTAACAAGTCCCTTTGTGTTGGAATGGACAATGCTTCACATATAGTGGCATTAAAATTAGTTTTATTCATTTGTTCAAAAATAATAAAAGGGATGTTACCAAACTTCACTAGTGACTTTGTGGGAGCTATGTCTTCTTTCATGAGATTTGGGGTCAATAATTTTGATTTTTACTGGCCCACTGGCACATTGGGTGGCCTCTATACTATGTTACCTTTTGTAAATTCTTCTACAAATTTAGAAGTTGTAACTTGTTCCACCTTGGAGGGTTGATCAATTTCAATTTACCTCTTCTTATATTGTGTATTTTCTACCACCAAACCACCACCATTGAATAATGCTTCATCCTAATTTACACCACAAAAGTCTTCCTCTTGCCATTTCAAAAGAGTAGCTTCATTTTGAGTAGGTTATTATGTATCTTTCTATTGAAAAGTGCCTTCTTCTTCTTGTTCTTGAGTGTTTTTTATGATTTTTACCATCTAGGCTTAATTAATGACACCATTAGGACAAGCATTCTGATTATGTGGTTGAGCACAAGGATAACACCACTCGTACTTCTAAGCCAAGTTATTTTGAATAGGTATAATAGCTTTAGTAGTACCTGGTGCAGGTAAAGCATGGATATTTGGAGGTTTTGCTTGTATATTTTGACTTTGTGGATGTATATTACCTTGGTATGGGTACCTATTGGGTTGGTATGTTTGGTTAGATTGCTGATAAGGCCTATAATTATGGGATTGCTACCTTTTCAATACTACCAACTCATTAACAAAGCTCTTAAGTTGTGACTTAACCTCATATAAATCATTAGTAGGAGTATGAGTTAAATTTGGTGCTTTGCTTATGGTGGTAATTGGGGCAACTTTAGGTTTCATGGGAGGTACTTCTGGAAATAGAGGCATTGGTAGCCTTAGGACAATTTTTCCATCTTGAATTAGGCAATTATTTGCCCTTATTGCAATTTCATAGGCATTGGGTATTGTGGTGCCACCCATTCACTGAATCATGATAGTTATTTCACTATTTAAAGCTCTTAATTAATATATAAAATCATTATTTGGGGTTAGTTTGACTAATACTTGAATTCTATTTCATGTCTTTTAAAAATAGAAATTAAAATCACTCACGAACTCATGAGGAACACATTGAATAACAGTTAGTTATTCAACCAGTGAGAGGTGGTCACTCTTGTATTCAAATTGTGTGCATAGTGTAGTTCCTAATTCATCCTAGATATGGATGAAATTGGGAGGAAAACTTATGTACCATTGTAAGGCTTTACCCTTAAAAGTGGAGACAAAAAGTTTGATTACAACATTATCTTGTACTACACTATGGATTGAGTAAATATTAGCAATGTCCTGTATATGTTCCATAGAAGTGGTGGAAGTTTCACTGATAAAATACGAAAGCCTTTTCAAAGCTAAGGTGGGTATATCATCATATTGGGCCAACTAAAATGGGTTGCCTCCATTAAAGGCTACAACATTTTGATTTATTAGAGCCATTATAAGAGGTATGAAACTGTTGGGGATATCTGAAGTAGATGTAAATAGATTTATAGGATATACTCTAGTGTAAGGTACAACTGATCTTGATGTATTTTAATATGGAAATGAAAATTCTTGAAAGTCAATTTTCTTACCTTAGTAAAAGATCTTATTTATTTCTTTGACATACATAAGCCTAGATTTATCGAATCCATGAGCCAATAAAGTCGCTAGGTGATTTTGAAATGTCTATAAGGCTCATACAATGATTTATTAGAATAGTAATAATCTCTTATTTATAATTTTTGGGTCCCATTGGGCATGCCAAAAATTGTTATCACCTAGATTTTGCACCCATCTTTGTGTTGTAGTGCACTGTGTAGAAATATAATGATATAATAAGATCACCTCCAAGCTATAGGACCTTGGAGAATTGAGGTGAACCTATGGAAAATTTTGGATTCCTTTTTGTAAGTTTAGTGCTACCAATAAATTCTCAATTCATGTGGAAATTTTGCTTCTTAGTGATCTTGCTTCTAAACTAGGGTTTAACTATGAGGAAAAGAGTTTTAGAAATGAAATTTGCAAAACTATAAATGGTGATTACACCAAATATTTATAGTGGATTTTAATTCTTACTTTGTATGAACATATCATAAAAATGAATATATTGAAATTTATTGGAGCACAAACTCATGCAAATGTGAAACTGAATGTAATATTGGACATTTACCATATAAGGAACACAATTCTTTATTTTTAATCAAACAACCTCTCAGAAGGGATAAATAATACCATAGATCAAATTTTGTGACTAAAAAAAGAATGAAAGCATTCAAAAATTTGACAAATAGCCTTGCATACACAAAGATAACATAGACAAAGAAGGCAAACCTTCAATCTATAATTATTCTCTAGGTTACAACATGTAGATCAATTATTCAGAATGTAAGTTAATTTCTATAACAGTAAAAAGATAAATGGGCTACACCATAATACCCATATTTATACAAAATACTCTCTTAAAAGAGGAGTAGTTATCAAAAACACTACGCCCAATTAAATAAAAATCAAAATCTGAAAACCTTATGGAAAGGGGCTTGATCTTCAGCTGGAATGACATCTTTGGCAAGGTAAACATATGGAATAGGAAACACGTAACTATTGGGTGTTCTAAAAATTATTGGAGGTATGGAGAAAACTTTTAGAATCTTCATGCAACATCCTCATGATCTTCAATTGAGATATTTTTATCTTCTTCATGCAATGAGGTGATAAAAAATAACTCATACTTAGAAGAATAGAATATTTTAGATATTTTAGGATATTTTTACAAAACCTAACTTATATTTTTCAATTAGGACTTTTAAATTTTTTTAAGTCATCTAATTTTGACAAAACTGAAAATGCAATTTACAACATGAGTTTTTGCAAGTAAGCAACTTAGACTTTGTCAAAAAGAAAAGTGAAATTCACAAGTTTGATTTTTACAACTTTTCAACCTATAAAAAATAATCTTGGAAATTACAAGTGGCTCTTTCTCAAAAATATCTATTAAAATGATAGTTTCAATTTGCACTCTATAACTTTACAATATTTTTTAAAACAAAGAAATATGATATACAAAATGTATTTGATTGAAATAATTAATCTACAAATATAACCTTTGAGGACTCCTTATCCTTCTTTGCTTATGTTTTCTCAATATAAGCATCAAAGCTTTTGAACATCTCTAGGACACGATCTTCATTGGGACCAACTAAGTATAGGTTGCTTATTTCAAAATTTGAAATTGTGTCAGAGAGTTCTCTTTGTGCAATCCTGTATACTCGAGTGTCTTTCCCCATCTAATCTAGTTTATTATGATACCTAATAAATCGATGGATAGAGCTCAAGTTAAATGTTTTATCTCGTGCTAACTCTCTCTCGTCCACTCCTTTGAACTTGTCTTGAACTTCCTATACAAAAATAATTCATTCTTGATCATTTATTTCTTCACATGATAATTTTTTAAGTAGATCTTTAATGTCATAGATTGTATCTATGACCTTATTATATATAGTTAGATTTATTAATACCCTTTGTGAGTATTATTATTTTAAATTTGGTTGCCCTGTCCAATTCCTCATGATTTGTATCATTTTTTAATATCTTTTCTGCAATGAGGGTGTCAATTTCAATCATGTCCACAACTTGAAACTTTGGGTAGAATAGGTTTAACCTTTCTATCTCTTCCTCGTATTTGCTCATTAATATATTTAAAGATGCTTAACCATCTTTTAGAGCTCGGTAGTATTCCATTATTAATTCAATGGATCTATTTCCCTTTGAAATGAGATCATCTACCTAGTCCTTTTTAGCCCTTCCCATATTGCCAATCTCTGCTACTGCATCAAGTGTTTCTCTATCATAGATTTGAGTAATAGATTGTGTTGGTTGGGCAATAAATTTAATGAACTTTTTCAATGTAGTCATCAATTATTCAACATTGTTATTCAATTCTTCCTTTGTGACCTTATCACTATCTATTTTCTTGAAAAGAGAGTTAATGCTTGTTTTAACATCATGTTTCAATCCCTCTCTTGTAAGATGACCTAGGTGAAATTTTGATATTTGGCAATCCCCCACCGCTAGATATTCTTTTTGTTTATCTGATGGGGGGAAATGGAATTTATACATACTTCTCCCTTGCTAAATCATATAAGATTATTGATATGGTTTTGGGAGCTACCCTCAATCTCTTTGATGTCTTTGTAAGGCCAAAATCAAGTGTGCTAGAAGACACCATCTATTTTTGTTTCTTCCCCACTGATTGCACTAGACAACTTGGAGTTGCATCTTGTTATCCTGACTTTGCCAACTATGAATCTACAACTAAAGTTGTTGCACTGGTGGTTATGGTGATGAGTGTTATGTCTATTACTGATATGGCCATTCAATCTTTGGTTGATATTTGGGTTGAGTATCCATAGTTATATCAATGGTTTTCTTTGTCTCTACCTCCTTAATGGGGGCTTGAGTTATTACGAAAATGGAAGAAATGGGTGTAGTGGAAATGGATGTGCCTACTCAGGGTGTGGGAACTAGAAGTGACAATAGTGGAGGGGTAGGAATGGGGAGTTGAAAAAGGGAAACTTATGGGAGTGTGGAATATAAAGCCATGAATGAATCAATCAAAGTCGTGGGGTCACTTAGGGTTGATGTAATGGGGAAAGTGATGGGAGAAGGAAATGACATAGTAGTTATCCTATTAGTTGGGATGGCTACCAGGATTGTAGTTAGGATGACTAAATTTGTAGCCATGTATTGTTATGTGGTATTAGTGATTAATGGGGTGGTGGTGGTTATTAGGAATGAGATGGAAGGAATTATGGAAGAGATGAGAGGAATTATCAAAGAGGGAAGTGGAAGTGGAGCCTTAGTGTCCAATTATGTTGATTAAACTATTAGTAATGGAATTATTGGCATAGGTGAGATATTGGGAATTAAGGGGGAAATTGTTTGAGGTGATGGTGAAGTGGAGATAGGGGGAGAAGGTGTTGAATATGGTGGAAAGATAGAGATAGGGGGAGAAAATTTTTATGCTTTAATATCAACTGTGTCTTCAACTGAAATTACTATTGGTTGATTTGCTACTCCTTGGCCACTAGATTGACCTCATTTAGCTTGTTACTTATTTTTTATCTTATATGATACCATTGGTCTTTATACTTGTTCTATTTGGGTTCTACTACTAGAACCTTCTACTATTGGTGGCACACCCTTCTCCTTGACCTCTCTTAACTTATTACTAATGCTCATAGTTTCCTTGGTCACCTTGACCCCTTTGCTTCTAAGCCATTTGATTATTCTATTTATTACATTGGTGGTCATATCCATTAATGAGAAATAATTAGGGATCGATCACCTAATTGAAGGAAGAGGTTGAGCAAATATCTTATTATTACAATATACCCTATCCACTAGAGATTCATCATCTACCAAGTCCTTGGGGACTATTTCCATGTTAAAAGCCTTGATATACTATAGCATCATCTGAGAATAATCTTTCAACCTCACTTCTTCTTCTTCATCTTGTAGGTATTCCTAGTAGTCTTCATAACAAGGAATATGGGAATATGTTGTGACCCTCAATATACTAGTAATGTTACCATTTACATCATAAAATGGCCTTGCCTCGAGAGCTCTCAAGGTCATCTAAGTCATTTTGGCATCTGCACACTTGGATTTGGATAAGGAAGGGCATATATACCTCCTTATACTAATGGGTAAATGGATTCTTGCCTTGTGTTCACTTGATAATAATTTGTGAGTCTCTACAAGCTGCCTCACAAGTTCCATTAAAGCCCATTTATCACTTACATACCTTGGGAGGGTGTAAGGACAACCACTGAATCCTCCTAAACTAATGTAGGATTATGTTGGGAATTCAATGAAATAATATCCCTAATTTGTGATATTAGAAACAACAACATTAGAGAATCTCTTATTTTCTAACTTTGTCAAACATGACTATGATGTAATATATGAATGTATCATTTACCCTTCTAAAATGTTGCCTACTTGCCTCAAGGGTGAGGTTAGGGTAATAATTTAAGACCTTATTAACGTGGTCAACTACTGTATTCAATCCTAGGAATGCTTTCCCCTTTGATAATATATAGACTAGATATGAAGTCATGTATAACTTACCTGTATTCTAGATTTTCATCAATTCCTTGTGGATGGATTCACTTATAAACTAGACCCAATGGATGTACTACTTTTTTTGGTGGATTATCCATATGTATTGGTATATCCAATCTTGAAATTTCTTAGCATTAGGGTTCCTAGTGACTCTATACAAGAGTATGATTAAGTCACCCACTTTTCCTTAAATTTTATCCTTTCCAGTATTTTGGACAATCTATTAGATGTAGGCCTAAGGAATTTTAGCCATTATTTATTAAGTATCCTTAGATATCTAGTTTTATTTTATTAATAAAACTTATTGGATGATTCAGGATTTATATCGAGATAACTCTCATATTCTAGGATCAGGAACACTAAGTCTATGAAGTCGGGGTCTAGGTTTAAAATGCTTTTTACCTTGTCATTTAAAACTTCTCTCTTTTTTTCAGCATATTACTTTACCAATGTGAGCAAAAGCTAAGGGATTTTCATTGATAAGGGGAAGGTTGTTGCCTAGGGTAGTCCACAGTCATAAATGCTTTGAATCTAGTCATTTTTGAATTCAACATTTACCTTTGTCCATAAATTAACTAGGTATATGTTACCTAGGTCTATGTCCATGATTTTATTGGTGTTGGATTCCAAGCTGAGTGGGACACCAAGTCCCTTGGATTTGAATTTAATTTCTTTTTTATACATAGATTTTGGGAAATTTGCTATGGGAAAACCAAAATAGAGTTGGTAGGATTTGGGATTGCAAAACACATGTAAAATTTTTGATGGACTTTGGAGTTATTTTTAAATGGAAAATGTCTGGTGGGGATTGTGATTTTAAAATGCACTTGTAAGTTTTGATGAAAACTCTGACATGTTTCAGGATTGTAATTACAAATAAGATCCCCAATAGGATTTGGAGTTACAACATGCACTAGGATTGTCCATGGAGTTATAGTGTTGTAAATGCAGGTGGAAACTGTATGGGTTTTAGAATTGCAATGGTAGGTGAAATTTCTATGGGGACTATGTAGGGAATCTCTATGGGAATATTTGAATGGTTTGTACAAAATTCAAAAAACCCTTGGTTCCTTGCAAGATAAAAAACATTTGAAAAGACCCCACAAGAACTTGGGAAATATGTAGACAATATTTTGGTAAAAACACAATACAATCACAATAAGGAAGAACTACGAGCAACATGAGAAAAATGAAAACACTATATTTTTAAATGGAAACTAATCTTTTCTATATAAATATAGATTTTTTTTAGGAAATGTGTGGAATAAATAATATAATACCATTTTTCATGAAATGGCAATGGTGGTTATGGTTCATGGTTGCATTGCTTAGTATAATGGTGTGATTGTGGTTTGGCTTCATATGAAGCTCCAATATCTCAATTCATAAAATAAATAATCATTTGTTATTAACTCTATTTCATTTATATAACCTCAAGCCTATAATTAATGCACCCTAGGTCAGTGGTTGGTGGGAGGTTCAGAACTTTGAAGTCCTAGAGCAATTTCATAATTTTGCAAAACTATAATTTATACTTTGACTTGCGCTTTCCATCAGGTAGCTTGGTGTATTGGAAATGGTAAAATAAAACTCAAGGCATAATTTACAACTTTGTAAGTTATAAATTATAACCAGGTTTTTGATTTCCATAGGAAGGGTAGTCGATGAGAAGCAGAACTTGAGACATAATTTGCAGCTTTTCAAGTTACAAATTGTAATCAGGGTTTCAATTTCCATAAGGGTAGTCAACAGCAAGTGGGACTCAATTTACAATTTTTAACTTTGTAAGTTACAAATTGTAACTAGATTTTTAGTTTTTGGTAGGAGTGAAGCATAAGACGCAGAGGTTGGAAAGTAATTTTCAAGTTTGCAAGTTACAATTTGCATTTGAATCTCCAGTTTCTATAGGGAAGATGTTTGGTAGAATGTGGAGCTCCATTTACAATTTACAACTTTACAAATTAAAAATTATGAGTGGGGTTCCAATTTTTAATGGTTGTGAGTTGAGTGGGAAGTGAAGGTTGGAAAGTAATTTGCAAGTTTACAAACTTGAAAATTATGTTCAAATCTCTAATTTCCATGAGGAAGGTGTTAAGCAGGAAATGGAGGTTTGGATATAATTTGGAAGTTTGTAAATTAAAAATTGCATTCAAATCTCTGATTTCAACTAGCCTTGGAAAAGAGGGTACCTAGGTCATTTTAAGGTCTTTTTCCAAAAAATTGATGGGGTTCCCTTAGGGTACTAGATATTTTGATACTTTTCAGACAAAAATATCAATATTTATATTTTGACATTTATTTTTGAACATTCTACTTTGATAATGAGATATTTAAACATTTCAAGTGCTAACTCGATTTCACATTACTTCTCAAATTCTCAAATTCACTTTGAATTGACAAAATAAAGCATTTTACATGCTCATATCTAATCAATTCAACTTATATACCAAATAGTATTGATTTTTCAATGCCTAGATACATAAGGAGTGGTGCTATATATAAAACCAATTATGAGGGAGATTTATTTTATGATTTGTTTACATCCTTCCAAGATAATGAAAACCATTAAGAAAAGGTATATGTACCTGTGTATGATGAGGCACCACTTATAAAATAAGAGGTGTGAATCCACATATAAATAGAGGAGATACCTCTCGAATAAACTTCCATTTAGGGGTAGACCCTTATGCAAACCTCTAGCCAAATTCTAGAATCATTAACCAAAGGGATCAGTTGTAGATCCCCTCTGAAATAAACTTCTCATTTACCAACTATAACAAGCTAGATAACTCATGGATTTTATGGTTGTTACCTTAACCATCACTTATTTAAATAATCCTCCACTTATGGAGTGAAACCTATCCATTAAATAATAATAAGAAGATCCTTAGACTAATCTTCCATTGAGAATGGATACTTCTATAATTCTTGAATAGATTCCTCGTGTACCCATTACAACAAGCTAGCACTTCACCAAAATTATTTCCAAATATGTATCAAGTTCCTCTTTTTATCTCCCAATAAGTCCCTCTAATTCACAACAAGTTGTCGATAATTCCCAACACCCTTCTTCTAGTTCACAATAAAAAGTTGATGATAACTCTCAATATGTTGCTTCTAGTTCATAATAGGTACCATTAAAAACTCAACAGGTTCCTCCTAATACCTATCCTACATCTTCTAGTTCAAAATAATAGGTTGTTAACAACCCCCTATTATAGTTAAGTAAATCCAATCCATAATATTAGGTTGCAAATCCTCCACCTTAATAATGAGTTGTGATTAATCCTTGATGGGATACTATTGATCCAAAATCTCTCTCTTACAATCAACAATTACCCACTTTCCAACAACAAGTTTCTTTGCAAAAAGGTTTTACCTTTTAGTAATAGATTCCATTATATGTCCAATAAATTCCTCCAATCTAATAGTGTGCTACTAATTCACCCCCTAATACTAGTCAATAACAATAAGCAACATATGAACATTATAACCTTGGTTATAGGGTGAATAACCCCAATAACTCAGCTCAAAGGGTATCCATTCCTACTTATCTAAATCCTAATTCCTCTAGTTATCTCAATCAATCCAATTCCACCCTGAATAGTCAAACAAATACACCTCTATGGGCTTAGAATGCTCAAACTCTCTAGGAATTCCAAGAGATAAAGGACATTATTTTGGGGATCCAAGTAGGAAATTGGGGTAAAAAATACAAGTTTTATGAAATATACCCATATCTATTTGACATGAGCATCCTTTAAGTACCCTGTCCATCTCATTTCAAGACATGCAAATTTGATAAATAAAAAGGAAAAGGTGATGTTAGAGATCACCTGAAAGAGTTCTTTGTGGCTTGCCAAGAGGTAACTTACAACCATGTTTATTTACTTTGCTTATTTTCACGTAGTTTGGGTGGACAAGCTCTAGAGTGGTTTTTACACCTACAAAAAAGGTCCATCATCACATTTGATGATCTATTATAAAAAAATTGAAACACTTTTCTTAAAATATAAAATATGAGTTAACCATGGTTGATTTATATAGTGCCAAACAACATGGTGGGGAAAGATTTTATGCTTACTAACAATAAAGGATAAACTTAATTATCCATTTTCCACATAATCTTCCTAATAAATAGTTAGTGAACATTTTTTATTTCAAATATGGATTAATAGGTGGCTCATAACTTGAAACTCCATTGTGAAGATGCATTCAAGGGGGTTATAGACAAAGGAGTGTATATTGAAAAAGAATTAATAGACAAGGGATTGTTAAAATATATTCTCAAAGTCATGTGCAAGCTTAAGCTCCTCCACAAGCACATTATAACACATTAGAGAAGCCTAAATCCATTTATAAAAATAAAAAATGTTGTATGGAATGGAGTAACAAAATCAAAGCATGTATAAATGGTACAACCACCACATATCCAAAATTATCCACCTACTCCAACCATCACATTAAAAATACCACATCCTTGAAGGAATCAATATTAGGACATGTTCTTTAGAGAACTTGGTGAACCCATTGAGGTTGTGTTTCATAAGCTAGTGATAACTAACATGGTCATCTAGCCAAATCCAAAACCTTTGCATGAAGAGCAACCCAAGCCTCAATTGTATAGGGACAATGAATACTATGATTTCCATTATGTTAAATGGCATGTAATTCATAGATGTGTGTAATTAAGGAATTTAATTTAGGATTTGTTAGCACAAGTGACATGTTGGGGATCAACCAACAATGTTGATTACTATGTGAAAGCAATAAATGCAAAATTAAACCAGAAAGATAAGTAACTAGAATCAGAAAACAACAAACAATAAGAGATACAAGAAACCACCCTGAAAACTTGTATTAAACTCTTTACAGAAGGAATACAATTGAAGAAACTTCTTTTCTTCCAAACCTCTCTCAGATGTACAGATCTCTTTCTAGATCTCTTTCCCTCAAGAGCTCTCTCTCTCAATTACAATCAACTCCAACACTTGGAATGATTCACATATACAATTCTGTACTATTCCTCAACATTACACACACTAAGCTATGAAGAATTATCCCTATTATATAGAATTAGGGATCATGAGAAATGCAATTACAACCAATAGATGCACCTCCTAATCAAGGGCTCTAAACAGTCTTACTTAAAATAGAGATGTGGACTTAAGACTATCACTTAATCCTATTGTCAGGGAAACCCCCAGAACAATAAACATGCTCCAATCCCTACTGAGTCAAGATCTTGCTCTACCAATTAGAACACATGTGATTACTTCTTGTATTAGCAACTAAACACGGAATTATACCAGAATCAATAAGTAACTAGAAATATGAAACAACACAGGAATTAAGAGACAATACACAATTGTATTATATACATAGAAGAATATACAATAAGGAAGATGCCACTTCTTCCTCCACCTCAAAGGTTCGCCACACCTCAAGACCTTCTTCCCTCTCTCTCTCGGTCCCAACAATCAACTCCAATACATAATTGATGTTCACCTCTCCAACCAGTCAGTAACACGCTGACAGTTCACCAAGTACACAACCGTACTCCAAGTAGATCCCCTACTCTCTGCTACCTGCAAATCACTAGACCTTACTCGCCATGTAGACATCTCTACACCCCTGAAGAACCCTTGTCCTTGCCTCACCAAGTCCTTATGATTCTTCAACCAGTACTCCAGTGGATCAGCTCCTTGACCTTGCAGACCTTGCAACTCTCCCTGATCATACACACTCAGCACCCCTTTGGAACTAGGAGGAGCTACACTAGCTCTCTCTAAAAGCTCTCTGGCTTTTTAGCACACCTTTTACAATACAGCCCATGAGTCCATATAAAGATCTCATGCTTACAATAATTAGACTGACCTAATTACAATAATTAGACTCACAACTCAAGACTATGACTAGCCTTCAACATGCAAACTAACAGTCTTAAAATAGACTCTCCCAGATTCGTCATGCAAACTGCCTATTCTCGTACAGGCTATCGACGTCGGCACCTCCAAGACCGATGTCAGCTGACTGGTAACTAACGTCGGTTGCTTCCTCTTGCTATCTGACTGACGTCAGCTGATCAGACCGATGCCATTTCTCCTGCAACTAATTCTGCAACTCCGCATCCTCTGTGACTTCTCCTGTTTGCATCCTGGTGAAGCTTTTAGCTCCACAACCTAACAATCTCCCACTTGGAGATAAATAGCTGCACCTGTACCTGTACCTGTACACCATCTAAATTATTCCCTGGCTTGTATCCCTCTTCAAGATCCATCCTGAAGACCAACCACCACACAACCGTGATGCTATACCTGTCATTCAAATAACCTGCTACATCCGAACCTACACATCCATGTAGTGAGGAACTTGACCCTGCATAACAAGAATTCTTGCTGTTAGTCCCACTAAACTGCCCTCCAGTACTCCTTCCCCGAATTGGCTCCATACTTTCCAACAACCCCCACTGCTTGGGAAAACTTAGGCCTATAATAGACCTCATGTGATCTCAAACCCTGTTTCAAGCTAAGCTTGAACTATCCAGCCATTGGTGTGCTTACCGATTCTGCATCCTACGTAATGAACCTCGCCAACACCGTCTTCACATCAGCTCCCACTGGAGATAAAATCTCCATGTCTCTTATGCCAAAGAATTTTGCTGCTCCAAATTCTTCATGACACACCTCTAAACTAACCTTACCCTTAGCTCAGCAAATACTTGTATGTACAAACCTACTAGTAAATCACCCACATACAGTAACAAAATGATGTTGCGACCATCATCTACCTGGTAAGATAAACACAATAGTTACACTGACATTGACTAAAGCCATGCTTAGTCATCCACCTGTCAAAACCTGTACCACTGTCCTGCAGCTTCCTCAAGACCATATGCCTTGGCCTTCTGTCTCTTGTGTCCATCCACTCTCTTCTCTAAAATAGGAATCCATCTCTCTCAGTGCTTTCTTCCAGCTGACAACTCTACCAACAAGTACCTGTTAGGTTTTTCTCCAAGGACTCATACTCCTCATCCATGCCAAGCTCCCACTGTATCTGGACTCTACCTGCATTGCTTCTTCCATCTTCCTGGTTCTTGACCATCAATAAGCAATATAAAGAAGGTGAACAATGAATATGAGGTTCACTTACCCTTTCTGACCTCCACATGAGCATTTGAGACTTGCTATCCACCCAATATCCGTTCCAATGACCGATAACGGCCATCTCCCAGTCTGCTCCCGACCGATGTCGGTTCCCTGCACTGACCCTGACTACCGACGTCGTTTCCCTGGCTGACGCCGGTATCCCTTATGCCGACGTCGGTTCCCTCATGACCAACATCGGTCTTCCTGTTGTTGACATCGGTCACTGTGTGACCGACGCCGGTACCTGTGTTCGTCTGTAAGTGACAACTTTTTACCCGTAAGCTCTCCATGGATCAAAGTCCTAATCAAATCAACCTTGCTCTGCTCAGAATAAATCAGTTCTCTCACCTGATCTCTATCCGTCATCTCCTCCATGAACACCAAGGCTTTCCAGTTCTTTAGCTTGTCAAAAACATCTATCTTCCGCTTCAGAACCTGCATTCTCCTTCTACATATGTGACATGCCTATGAAGCCACATCTCTGCAACAGAAGGTGAATCAACAATATAAGTAGATAGATAAAGGATACCTACTTTCTTACCACCATCTAATTCAAGTGTATCCACTATGAGAGTTATAGAACATCTCTCATCACCCAAATTTCCTAAAGAAATTAGACTCATCTCCAAGACTGGTACCTGCATGACTTCCTTCAACCACTGTGTGTCGTCCATCTGCAATTTCAGCTTCACTTCCCCTTTGCCAATTCTTTGGCAAGGCTCACCAGCTCCTCTCCCTGGGGCTGCATGGAAAGAGGCAACATAATCTGTTATCCAAGATTCAACTTTATCCAAGAAACCTCCCAAAGCATCCTGTGCAACAACACTTGCAACATCTGCATCCTCAGTTCCTTCATGCTAATCTGCAACCAACCAATAATATCTTTTTCTTTGCTCTTTCTTTCCATCAATCAGACCATTTGTGCTATTCAGTTTCTCCATTCGTAGCTTACTTCCTTCTGCCATTGCTATACTCCCACTCAATCAGAAACCCCTGTGAGCAACCTGTAATCAACAAACACTACCAGATCTGAAACCACCTGTTAGTAACCCAACCAAAAGCTCTGATACCAAGTGTCAGGGAAACCCCCAAAACAATAAACATGCTCCAATCCCTACTGAGTCAGGATCTTGCTCTACCAATTAGAACACATGTAATTACTTCTTGTATTAGCAACTAAACATGGAATTATACCAGAATCAATAAGTAACTAGAAATATGAAACAACACAGGAATTAAGAGACAATACACAATTGTATTATATACATAGAAGAATATACAATAAGGAAGATGCCACTTCTTCCTCCACCTCAAAGGTTTGCCACACCTCAAGACCTTCTTCCCTCTCTCTCTCTCTCGGTCCCAACAATCAAATCCAATACAGAATTGATGTTCACCTCTCCAACCAGTCAGTAACACGCTGCCAGTTCACCAAGTACACAACCGTACTCCAAGTAGATCCCCTGCTCTCTGCTACCTGCAAATCACTAGACCTTACTCACCATGTAGACATCTCTACACCCTTGAAGAACCCTTGTCCTTGCCTCGCCAAGTCCTTATGATTCTTCAACCAGTACTCCAGTGGATCAACTCCTTGACCTTGCAGACCTTGCAACTCTCCCTAATCATACACACTCATCACCCCTTTGGAACTAGGAGGAGCTACACTAGCTCTCTCTAAAAGCTCTCTGGCTTTCTAGCACACCTTTTACAATACAACCCATGATTCCATATAAAGATCTCATGCTTACAATAATTAGAGTGACCTAATTACAATAATTAGACTCGCAACTCAAGACTATGACTAGCCTTCAACATGCAAACTAACAGTCTCAAAATAGACTCTCCCGAATTCGTCATGCAAACTACCTGTTCTCACACAGGCTACCGACGTCGACACCTCCAAGACCGATGTCAGCCAACTGGTAACCGACATCGGTTGCTTCCTCTTGCTATCTGACCGACGTCGGCTGATCAGACCGATGCCATTTCTCCTGCAACTGATTCTACAACTCCGCATCCTCCGTGACTTCTCCTGTTTGCATCCTGGTGAAGCTTTTAGCTCCACAACCTAACACCTACCATGCAAACATTTTGTTCTATCCACGGAAATAGCATTCTAGATGCACAGGTGACCGACATCGGTCCCTGCCTGTCTACTTGTGATCGACGTCGGCCGAACATAACCGATGCTGACATCTCTTAGATGACTCTTGACCAACATCGATCGCTCCTGACCAACACTGGTGACTATGTAACTCTTGCAACTTGCAAACTCACTCATTTGGTGAAGCTTTTAGCTCCACACTTTAACAATCTCCCACTTGGAGATAAATAGCTGCACCAGTACCTGTACAACAACATCTTCTAGCTCCTCCATCTTCAAACTCAATCATGAAGACCAACAAAAGTTGAATGAAGATTCAACTTCTCTTTTGTTACTGGCTTGGTTAACATATCATTAGGGTTCTTATCGATATGGATCTTCTCCAGCTTCAGCTCACCATCCTCCAATACCTATCTAATGAAGTGGTACCTAAGCTGTATATGCTTTGTTCTTGAATGAAAGGCTAAATTCTTAGCCAAATGAATTGCACTCTGACTATCACTGTATAATATGCAACTCTCTTACTCCTTTCCTAGCTCTTTCATGAACCGTGTCATCCATTACATCTCTTTGCTAGCCTCTGTGATTGCAATATATTTTGCTTTTGTAGTTGACAAGGCAACAACCTTCTGCAACTTTGATATCCAGCTAACCACCGTTCCACCAACAGTGAAAACATATCCTGTGGTGCTTCTTCTGCCATCCAAATCACCTGCCATATCTGAATCTACATAACCATGTAGAGAAGTATATGAACCTCCATAGCACAAATGCCTACTAATGGTCCCTCTCAGATATCTAAGGATCCACGGAACTGCTTTCTAGTGCTCCTTCCCTGGATTGGCCATATACTTACTTACAACTCCCACTGCTTGGGCAATATCCAGTTTAGTACAAACCATTGCATACATTAAGCTCCCTACTGTGGAAGCATATGGAACTCTACTCATGTACTCTACCTCATCATGTGAATTAGGACATTGTTCTTTACTCAATTTAAAATTTCCAGCCAAAGGTGTGCTTACCGATTTTGCATCCTGCATATTGAACCGTTTCAACACCTTGTTCACATAATCCTCTTGAGACAAAATCAACTTGTGATTTTTTCTGTCTCTCTTAATTCTCATGCCAAGGATTTTCTTTGCTGCTCCCAAATCCTTCATGGCAAATGTGTGATCTAATTTCACCTTAAGCTCAGAGATATCCTACATGTGTGATCTTGCAACCAACATATCATCTACATACAACAATAGAATAATATATCTACCATTATCCAATCTCTTAAAATACACACAATGGTCAGATTGACACCTACTATAGTCATGCTCAGTCATAAACCTGTCAAATCTCAAATACCATTGTCTAAGAGCTTGCTTGAGGCCATACAAGCTTTTCTTCAATCTGCACACTAACTTCTCCTTACCTTTGACCTCAAATCCTTCTGGCTGATCCATATATATTTCTTCATCCAAATCTCCATGAAGAAATATTGTCTTAACATCAAGCTACTCAAGATGCAAATCCTCAATAGAAACTAAAGACAATACAGTTCGTATAGAAGTCATTTTAACAACAAGAGAAAAAATCTCACCAAAATCAATACCTAGTTTCTGTGCAAATCCTTTCACTACCAACCTGGCCTTATATCTCATCTGTCCATTCTCACCTTCCTTCAATCTGTAGATCCATCTGTTCTTCAGTGTCTTCTTTCCTGCTGACAACTCAACCAAATCCCATGTTTGGTTCTCTTTCAAGGAATCAACTTCCTCATTCATGCCTAGCTCCCACTGATTCTTGGATTCCACCTGTATTGCTTCATCAAAACTCTCTGGTTCTCCACCATCAGTAAGCAATAAATAGAATAATGAAGGGGAATATCGAATTAGAGGTTTACTTACCCTTTTTGACCTCCTGATGGGTGTCTAGACTCATTCACAACATGCTGTTCGCCCAAATTCTCTGACAGTGACCAACCTCGGTCACCTCCAGGCCTGTTACTGGTCGATGTCAGTTCCACCTGACTGACATCAGTTCCTGCCTAGCCAATGTCGGTCACTGTATGATCGACATCGGTTCCTGTATTGCTGACGTCAGTTTCTAACTGATCGACGTCGGTCTTTGTGTTTTCCTGTCTGTGATTAATTCTTCTTGCGAGCTCATTTTGGACCGTCACCTCACCCAATTCTCTATTGCTCAGCCCAAATTGATTTAGCTTTTTGAGCTGATCACTATACATCACTTTTTCATTGAAAACAACATCACGGCTCCTAATTATCTTATTAGTTCCTAGATTCCAAAACCTGAATCTGAAATCATCAAAGCCATAGCCAATAAATGTGCACCTCATAGACTTAGCATCCAGCTTCTTTCTATTTTCCTTATCAACGTGCACAAAGGCTTCACAACCAAAAACTTTGAGAAATGAGAGATCTACCTTTTTACCTGTCCATGCCTCTTCTGGAATTCCACCATCCAGAGCTGTAGAGGGTCCTCTATTAATCAGGTACACTGCAGTATCAATAGCTTCTATCCAAAACTCTAAGGGCAAACTAGCATGCAATCTCATACACCTTGCACACTCCATTATTGTTCTATTCATCCTTTTAGCAACTCCATTTGGTTGAGGTGTCTTTGGAACCGTCTTTTGCCTACGAATTCCATGCATATAACAATACCAATTGAACTTATAGCTGCAAAACTCACCACCATTATCAGATCTCAGGCACTTCAATCTTCTACCTGTTTCATTCTCAACCATAGCTTTCCAAATCTTAAAAGTGTCAAAAACATCAAATTTCTTCCTTATGCAATAGACCCATACCTTTCTTGTAGCATCATCAATGAAAGAGACATAGTATTGTGATCCTCCAATAGAAGCAACCTAAGGCAGTCCCCACACATTTGTGTGAACAAGCTACAATTTATGCTTCTTCTTTGTTGATCCAGTCTTGGGAAAACTCACTCTCTTCTGTTTTCCAAACACACAATGCTCACAAAAATCTAGATCTATGCTTTTCAAATATGAAATCTTACCTTTTGACTTAAGAATGGACATTCCCTTCTCACTCATGTGGCTGAGCCTAGAGTGCCACAATTTTGCATCCACATCTGAAGTAGATAATATAGAAGGAGAATTATTAGTAACACAATTACATAAATAGAGAGTGCCTACTCTCTTACCTCTAGCCATTACAAGTGCACCCTTGGTCACCTTCCAAGATTTAGCTGTGAGAGTTACTGTACAACCCTCATCCCCTAACTTTCCTGTAGAAATCAAATTCCTCTTCAAGCTGGGAACATGCATGACATCTCTCAACACTCATGTGTTGCCATTCTGCATTTTTAGCTGCACTTTTCCTTTGCCAACAATTTTACAAGGCTCATCATCCCCTAAATAAACTATTCCAAAATCTCCATGGACATAGTCACTAAAATATTCTCTATTAGGGGTTGCATGGAAAGATGCACCAAAATCTAAAACCCAAGATTCTATATTATTATGCAAAGAGAATATAAGAGCATCTTGTGTAATACCTGCAAATTTTGCTTCTTCTTTACCTTCATGATGATTGTCTTCTTTAGGCTTTGACCAGCAATCTTTGCTTATGTGCCCTATCTTTCCACAATTCTAGCATTGTGGCTTCCTGCCATTTATGGATTTGGATCTACCTCTCACCTTTGACTTAGACCTTGATCTCCCTTTCTTGCCCTTCTCTTTTTGCCTTCCCCTGCTCTCAAAACTTAAAGCGTTCCCTAATGTTTCCTCTATGCTTTTCCTGCGAATTTCTTCATTCAAGATTACACTAACAACATCCTCTACTTTTAAAATATTTGAAGCAGATGCAGTATTACTAATTGCCATTACCAAGCTATGCCAGCTTTTAGGCAAAGAACATAATATTAAAAGAGCCTTAATTTCATCATCAAACACTATTTTGACTGAATTTAATTGATTTACAATTCCACGGAAATCATTTAGATGATTAGATACAGATCCACCTTCTTGCATTTGCAAATTAAATAACTGCTTCATAAGATATACCTTATTTAAAGCTGAGGGTTTTTCATATAAATTTGCTAAAGTAGTCATCAACTCTACCGTTGTCTTTGCTTGTGATAAATTAGATATCACAATAGATGCCAGACTCAATCTTATAGATCCAAGAGCCTTTCTATCAAGAACTTCCCATTCTTCATCATCCATGTCTTTGGGCTTCTTTAAAACCCCACCTAACAATAAGTATAGATCTTTCTGATACAGATAATCCTTGATCTACATTCTCCAATGTTGATAATTTTTGCCATTAAACTTCTCCATTCTCAGTTTACTTTCTTCTGCCATTGCTTCTCCCACTCAAATAGAAATCCCTGTGAGTAACCTATAATCAATACACACTAACCAGATTTGAAACACCTGTTAGTCAACCTGAGCTCTGATACCACTTGTTGGGGATCAACCAACAATGTTGATTACTATGTGAAAGCAATACATGTGGAATTAAACCAGAAAGATAAGTAACTAGAATAAAAAAATAGCAAACAATAAGAGATACAAGAAACCACCCTAAAAACTTGTATTAAACTCTTTACAGAAGGAATATAATTGAAGAAACTTCTTTTCTTCCACACCTCTCTCAGATGTATAGATCTCTTTCTAGATCTCTTTCCCTCAAGAGCTCTCTCTCTCAATTACAATCAACTCCAACACTTGGAATGATTCACATATACAATTATGTACTGTTCCTCAACATTACACACACTAAGCTATGAAGAATTATCTCTATTATATAGAATTAGGGATCATGAGCAATGCAATTACAACCAATAGATGCACCTCCTAATCAAGGGCTTTAAACAATCTTACTTAAAATAGAGATGCAGACTTAAGACTATCACTTAATCCTACCATGCAAACATTCTGTTCTGTCCACGAAAATAGCATTCTGGATGCACAGGTGATCGACATCGGTCCCTACCTATCTACCTTTGACCGACGTCGGCCGAACATAACCGACGCTGGAATCTCTTAGACGACTCCTGACCGATGTTGGTCGCTCCTGACTGACATCGGTCGCTCCTGACCGACACCGGTGACTGTGTAACTCCTGCAACTTGCAAACTCGCTCATTTGGTGAAGCTTTTAGCTCCACACCTTAACATGACAATGAGTTGGATAAAGTTACTTTAACATCTAATCAAAACATGGGTATCTACAAAGACCCATTTCTAAATCATGACTCTAACAATAAATGCCAATCTGGTAATCAATATCAAAATCAATGGCAAAGTTAGAATTAGGGAAATAGAAATCAATTGCAAGAAACCCAAGCCAATCAAATTAACAATAATGTTATGGGTCACATTACTAATAATCATGTAAGCACTATCAAAATTAATCCCCATAAAACTTCTCTCACACCTCAAAATGTTACTCCTATTTTGGGACCTCCTCCTTTATACCCTAGTGGCTCTTTTTTGATAAGAAATAGTGTTTCTATGGCTCGACATCTATTGATTGCCATTCCAATCCCTATACCATCTTATTCTAATTAAATTAACCTTTACCCACCTTTAAATTTCATAGTCACAACTTGATGTCTAAAAATTATGCTTTTGGGTCCTTTACCTTCCTCTAATACTAATTCCATTCCAAACACTTTACCTTCCAAATCTAAACCTTTACCCAATAAGAATCTGAGATAAGGATCTTTAGCTTCTAAAGCCAAACCTTCTCCTCATTCAGTTGAGAAGAAATATGATCTTAGTGAATAATTTAACAAAACTCCCGTGCATATTTCTATCTTATACCTCTTGTGTATGTTAGAAGTTCCCAATACTATATTATATGACCTACTTCAACAATATAAGGTATCCAATTACATTAAAATAGCTACATTTAAAGCACTAGTGGGGCATTTATACCCATGTCAACAACTCACATTTGACCAAAGTGACATTCCATCCCTTGGTCCCCTACACAATAGTCCTCTCCATATTGAAACCATCATAAACCACTATAAGATTAAATGGGTTCTTATAGATAATGGTTCTGACCTCAATATATCTTCACTAAATTTAATAAAACTCTTGGGGTATAATTCAACTAATTTATAACTAGATACCATTACGATCAAAGCATATGCTAATGTAGAGAGAATTGCAAGGCACTATTTACTTGATAGCCATCATTAGGCCTATCACCCACGAGATCATTTTCCATGTCATAGAAATTGATTTGCCCTATAATTTGCTGCTTGGATGCCCTTGGATCCATGAAGTACATGCAGTTTCTTTCACCCTTCACTAATGCCTCAAAATCCCCCATTTTAGAATAGAGGTCACTATCCTTGGTGACTTACATCCATAACATTATTGCAAACATTTGGAAGCTGAATACAATTAATATAACTATTGTCTTAGCACCGAGCATGCTTTTAAAAATGGTAAGGCCAAAGTTCCTAAATCACCCCAATCTAATTATATTGACCCAAGTGACCTTGCATCCACTTCTTCCAATCCACCTCCTTAAATTTACTCCCACTTTATTGTTGAATATATCGATATTGGGACATACAACATCAAGGATGCCTTCCACATTGCCAAATAGTTAAAATCTCCCAAATCACACGATAGACCCAATTTTACTCAATCTTATGATAGGCATATCATGATATGGCACAAAAATATTAGGGAACATCCTAAAGGCCCTCTTTTATATGTAAAAAATAATTCACTAGATCGATATCAACTTAGCATATCTAAAGATTTCTAATTATACAATGATGACTTCATATCTTATTATTAGAGTGTTAAGTATCCTATTCTTAACATAATCATAGAGTATCAAGATTATAAAGGGAAAATCTTAGGGCCAAATAAATAAGGTATGATTGAGCTTGTTTATTTTATTAAACACAAATATAGTCGAGTCATTGGATAAAAAATGACTTGGGGTGACCCCTTAGATCTTGAAAGTGACACTACTATAGCATCTAATGAACACAATCTCGATAGTGATACAAAGTCCTATTATAGTATCTATGATGAGATCACCAACACAAACCTCTTTGATACCAATTCCATCCTCACTATAATATCATCTCCTAAATTCCCTCTTATCCTCCACTACCCTAAAATAATCAATTAGGATCAATAAGATCATGTTATACCATTAGATGAATTCTAGAATGAAGAAGCATTGTTAGAAGTCATGGGTCTTAAAGATGATATGCTAATTAGAGATCATAAAAAAGGTTTTGAGATAAATTTGGACCATGCCACCTAATTTGGAGAGTAGGTTAACTTCCTTGGTCATAATAAAAAATAAAAAGAAAATCAAACATTGAGGTCATCTAGTGAACATCTCTTTGAGGAACTTTTGGACCAGGAAAAAAGTAAAGAAAAAGACAAGTCCCTTGGTGAAAACTTGTTTTAGGTACTACTAGATAGAGAAGTTCACCTTTCTCCTCAAGAATCTCATAGTATTATAGGTTTACATCTTACCTTTGGGTTAGATATTAGTTTATTATAACAGTGAGTCTTTGATCAATTGGTTTAAGACTTTCAAGAAACATTTATCAGTTGGCCATTACCTAACACAAATTATTTTGATTCTTCTCACATGGGTGGACTTAATAGTCCAAAATTAGACGAAGAAGATCAATTTCCCTCTATACCTGCTTTATTAGAAAATGGTTCTACACTATTGGTGTAAGACACCACAGAGGTCAATATTGACACTATAGATGATCCTAAGATGATTAAAATTGATGCATGCCTCAATAATAATAAACTTGATCTTATTATTTACTTTCTATGAGATTTTATTAACATTTTTTCATGGTCTTATGTGAATATGCCGATGTTGGATTTGCCTATGGTTTATACCATCTTGTTGTGCACCCAGATGCTAATCCCATTAAGCAAAAGTTGCATAAAATGCATCTATGAATTGAAATTTTTGTTAACAAAGAGCTGGAAAAGTTATTTGGGGCAAGTTTCATTCACCCAATTGATTACTCAAAATGGATATCTAACATTGTTCTAGTCATTAAAAATTTGAAAGGCATTCATTTATGCATATACTTTAGGGACATCAACAAAGCATGTTTGAAAGATGATTTCCTATTACTAAACATTGACATGATTGTAGATTCAAATATAGGTTATGAAATGTTATCCCTCATGGATGAATTTTTTAGATACAACCAAATTAAGATTGAATTAAAATATCAACACAAAATAGTGTTCACCACTCCATGGGGAAAATTATACTATCAAGTCATGCCATTTGGCTTTAATAATGTTAGTGCCACATAAAAATGTGCCATGACTATCAACATCCATGACATGATGCATGATATTGCTGAAGATTATGTTGGTGACATACTGGGAAAGTCAAAACAATAAGTTGCACATCCAAAAGTTCTATTATGATATTTGAGAGACTTCATGAATATAAAGTGTGCTTGAATCCAAAGAAATGTGTCTTTGGAGTCATGTTAAAAAAATTGTAAGGATTAATTATTTCCCACTGTGAAATTAAATTTTATCTAGCCATGGTGAAGGCGATCATAGAAATGCCTCTAGTTTATAATTTGAAATAACTCCATAGTTTTTAGGGTAATATCCATTCTATTCATCACTTCATTTTGCATATTCTCAATCATTACCTTCCTTTCACTCATCTTCTAAATAATTTAACCACTTTTTAAGAGACATTTGAATATCTAAAACCCTATTTGGAAAACTTGCCAATTTTGATCCTACCAATGTTGGGGAAAACCATATTGCTCTATATCTTATGAGCTAAACATACCTTGGGGTCACTCTTGGCCCAACATGATGATCAAGGAAAAGAACACACAATCAACTATCTGAGCAAGACAATGGTTGCTTATGAACACAATTATTCTCTAATTGAGAAGGTATGCCTTGCATTAAAAAAACTATACCACTATATATTGAACAACAAAACCATTATTATTGTAAAGGTTGATCCCCTCAAGTATTTCCTTTCTAAAGCAACATTAGCAGATCATATGGCTAAGTGGTATATGTTCCTTGGTGATTTTGATATTGAATACACTAATAAAAAAATCCATCAAAGGGAAAGTCCTTGCAAATCAACTTGTTGAAGCACCTTTATTAGATACTCATCTATTGGCAATGAATTTACCATATGAGTCTATCTTTTTTCTTAAATATCACATCAATTAAAGTTATATTTTTATGGTTCCTTCACAATGCATGGTTCATGAGTTGGTATTTTATTTACTATGCCACATGGGGATATCATTCCTAAATCATCCCAAACCACTTTCCCATGTACCAATAATATTGAAAAATATGAGGCACTTATTTAATGGATCTACTAGTAGTACAGTGGAATATTCATGTAACATCTTCACTGGGATCTACTTAGAATAACATGATTTTTAAAAAAAAATTAATCTACGTACTTTTTATTAGATTTCACCATGATAATATAATTAATGATCCTAGTCTAACACACCAATCATGTTAACATATAAAATAAATATGTAACATTTATCTATCATTGATCAATGCCATCAGATGAAACAAAACCTAACTGGATATAGAAAGTAATTACAACTTTTCCAGCCACAGATGGTACAAACATATTCCCACTAATGTCGATGTATAACGAGTAAATAATTATATTTCCATCTGGTATAATGACTCCATAATAAATAGAATATAAGATACAAGTTTGCATAGAGCATGAGTTCCCCAAACTCCAATATTTATATCAATCTCCAATGTAATCTCCAATTATTACTGTTGTGGGGAGGGAGATAATCATCTAAGCATTTTTTCCACACTAACCATAGACCATTAATCCCCTAAACAATCCCCCATCAGTTAATGGCCCTCCCTTCATGGATGAGTAGATAGTGATGGTGCAAGAATCCAGAGAGACAAGGTAGTACCCATATATTGTAATATTTTTAATACATGATGTGTACCATAAAAAAAATATGTTCTGACATGATATTGCACAAACATGTAAATCACACATGAAATGACAATGTCTTACTAAACATTGATTTGGCCAAAAATTTAAAATAGTTATTGATCTCTAAGATCAATCAAATTCATACACATCACTTGATCAAATTACCTTCATCTGGCATTGGTGATGCTAGTAAACTAGTGAAATCTGTCTCACTACTTACATAGTACCATCAATGCTAGATTTGATTAATATAAATATAACTAATAGGTTCATACATATTAATTCCTACTAGTAGGCATAAAACATACTAAACACTACATACATTTATTCTATCAAACGTATGAATGAATCTCTATTATATTATTTATAATGTAAATAATAAGCATAACAAGTAAAGTTTATACCAATTAAGTATAATCTATATTTAGACTGCATATTTATAATTTTTTTAAGTAGATTTAAATATAATACATTCTAAGATGAACAATAATATCATAGTCCATTGTTCATATATACAACTAATCAATTACAAACAACTAGTCATAATAATTTCAAAGAATCAAATAACTCATAAACCAAGTTATATCTCGCATGACCATAATCTTTCATTTATGTTATTTAAAATATACTAAATGAAATTGAAGTATAAGTTGTTTAGATTGTACCAAATGCTAATATGATTTTATAGGAAAGATGCTCCTAATATTTTTGTTTACAAATAATCAACTTTTATTTATTGAAACGAAGTTTTCTATTTTAAGTGACCAAACTTTTTTCTCATTGGAAGGATTCCACCCATTAACAGATTCTATTATCATAATTTTGTGTTATTAGTAAAATTAAAATAAGTCATAAAGTGAGAGATAATATTAAGACATAAATACACTATTATATATCAAAAGGCCATTTTATTCCATTATCTGAGAAACAAAAGAAGGAATCGAATATGGTAAAAATATTTTATGCTTCTCTATTTAGTTCTCTACTTCTAGTATAGAGGAGAAAATTAGAAAATAAAGGAGAGTCACATGATTTAATGTTGTAGAATTCTCAACAATTAGTGGACTTTCCTTCTTTAGATATGTGTATGCAATATGAAGAAGCCGCTGCTATAAAAAGGACAAGTAGCTTAAGCTTTGTCTTTATCAATCTTTAGGCATAAATTATTATAAAAAAGAATTGACCCAAAGATTATTGGCATTGTATTATTTTTACTCTCCAAATCCACTATATTACCATCTATGCAAACACTCTTAATATTAAAATGGGAATGAATTAGAGTGATGTCCATAAAAATTATTAACACCATGGTTTAGACTCATAATGTTTATTAGCTAATTGATTTAGGCTTGGCTTGTTGAACTTAGACTTAACTTATCAAACTCAGGATTAGACTTAGCTTATTGAACTCAAATCTATTTATAATTGATTTGAATGACAATTACACATATCCAACTTTACATAAGTTTGTAGTTGGCGCACATAGTCCATATAAATTCATAACAAAATTATAGATGCACTTTCAACAATCAACATACGAAATGTTCATATAAATCCATTAATTCATCAAAGTCATGGTTTTATTCATAGTTTCAGTTCCCTCACATAGTTGATACCATTTGCATAGTTCATTATTTTAAATAACATTATACATGTAGTCCTATTATGCACATAATTCGAACATATAAGATCCCACATTTTTTACTATCAAAATCACAGAATCTGAACTTATATAATACCATTGTTTTGAATTAAAAAATCATATAGTTATAACTTATACCATCTCATGATTCACTTGTTTATATGCATATCAAACACTAAACAAATATTGATTCTATATATCAATTCATTTATTTTTCCAAATCACTTAGACTTTGAATTTGTCAAGATACACATAGGTCATACCAATATTTCTATGTTATTGTTGAATGATGAATATATACACATAATTTATAATTTTATTATTTAAATAATAAAATACACACATTTTATACATGTATATTCTCCTATATATTATCCATTCATACATTTGCTCATATTTTAGAATATCAATTATATATACATATTGTTTATTTATATATTTCCATGGTTTTTTGAAATAATTACTCACACAATATTTAAATAATGCCTATAGCTAAATATACATAGTCTATATAAAAGTCTTATAGATTTTCAAGACAACGTTTACAATTTCTACATATATATTCACAATTCTCGGTAAAACATAGATGCACAATTTATATATAACTATATGAACTTTACAATGAAATTAAAAAGATGCCACCTACCTTGTAAAAGCTTCTAATTGGGATGACACGATCCAAAAATCCTTCTCTTAGTTTGAGCTCTCTTCTCTTCTACGTGTTATTTCATTCACTTCTCCTCTATGCGCTTCCTCTCCTCTTCTCCCATCCTCCTCTTTATCCTTCTCCTACGCCATCAACTTCCTTTCTTTATTTTCTTTCATGCATGACATTTTCCTTTTTTTTAAAGCTCACTCCTTCCTTTAAAGATCATCATTTTCCTCAAAATTCCTTAATCATTGCTTTATTCATTTTATTTCCTAATTATAATACAATACAATACAATTGTTAATTATAACATAATTGCTAATTATAATACAATACAATACAATTGATTTATTTGTTACTAACTTAGTATAGGTAAAAAATTATCATGACTTAATGATAATATGACTAATATAAATTCAATTATATTCCTTTCAATAGTAATTGGTATTTTGGACAATTATTATACCAATCCTAATAGTATTATAATAACGTAATTGTTGTGACATTACTACATTATATAGATTATCTATGTCTTTTGTTATATATATATAAAGGCATTAAGCCACATAATGGTATTTCCCAATATCATATAACTAGCTAATGTTCTAAAACATTACTAAGACATGATGGTTAGTCTATATACGATAGTAACCAAATACTATTCACTCAAATTTAAGTTCTCAAAAACATCAATAATCATGAATACAATAACATGAAATAAACACATAGTAACATTCTATACTAAATCTAAATATAATATCCATAATGCAACTACACAATATTAATTCTACATAAGCATTAAATTGAGCTAACACACAACTAACATGCATGAACAATTATCTAAATATAGATAACATTAAAAATGTCCTAACGTTAATAATTGAAACTATGCATATAATATGTAATATTTAACATGGTGTGTGCATGGGTTTTATTCGTTCTTATGTCATCCCCCAACACCTCTATCTAAACCACTCTCTCTAGTGATGGTCTCCCTCCATCATACTCTGAGAGATGAATCTCTCCTACGTCAAAGTCACGATAAAAAGGTATTTAGTCCATAACATCATAATATATATCATAAAATACTATTGTAATAACAAATAAATATGATCACAATGTAAATAATATACAATACGACTAACTCATAGCAATGCAATCATGAAATGAAATTAACATACAACTGTCCATAACAACATATGACTTACAACTTAGTTAAATAATAATCAAATCAAATTTCCAACCATAAAAATCCATGGATAATCAAGTAAATTTACTTAGTGAGAAATCAAGATGTAACATCCTTCCCTCCTAAAATTGATCATCGTCTTGATGACATTTATTCAAACATTAGGTCTAAATTAAAAATATTATTCAATAGAAAAATAGCATAGTATGAAGCAACAAATCAAGAAAACAAATATAGAAATCACCTATAGAACTCATCATAGTCCTCTTAAGTGGCACTATCCTTAGAGTATTGATCCCATAAGACCTTGCACTATGACACCTCTCTATTATGTAAACAAAGTTTATGAGTGTCAATTACTCTAATTGGTTCTACCATGATCACCCTGGGATCCAAAACCTGTAAAACATTTCAATCTAACACATGTGAAGGATCAACTATATACTTTTTAAGATAAGAAATATGGAAGACATTATGTAATAGAGCTAGGGATGTTGGAAATACAAGCCTATATGCTATAGGATTGACCACTTACAAAACCTTAAAGGGTTCCAAATATCTCAGTGAAATTTTCACTGACTTCCCAAATTTAATAGAGCTCCTTTGTGGCTTAACCCAAAAAAACACTTTATCACCTACTAAAAACTACCTATCGATTATTTTCAGATCAACATAACTCTTCTACCTATCATCAGCCTTGGCCAATCTCTAACTAATTGATCTAACTTGATCTTCCATTTCAGAAAGCATCTTAGGTCCAAAGATTACCCTATCTTCTAACCTATCCCAACTGGTTGGTGTCTTGCACCTTCTTCCATACAAAGTTTCAAATGGTGCCATCTTCAAAGTTGATTGGTATGAGTTATTATAATATAATACATAAAAATAAGATCCTTTAACACTTGATTAACTCGCTTAGTTTGATTATCAGTCTATGGGTGATATGCAATCTTAAAGTTTAGTTACGTACCCAAAGCTAAATTCAAAGTTAACCAAAATTTAAAAGTCATCTTCAAATCATGATCTAAAATTATATTCATAAAAAATTTGTGCAAATGGTACACTTCCGTTATAAACCTCTTTGTAAGAGTAGGTGCATCATCTATTAACTAGTATAAAATGAGATACCTTGGTTAGTTTATCAACTACTACCAAGATCATGTCATGCCTATTTCATGACAATGATAAACCTTGGAAAAATTCCATATTGATCACCTACCACTTCCATTCAGGTATGTCATGTGGATATAACAAGCCAACTGGATGTACATGTTCAACTTTCACTCATTGACATTCTAAACAACATGACACAAAGTCCATTGCATCTTTGTTGATTATCTTTTAGAAATAAAGTGGTCTAAGCTCTGGAATAAGCTTGGTTACTCCTAGATGTCCTAAATATGGGGCATTATGTATATATTTTAGCACTATGCTACTTAGACTCTCCCTATCTGGTACATACATCTTTCTATTACATCATAAAAAACCATCATTCTCTAATTTTAATTCTTTATACTTAAGATTTTGGGTATTCTCAGACAATGTTTTCCTGATATTATCATAGAATTCATCTCTTGATAATAGTTCAATCACTTGATCCCTAAAATTACATTTGATATGATCCATGACTACTATTTACCTCCTATGACTCAGGGCATCATCTACTCTATTTTCCTTGACTTTGATATAGTTGATATCAAAATCATAATCAAATAAGAAATCTAACCAACATATATGATGAGCATTCAGATTTGATTGGGTGAAGATGTAATTGAGTCTTAAGTTACTAGTCTTGAGCCTAAACATTTTTCCTAACAAATAATGCCTTTAAAATTTCAAGTCATGCATAATTATTTCAAGTTCTAGGTAGTGAGGGGTATATTTCACATTATAAGGATTTAGCTTCCTTGTTTCATAAGATACCACTGCACCATCTTGCATAAGGACTCCTCTAAATCCATCCCCTGATGCATATGTAATCACCAACAATTGACCACTGGCATCAGGAACTCTTAACACTCATGTTGAAGTAGGCCTCATTTTCAATTCTTGAAAAGCTACTTCACACTTATCAAACTAGATAGAACTTTGCTTCTTCCATTATAAAGAGGTAATCAGATTAGCTATCTTAAAAAAAATTGAAATGAACTTCCTAAAATAACCCATTAATCCCGTAACACTTCTTACCTCATGGACATCCTTTGGTGTTGGCCACTCCATAATGGCTCTTATCTTTTCTAGATCTACTAAAATACTATCTACAGAGATAATATGTCCCAGATATTGCTCTCTTTTGGAAAAATTCACACTTGGATAACTTGCCATAATACTTATGCTTTTACAACCACTGCAAAACTAGTTCCAGATGTTGAAGATGCTCTTCGTCATTCTTAGAGTATATAAGAATGTCATAAAAAAATAACAAAATAAAATGATCTAGATAATCTCTAAACACATTGTTCATGAGATTCATGAATGTTTCCAGATTATTTATCAAATCAAATGGTAACACTATGAATTGGTAGTGCCCGTAATGAGTTCTAAACATTGTCTTTGGAATATCCTCATCCCTTATCCTTAGTTGATGGTGTCTTGTCTAAGATCAATCTTAGAAAAAACTATTTCCCCTCACATTTAATAAAAAATATCATCTATATGAGGTCATAAATTCCTATTTTCCATAGTTTCCTTATTCAACATTCTATAATCTATGCAAAGTCGAAGGGTACCATCCTTCTTCTTGACAAAGACAATTGATGCATCCAATGGTGACACACTTGGAACAGTCAACCCCTTTGACAATTTTTTTTGGAGTTGAACCTTCAATTAAAATAATTCAATGGTTTTCATCTTGTATGGTACCCTAGATTATGGTTCTCATCTAGGTATGATATCAATAGAGAAATCAAACTCACATTTAGGAGGCAATCCTAACAATTCCTCTAAAAACACATCATGAAAATTCTTAAGGAATGGATAATATTTAAGGGATGGTTCGTTAGATTCTTCCATTTAATTTATCTTGACAATAAATACTTGTCATCCTTTTTTTTAACCTTCTTGAATTACATCATATAAATCTGCCTAAGCCTCAACTCTTTTTTCTCCCCATGAATTTACGTCTGATTTTCAAAATCATCCAAACACTCAACCTTCTTCAGATAGTTGTCAACCTTGGCCTTATGATTCATAAGTTAGTTGAATCTTAGGATCACATCACATGACCCTAGTGGTGATACATAAATATCCACTACTATTATGAATTTAGTCAACCTAATCTCTTCTTCAACTAAACACTTGTCTACTTTGAATTTTGAATCATTCTGATATTGTACTGACCATGTATTTACCATTACTCTAACTCTTCTAGATAACTTATTAAGAATTTTAGGAGATATAAAATAATATGTAGCCCCTGTATCTATCAAAATGGAAACTATATGTTTAAACAAAATACTTGACAGTTCAATGGATGAAGATTGGAATTTAGCTAGTTGATTATCAACTATCACATGAATATGTTGCTAAAAATTTCCCTGTTGAGGAGTAAAACCTTTGTTTTTTGAATTATCCTAGGTATACTCATGAGCATAGTGATCAACTTAATAAATGAAGGAACCTCTAGGTGGTCCTTTTCTATTATACTGTTGGTTTCCTTTGAAACCACCTTTGAAAAATTGCTTGGTTTCTTATTACCTGAACCATTATTAAATATAATATTCTAATTTTTGAATTGACTCTTAGATTCTTCACCCCTTTGCTTCTAGTTTTTATTTTTCAAATTTGGTTTATAACTTCCAAAAAATTTCTTAAACTTTTCCCTCACCTGAGTAAGAGATTTCAACTTTTGTTCCTACTTGATTGCCTTTTCAAAGACCTAGTCCATGGTAGATGGTTTATGAACATCCACCTCTCCACTGATCTAGGGTTTTAATCCCATGATAAACTTCCTAATTATGAACCTCTCATCTACCTGATACTAATGTACATACTTTAAAATTTTGGTGAACTATTTCCAATACTCATTCACTAATAAATGTCCTTGCTTTAGGTTTTATAAATCTATAAGATTTTTATAAAAGTATAATTGTGACCACCGCCATGATTTGAATAGTGTTAGAAACTGCTCCCATGTAGTGGTGATTGAGTTAAGATTCATTTCCAAATTTTTATTGGCCTACCATGTAGCTACTACAATAACCAACTAGTAAGCTCTCCAAACTACTTTAGTGACCTCAGAGTAGTTTCGTATCTTGAAATACTTCTCCATCGTAGTCAGCCATGCTTCTACTCTACCACCCAAAATAGTTCCATCAAACTTAGGTGGATTCAGCTTTTTCATATCTCTAGCCAATTATGTAGCTACTTGTGCTCTCTCTTCTTAAAGAAATTCTTGCTTAGTAGGATGTTTTTCAGGTACATCCTAGTGTAATTCTTCTTCATAGCCATGAAATTCCTATTCCAGGGCTAAAATTCAGTCCCTAGTTTCATTCATGGATATGAAAATTTGATCTAACGTTATTTCTTGCTCATTGGAAAATTGATTAGGATCAAATGGAGGGTTATTTTAATTAACATTAGAAAGACCCTTTCTGAATACTCTAGCTCTCACCATTTTATTTTTTGGTAAATATAAGGATACAAAAAAGTTAGTGGACTCATTAAGTGCTAGAGTTTAAGTTGTAGCTTCGATACCACATGTAACATCTCCACTAAAATCTACTTAGAATAACCTATTTTTAAAAAAAATTCAATCTATGCATTCTTTTATTAGATTTCACCATGAGAATATAATTAGTGATCCAAGTCTAACATGCCAAACATGTAACATTTATTTGTCACTTATCACTATCATCAAATAAAATAAAACCTAACTAAATGTAGAAATTAATTACAGTTTTTCTAGCCATAGATAGTACAAACATACAACCACTATTGTTAATGTACAATGAGTAAATAATTTCATTTACAACTAGTATAATAAGTCAATAATAAATACTATATAAGATACAAGTCTCTATGGAGCATGAGTTCCCTGAACACTAGTAGCTATGGTAATCTCCAATGTAATCTCCAATAAGTACTGATGTGGGGAGAGAGAGCATCATCCAAGCACTTTTCTACACTAACCACGGACCATCAATCCCATACACAATCCCCCATCAGGGAATGGTCCTCCCTTCACAGATGAGTAGATAGTGATGGTATGGGAATTTAGAGATAAAATATAATACCCGTGTGCTATAAGATTTCTAATACCTGATGTGTACCATAAAGAAAATATGTTCTGACATGATATCACACAAACATGTAAATCACACATATGAAATGAAAATGTCTAACTAAACATTAATTTGGATAAAGTTTTCAAATAGTTATTGATTTCTAAGATCAGTCAAATTCATACATAAAATTTGATCAGATTAACTTCATCTGGCATTGGTGATGCTAGTAAGCTAGTGAAGTTTGTCTCGCTACTTAATTAGTATCAATAATGCAAGATTTGGTTAATATAAATATAACCAATAGATTCATATAAATTACTTCCTATTAGAAGGCATAAAAATGATAAACATTGCATACATTTAGTCCTGTCAAATGCATGAATGAATCTCTATTATATTCTTTATCATGAAAATAATAAGCATAACAAGTACAATTTATACCAATCATGTATAATCTATATTTAGACTGTATATTTCTAATTTCTATAATTAGACTCAAATATAATACATTCTATGATGATTAATAATATCATAGTCCATTGTTCATATGTACAACTACTCAATTACAAACAACCAGTAATAATAATTTCAGAGAATCAAATAACTCATAAACCAAGTTATATCTTGCATGAACATAATCTTTGTTTTATGTTGTTTAGATTGTACTAAATAAAATTGAACTATAAGCTATTTAGATTTTACCAAATGCTAATATGATTTTATAGGAAAGATGAGCCTAATATTTTTGTTTACAAATAATTAACTTTTATTTATTAAAATGAAGTTGTTTATTTTATAGTGACTGAATGATCCCTCGTTGGAAGAATTCCACCCATTAGCAGATACTATTATCAAAATTTTGTGTTTAATAGTTAAATTAAATTAAGGCATAAAGTGAGAGAATATTAAGACATAAATACACTATTATATATCAAAATTCCATTTTATTCCATTATATGGGAAACAAAAGAAAGAATCAAATATGGGTAAAAAGATTTTATGCTTCTCTATTTAGTTATATATTTCCAGTTTAGAGGAGAAAATTAGAAAATAAAATAAAGTCACATGATTTAATGTTGCATAATTCCCATCAATTAGTGGACTTTCCTTCTTTAGATATGTTTATGCAAAATCAAGAAGTCGTTGCCACAAAAAGTATAATTAGCTTAAGCTTTGTCTATATCAATATTTAGGCATATATTATTATAAAAAAGAATTAACCCAAAGATTGTTGGCACTGTATTATTTTTATTCCCCAAAGCCACTATATTACCATTTATGTGAACACTCATAATCTTATATTGGGAAGGAATTAGAGTTATGCCCACAAAAATTATTAACACCATGGTTTAGACTCATAATGTTTATTAGCTAATTGATTTAGACTTAGCTTGTTGAACTTAGACTTAGCTTATCAAACTTAGGATTCTAGTTAGCTTATCAAACTCATATCTATTTATAATTGATTTGAATGAAAATTACACACATGTAGCTTTACATAAGTTCATGATTGGGACACACATTCCATATAAATTCATAATAAAATTATAGACGTACTTCTAAAAATCAACATATAAAATGTTCATATAAATCCATTCATTCATCGAAGTCATGGTTTTAGTTCCCTCACACAATTGATACCATTCACATAGTTCACTATTTTAAATAACATTATACATTCAGTCCTATTATACACATAGTTTAAACATATACAATCCCATGGTTTTGACTAAAAAAATCATATAATTAGAACTTATACCATCTCATAGTTCACTTGTATATATGCATATGAAACACTAAACAAATACTGATTATATATATCAATTCATTTGTTTTTCCAAATCATTCAAACTTTGAATTTGTCAAGATATACATTGTTTATACCAATAATTATTCATTGTTTTTATATGATGAACATATACATAAAATTTGTATATATAATCTCACTTTTTGAATAATAAACTACACATAGTTTATATATCTGTTCATGGTTCATAATATCAATTATATACACAAACCATTTATTTATATATTTCCATGATTTTGTGAAATAATTACTTATACAATCCTTATATAAGGCCTATGGATAAATATACATAGTCTATATAAAACTCTCATGGATTTTTAGATAACATTTACAATTTGTACATATATATTCACAATTCTAAGTAAAACATAGATGCACAATTTATATATAACTATATCTTAAATTTTACGAACTTCACAATGAAATTTAAAAGACACCACCTACCTTGTAAAAGCTTATAAATTAGAATGACATGATCTATAAATCCTTTGCTAATCTCTCTTCTCCTCTACATGTTGTTCCATTCAATTCTCTACACGCTGCTTCTCCTCTTCTTCCATTCTCCTCATTATCCTTCTCCTACGTCACCAACTTCCTTTCTTTCATTGCATGACTCTTTATTTTTCTTTAAAGCTCACCCCTTGCTTTAAATCTCATCATTTTCCCCAAAATTCCTTAATCATTTCTTTATTCACTTTATTTCCTAATTATAATTCAATACAATACAATTGCTAATTATAACATAATTGCTAATTATAATACAATATAATACAATTGCTTTATTTGTTACTAACGTAGTATAGATAAACAATCATCATGATTTAATGATAATATGACTAATATAAAGTCATTTATATTCATTTCAACAGTAATTGGCATTTAAGACAATTATTATACCAATCCTGATAGTATTATAACAATGTAATTGTTTTATCATTACTATGTTATATAATTATCTATGTCTTTTGTTATATATATATATATATATATATATATATATATATATAAAGGTGTTAAACCACATAATGGTATTTTTAGATATCATAAAGATAACTACCTAATGTTCTCAAATATTACTAAGACATGATGGTTAGTCTATATACGGTAGTAACTAGATACTATTCACCCAAATTTATGTTCTCAAAAAATATTAATAATCATGAATATAATAAAATGACATAAACACATAGTAACATTCTACACTAAATCTATGTATAATATCCATAATGCAATCACACGAGATTAATCCTACATAAGCATTAAACTAAGCTAAAACACATCTAACATACATAAAAAAGTATCTAAATACATACAACATAAAAAAATTACTAACATTAACAATTCAAACTATGCATATAATGTGTACTATTTAATAAGGTGTGTATATGGGTTCTAACTATTCTTCTATCATCTCCCAACACATCTATGCCACCCTCTCCGATGATATTCTCCCTCCATCATGCTCTGAGAGATGAATCTCTCTTGCTCATGCCAAGAAGGTAGTTAGTTCATAACATCATGGCATATATCATAAAATACCATTGTAATAAAAAATCAACATGATCACAATGTAAATAATATACAATATGGCTAACTCATATGAATGCAATCATGAAATCAAAGCAACATACAACTATCTATAATAGCATATGACCTAAAACTTAGTTAAATAATAATCAAATCAAATTTCTAATCATAAAAATATATGGATAATCAAATAAATTTGCTTAGTGATAAATTGGGATGTAACATCCTTCCACCCTAAATCTTGTCATTGTCCTGATAACACTTATTCAAACATTAGTTCTGAATTAAAAACTTTATTCAATAAAAAAATAACATAGTATGAAGCAATAAATCAAGTAAAAAAATATGAAAATCACTTATAAAACTCATCATAGTCCTCCCAAGTAGCACTATCCTTAGAGTATTGGTCCCACAATACCTTGCACTATGACACCTCTCTATTATGCAAATGAAGTTTACAATTGTCAATTAATTTAATTGGTTCTACCATGATCACCCTGGGATCTAGAACCTGTAAAGCATTCCCATTCAACACATGTGAAGGATCAACTATATACTTTTTAAGATAAGAAACATGGAAGACATTATGTAATAGAGCTAGGGCTGGTGGTAATACAAGCTTGTACGCTATAATTGATCACTTTTAAAACCTCAAAGGGTCTCACATATCTCATTAAAAGTTTCATTGACTTCCTAAATTTAATCGAGCTCTTTTGCAGCTTAACTCACAAAAACACTTTATTACCTACAAAAAATTGCCTATATGTTCTCTTCAAATGAACATAACTCTTCTACCTATCATTTTCCTTAACCAATCTCTAACTAATTGATCTTCTATTTTTAGAAGCATCTCAGGTCCAAAGACTAACTTGTCTTCCAACCTGTCCTAACTGATTGGTGTCCTGCACCTTCTTCCATATAAGACTTCAAATGGTGCCATATTAAAAGTTTATTGGTATGAGTTATTATAATTAAACTCAACAAATCAAAAATAATCTTACCACTTGTATTTCTGATCCATGTAATACATACAAAGAATATCCTCTAACACTTGATTAACTTAGTTTGATTATTAATGTGGGTGATATGCAGTGCTGAAGTTTAGTTGCATACCCAAATCTAAATTTAGAGTTAATCAAAACATAGAAGTCATATTTTAATCATGATCTAAAATTATATTCTCTAAAAATATGTGCAAATGGTACACTTCTTTTACAAACCTCTTCACAAAAGTAGGTGCATCATCTATCAAATTTCTTGGTATAAAATGAATTACCTTGATTAGTTTATAAACTACTACCAAGATCATGTCATGATTGTTTTATGATAATGATAAACCTTAGACAAAGTCCATACTAATCACCTACCACTTACATTTGGGTATGTCATGTGGATATAACATTCTAGCCAGATGTTCATGTTCAAATTTCACTCGTTGAAATTCCAAATAATGTGACACAAAGTTTGTTGTATCTTTCTTGATTCCCTTCCAAAAATAAGTGGTCTAAGCTTTACCATAAGCTTGGTTACTCTTACATGTCTTAAATATGGGGCATTATGTAGTTTCTTTAGCACTATGATCCTTAGACTCTCCCTATTTGATACATACATCTTCTCATTACATCATCAAATACCATCATTATCTAATTTGCATCCTTTATACTTAAGATTTTGGGCATTCTCAGATAACACTTTCCTAACCTGATCATAGAATTCATCTTCTGGTGAGATTTCAATCATTCAATGCCAAAAGTACTTGTGATAGGATCTATGGCTACTATGTACCTCCTATGACTTAGGGCATTAGCTACTCTATTTTCCTTGCCTTTGATATAGTTGATATCAAAATCATAATTAGATAAGAAATCTAACCAACATCTCTAATGAGCAATTAGATTTTATTAGGTGAAGATGTACTTAAGTCCTAAGTTATTAGCCTTGAGCTTAAATGGTTTTCCTAAAAAATAATGCCTCTAAAATTGCAAGGCATGCATAATTGTTGCAAGTTCTAGGTAATGAGGGGCATAGTTCACATCATAAGGCTTTAGCTTCCTTGATTTATAAGATACCACTACACCATCCTGCATAAGGAATCCTCCTAAACCATCCCTTGATGCATCTGTGATCACTGAAAATTAACCATTGGCATCAGGAACTCTTAGCACTAGTGCTAAAATAAGCCTTATTTTCAATTCCTAAGAAATTACTTCACATTTATCTGACCAGATAAAACATTGGCTCTCCCATTGTAAAGAGGTAATTAGATTAGCTATCTTAAAAAAAATTGGAATGAACTTCCTGTAATAACCCACTAATCCCATAAAACTTCTTACCTCATGAACATTTTTTGGTGTTGGCCACTCCATAATGGCTCTTATATTTTTTAGATCTATTAAAATACCATCTGTAGAGATAATATGTCCCAAAATTGTACTCTCTTTTGGAAAAATACACACTTAGACAACTTTCCATATAACTTTTGCTTCCACAACCATTATAGAAGTAGTTACAGATGTTGAAGATGCTCTTAAGAATGTCATCAAGAAATACCAAAACAAAATGATCAAGATAATATTTAAACATACTGTTCATGAGATTCATGAATGCTACTAGAGTATTTTTCAACCCAAATGGTAACACTATGAATTGACAGTGCCCATAATGAGTTTTAAATGTTGTCTTTGGAATATCCTCATCCCTTATCCTTAGTTGATGGTATCCTGCTCTAAGATCAATCTTGGAAATGACTATTTCCCCTTGCATCTGATAAAAATATCATCTATATGAGGTAAAAAATGCCTATTTTTAATAGTTTCCTTATTTAACATTCTATAATCTATGCAAAGTTGAAGGGTACCATCCTTATTCTTGATGAAGACAATTGGTGCACCCCATGGTGATACACCTTGACTGGTCAATCCCTTTGATAATAATTCTTGGATTTGAGCCTTCCATTCAATTAATTTAGTGGTTGTCATCTTGTATGGTACCTTAGATTATGGTTTTGATTCAGGTATGATATCGATAGAGAAAGAAAACTCATATTTAGGAGGCAATCTTAGCAATTCCTCTAAAAACACATCATGAAAATTCTTAAGGAATGGATAATATTCAAGGGATGGTTCCTTAGATTCTTCCATTTAATTTATCTTGCCAATAAATGATTATCATCATTTTCCTTAAGCCTTATTAAATTTCATTTTATAAATCTACCAAAGCCTTAACTCTCTTTCCCCCCCTAAATTTGTGTCTAATTTCCAAAATCATCTCGACACTCAACCTTCTTCCACTGGTAGTCAACCTTGGCCTTATGCTTCACAAGCCAGTTAAATATTAAGATCACATCATATGACCCTAATGGTGTTACATAGATATTCACTACTATTTTGAATTTATACAACCCAATCTCTTCTTCAACTAAACACTTGTCAACTTTGACTTTTGAATCATTCTCATATTGTATCGACTATGCATTTGCCATTACTCCAGCTCTTCTAGATAACTTATTAATCATTTTAGGAGATATAAAACAATATGTAGCCCTTGTATCTATTAAAATAAAAACTATATATTTAAATAAAATACTTGATAGTTCTATGGATGAAAATCAAAATTTATCTTGTTAATTATCAACTGCCACATGAATACATTGCTAAAATTTTCCCTGTTGAGGAGTAGAACCTTTGTTCTATGAATTATCATAGGTACACTCATGAGCATAATGGTCACCTTCACAAATGAATAAACCTTCAAGTGGTCCTTTCTTTTAATACTATTATCTTCCTTTGAAACCATCTTTGAAATAATTAACCATTTTCTTGTTACCTAAACCATTATTGAATCTAGCATTATGATTTTTGAAAAGACTCTTTAAGTCTCCACCCCTTTGCTTCTAGTTTTTCTTTTTCAAAGTTGGTTTAGAACTTCCAATTTTTTTTTAAAACTTTTCCCTGACTTGAACAAGATACTTCAACTTCTATTCCTACTTGAATACCTTTTTAAAGACTTGGTCCATGGTAGATGCTCCATGAACGTCCACCTCTCCACTGACCTGGGGTTTTAATCCCATGATGAACTTCCTAATTATGAACCTCTCATTTACCTGATACTAAGGTAAATACTTCATAAGTTTGGTGAACTATTCTTATTACTCATTCAATAATAAGTCTTCTTTTTGTATGTTCTAGAAATCTGTAAGTTTTTAATCAAATTATAACTATGGAAGCCACCATAATCTGAACATTGTTACAAACTGCTACCATGTAGTGGTGGTTGAGTTAAGATTCATTTTAAAAAATTTATTGGCCTAACATGTATTTTATTCACCATCCAACTAGTAATCTCCCCAAACTAATTTAATGACCTCATAGTAGTTTCATATCTCAAAATACTTGTCCATCTCAGTCAGCCATGCTTCTGCTCTATCACCCAAAATAGATCCATCAAATTTAGGTGGATTCATATTTTTCATATCTTTATCCAATTTTGTAGCTACCTATGCTCTCACATCATGAGGAAAATATTCCTCAGTGGGATGATCTTTAGGTACATTTTGGTTTACTTCCTCTTCATGGCCATGAAATTCCTATTCTAAGGCTGAAATTTAGTCCCTAGTTTCATTCATGGCTTCAAGAATTTGATCTAACTTTGTTTCTTTCTTAGTGGAAAATTGATTAGGATCAAATGGAAGGTTATTATCATTGACATTAGAAGGACCCTCTTTGAATACTCTAGCTCTCACCATTTTCCTTTTTGATAAATAGAAGGATACAAAAATGTTAGTGGACTCATTAAGTCCTAAAGTTTGAGCTACAACTCTGATACCACATGTAACATATCCACTGAGATCTACTTAGAATAACATGATTTTAAAAAAAAAAATTAATATACGTATTATTTTATTATATTTTTCCATGAGAATCTAGTTAGTGATCCAAGTCTAACACACCAAACATGTAACATTTATCTATCACTAATCACTGTCATCAGATGAAACAAAACCTAACTGAATGTAGAAAGTAATTACAGGTTTTCCAATCATAGATAATACAAACATATAACCACTATTGTCAATGTATAATGAGTAAATAATTACATTTCTAGATGGAATAATAATTCAATAATAAATACAATATAAGATACAAGTCTCCATAGAGCATGAGTTTCCTGAACTCCAGTATCTATGGTAATCTCTAATAAGTACTAATGTGAGGAGGGAGAGCATCATCTAAGTGATTTTATACACCAAACATAGACCATCAATCCCCTACACAATCCCTCATCAGGAAATGACCCTTCCTTCATAGATGAGTAGATAGTGATGGTGCAATAATTTAGAGAGAAAAGATAGTACCCATGTGCTATAAGATTTCTAATACATGATGTGTACCATAAATAAAATATGTTCTGACATGATATCACACAAACATGTAAATCACACATATGAAATAATAATGTCTAACAAAACATTACTTTGGATAAATTTTTTAAATAGTTATTTATTTCTAGGATCAATCAAATTCATACACACCACTTGATCAAATTACCTTCATCTGGTATTGGTGATGCTAGTAAGCTAGTGAAGTCCATCTCACTACTTAGTACCAAAAATGCAAGATTTAGTTAATATAAAAATAACCAATAGATTCATACAAATTAATTCCTATTAGTAGGCATAAAAAATGCTAAACATTGCATACATTTAATCCATCAAATGTATGAATGAATATCCACTATATTATTTATCATAAATATAATAAGCATAACAAGTACAATTTATACCAATTGAGTATAATTTATATTTAAACTACATGTATCTAATTTTTATAAGTAGATTCACATGTAATACATTTTATGATGAGCAATAATATCATAGTCCATTATTTATATGTACAACTACTCAATTACAAACAACCAGTAATAACAATTTCAGAGAATCAAATAACTCATAAACTAAGTTATATCTTGCATGAACATAATCTTTCATTTATGTTTTTTAGACTATAATAAATTAAAATGAAATATAAGGTGTTTAGATTATACCAAATGCTAATATGATTTGATAGGAAAGATGGGCCTAATATTTTCATTTACAAATAATCAAATTTTATTTATTGAAATGAAGTTGTCTATTTTATAGTCACTAAATGATCCCTCGTTGGAAGGATTCCACCCATTTATAGATTCTATTATCATAATTTTGTGTTTAATAGTTAAATTAAATTAAGGCATAAAGTGAGAGATAATATTAAGACATAAATACACTATTATATATCAAAATGCCATTTTATTCCATTATATGGGAAATAAAGGAAGGAATCGAATATGAGTAAAAAGATTTAATGATTCTCTATATAGTTATATATTTCAAGTATAGAGGAGAAAATTAGAAAATAAAAGAGAGTCACATGATTTAATGCTGCACAATTCCCATTGATTAGTGGACTTTCCTTCTTTAGATATGTTTATGCAAAATGAAGAAGTCGTTGCCACAAAAAGGATAATTAGTTTAAGCTTTGTCTATATCAATCTTTAGTCTTATATTATTATAAAAAGAATTAACCCAAAGATTGTTGGCACTATATTATTTTTATTCCCCAAAGCCACTATATTACCATTTATGTGAACACTCATAATCTTAAAATGGGAATGAATTAGAGTGATTTCCATAAATATTATTAACACCATGATTTAGACTTGTAATGTTTATTAGCTATTGATTTAAACTTAGCTTTTCAAACTTAGACTTAGCCTATAAAACTTAGGCTTATACTTAGCTTATCAAACTCATATCTGTTTATAATTGATTTGAGTGATAATTACACACATCCAACTTTACATAAGTTTACCATTGTACACACAGTCTATTTAAATTCATAACAAAATTATAGATGCACTTCCAACAATCAACATACAAAATGTTCATATAAATCCATTCATTCATCAAAGTCCTAGTTTTAGTCATAGTTTCAGTTCCCTCACACAGTTGCTACTATTCACATAATTCACTATTTTAAATAACATTATACACGCAGTCCTATTATACACATAGTTCGAACATATACAATCCCAAAGTTTTGACTATCAATATCACACAATCCAAACTTATACAATCTTATGGTTTTGAATGAAAAAATCATATATTTATAAATTATACCATCTAAAGATTCACTTGTTTATATGCATATAAAATACTAAATAAATACTGATTATATATATATCAATTCATTTTTTTTCAAATCACTCAGACTTTGAATTTGTCAAGATACACATGGTTCATATCAATTCTTCTTCATTTTTTTTAAATGATGAAAATACATATAAAATTTGTATCTATAATCTCACTGTTTGAGTAATAAACTACATATAGTTTATATATGTATATTTTCCATTCATATATTTACTCTTGGTTCAAAATATCAATTATATACACAAATTGCTTATTTATATATTTCCATGATTTTGTGAAATAATTACTTACACAATCCTTATATAATGCCTATAGATAAATATACATAGTTTATATAAAAAACTCATGGATTTGAAAGATAACATTTACAATTTCTACATATATATTCACAATTCTGAGGAAAACATAGATGCATAGTTTATATATAACTATATCTTAAATTTTACAAACTTCACAATGAAATTTAAAATATGCCTCCTACCTTGTAAAAGATTTTAAATTGGAATGACACAATCTAGAAATCATTTGCTTGGTTTGATCTCTCTTCTCCTCTACATGTTATTCCATTCACTTCTCCTCTATGTGCTTCCTCTCCTCTTCTCCCATCCTCCTCTTTATCCTTCTCCTATGCCACCAATTTCCTTTCTTTCATTTCTTTAAATGCATGACTTTTTCCTTTTTTTTAAAGCTCAGCCCTTCCTTTAAAGCTCATCATTTTCCCCAAAATTCCTTAATCATTAATTTGTTCATTGTATTTCCTAATTATAATACAATACAATACAATTGTTAATTATAACACAATTGCTAATTATAATACAATTACTTTATTTGTTACTAACTTAGTAATGGTAAACAATCATCATGATTTAATGATAATATGACTAATATAAAGTCAATTATATTCCTTTCAACATTAATTGGTATTTCAGACAATTATTATACCAATTCTAATAGTATTATAATAATGTAATTGTTTTTTTATTACTATGTTATATAGATTATCTATGTCTTTTATTATCTATATATATTAAGGCATTAAACCACATAATGTTATTTCTCAATATTATAAAGATAACCAACTAAAGTTCTAAAATATTAATAAGACATGATGGTTAGTCTATATATGGTAGTAAGCAGATACTATTCACTCAAATTTATATTCTTGAAAAACATTAATAATCATGATTACAATAACATGACATAAACACATAGTAACATTCTACACTAAATCATCATATAATATGCACAATTCAATCACATGATATTAATCCTACATAAGCATTAAACTGAGGTAAATCATAATTAACATACATAAATAATTATCTAAATACAAATAACATAAAAAATGTACTAACATTAACAATTCAAATGATGAATATAATGTGTAGTATTTAACGTGGTGTGTGCATGGGTTCTAGTTGTTCTTCTTTTATCCTCCAGCACCTATATCTATGCCACCCTCTCTGATGATGCTCTCATTCCATCATGCTTTGAGAGATGAATCTCTCTTGTATTAGACTCATGACAAGAAGGTATTTAGTCCATAACATCATGACATATGTCATAAAATACTATTGTAATAACAAATCAACATGATCACAATGTAAAAATATATAATATGGCTAACTTATAACAATGCAATCATGAAATCAAATCAATATATAAATATCTATAACAACATATGACTTAAAATTTAATTAAATAATAATAAAATCAAATTTCCAACCATAAAAATCCATGGATAATCAAGTAAATTTAATTAGTGAGAAATCAGGTTGTAACAATTCAATAATTGGTTGTTTACAATGATTCACAATTAATCATCAATCAAGTTCCAAACCAATATCAAACTAGGGATGAGAAATTCTTGCCCCACAAAGACATGGTTTATAATCTCAAATAACACTTTGAATGTGTCCAGTTTGAGCATATAACTAGGGCCAACAATAGACTAGTGGAGGCCATAGACACCATTGGGTGTCTAATAGAGATATCTTCTAATGTCTAAAAATATCAATTCTTAACAAAAACCTTCTCATGCCAACTTACAATCATTTAGACATTAAAATGGTATGTGATATTTCTGGTCCTGATTCTCCTTGGTACTAAGATGTATATGCCTATATCTAAGACCTCATTATTATTGCTCCCTTAACATTTAACCAACATAAATATTTTATTCACAAATCATCTTGACACACTTTAATCGGTGGTATGCTCTATCATAGAGGCTATGATAGGATCTTGCTTTGATGTTTAAACTCAGGTGAATCTAAATTAGCAGTTAAGGATGTGTATGAAGGGATTTATGGGGCCCATAATCTTAATAGGAATGATCTTTTCCAATAAAATCCTTAGGATAGGATATTATTGGCCCACAATGGAAGCATATGTGTATGCTTATGCTAATAAATTCCTTGCTTTCCAAAATCATGGTGATTTAATTCTTGCTTCTTCATGATTGATTTACCCTATTACTTCTCCTTGGTCATTTTATTCATGGAGACTCAATCTCATTGTAAAGATACACCCTACTTCCTTTGATGGCCATAAATATATCCTAACTACCACTGAGTACTTCACTAAGTAAGTTAAGGCAATCAATCTCACTTATATAACCAACAAACAAATTTCCAAATTAATCATAAACCATTTCATTTGTCATCATGGCATTCTCTCTTCTATTATATTAGATAATGTCAAGTCATTTAATAATAAAGACATGAAAAAACTTTGTGCAAAATTCTATATTAATAAATGATGGTCTATGTCCTATTACCCTCAAGGTAATGGCCAGGATAAAGCTTATAATAAAACCATTATCAAAATTTGTAAAAATAATGTCAACAAAGTTGGCTGAGATTAGCACCTAAAATTATTTACGACCCTCTATACCTATTTCACTAATGTTTTAACTCTTATAGGTGCAATGTCTTATTCCTTAGTTTTTTTTAATCCATTATGTCAATTGAGATCATCCCTCCCTACATATTTCATTGTAGGGTATCATTGATGATAAAGATATAGAGTGGCTAGACTGAAATAACTAAAAATTTTGGATAAGAAATGATTAGCTACAATCAATCATCTCAAGGCATATCAAAATTGACTATGTCGTAGTTATAAAAATCAAATCATCCCCAGAGAATTTTAAGTAGGTGATCTTCTCTTGAAAGAGAATCAAAAAAATACTAATGTAGAACATGAGAAAAAGGGGAACTTTGAGCCTAATTGGATAGGTCATTTCATTATCACTTCAAATTATGGTTATGGGGAATACAGGCTAGTTATACCAAAATGATATGAGCTTGACGAGCACATGGACACTATACATCTCAAGCATTTTCACATCAAGCTTGGTGGAACATTGTTTATGAGAGACCCTACTTGGGGGCATTCCCTTCAAGTGTTTTATTTCCCTTTCTTTCATTTGTCATTTCAGAGTCAAGCCTTATCTTATTCCCATTTACTCTTCCCATCTTGATTCTTGATTATGACCTATAGGTACTATAGGTAGCTTCAGTGAAATTTTTAGCAAACAATGCAAATTAGTTCATCATCAATGCATCTTTTCCAATAGAATTTTAGAATATCAAATTGTTTTTTCCATGGTTTTCTCGATTGGTAGTCCTTGGTGTAATTTATTTTAGCTATTTCATGACCCTACATTCCTATTCTATCCCATTCCTTTTACATCCTACATTATTTTTGAAAGTTATTTCTTATGCACCTTAGTGTTTCTATGGACCAAGAGTCCTTTCATTTTTTCCTTCTTTTTACCAATTCCACTCTCATTTTTTGTGAGCTTAATGTTACAACCAGTTTAGCTATTGTTTGAGATCCTCCCCAAGGTTGTTTTTCCTTTGTTAGATGGTTCCTTGTACATTTGTTTATATTACCTTGTATATTTTACTTACATTCAAAAATTCTGAAATGCAAAAATAAAAAAATACCAAAAGGAGATATAAAGCCATAAAACCTTTGATCAATTTGTTATCATGTTATATAGTGGTTTTGTTTTAGAGGCACTATTTGAGTATCATATGGGTAGGGCTTCCCTTTACATTTAAAATCTCATGGTGGGAACCCTCCTCTCCAAATCATGACTTCTCTATTAGATTCAATCAATTTTGATAATTTAAGCAAAATTTTAATTTTCCCATTCCCTGAGGTGTTTAACTATGTCTTGGGTGGGTATATTTCATTATATAATGATCACTTTAATCAATAGTGTTATCCATTCTTTACACTACCATTTTTTGGAGAGATACATCAACATGAGGTCCACACAGACTATGTGGGAAATGTTTGGGTACATGAGATAGCTCAAGTCAACTCAACCAATTTCATTCTCATTTTTGTTTCCACTTAACTTTACTATTTTATTCTCTTATCATTTTGTAATCTAAATATTTTATGCTCATGTCATTTTGCAAGCTAGTTATTTTACACTCATGCTATTTTATGAGCCATTCCTATAAATTTTATCCTAATATTTATCATCCCTTTTATTCTTTCCAATTCCTAAGAGAACTAAATTTTCCCTAATGGTCCACATGTACTATGTAGGTAGTATTCAGTTATATGGGGAAACTAAAGTTAGCTCGACCACCCCTTTCTTATTATTATATTCCCCCTTTTTCATCTAATTTATAACCCTATATTTTTTGGCACTCCCTTAAATTGGGGGCATATTATGAAGAGTAACATCTTAGTTCCACATTCATATTTGCATAATGTTGGTCACTTGTTTGTTTACTACTTTTCATTATGATTTTTATTTATGTATTTAGTTAGTTTGCTTGCTTGTTTATTTAGTTTTAATTGCATTGTGTTTCTTTAATTTCATTTTATTTTTGTGCACTATGTTTTTCACTTAGATCTTGATTATTCATATCTTGATCTCATGTTTTTAACATATGTATCTACTTATTTATTGATTTTTCTTTGTTTAGTATGATTTACACTTAGGTCTTGACTTTTCATTTCTTGATCCTAAGTTCTTAGTATTTGCTTCTAAACTAGTCCCTATACAAGTGACAGATTATTTTATCATGATTTATTTATACAATTATTATGCATACTATTATTTTCAAAATAAAAAATCAAGTGCTAGGGATACTCATTTATTAATGTTGTGCAAAGAGAAAGAAATTCTTCATGAGATGGTTAACATGTGCTCATATGCCAAAACAAAATTAGAAACATCATCACATTTTTCATCATCAAAACCAAATAACTGAACAACATGGATACATCTATGATAATCAAGGCATGCATCTCCAAATAAACATATAACACTATTCATAAACATCTAAACATCACGCTCCAATGACAAAACATTCTAAACATTAATCACATTGGATATCTAGATCAACTATAACATCAACATGGAAATTAAATACAATAGAATCACAGTAAACCAATATACATCCACACCAACTATCACATATCTTATCTACAACTTGTGTCAATATCTATGAAATCAAAAGCAACATCATATATATCAAATAATATCAAATTCCATATACATCAAGGTGATAAAAAACAAATAAATGTTTATATACATCTCAAAATCAATGTTTATACATCAATATATACATATATAGTGCCAAATAAAAAATGTGGAGCTATAATCAATTTATTAGATTTGGATATGATCATCACTAAGAGGAGTCTGATAAAAACTCTATCATGTATCTAGTACTAATGGTGGATGTTATGGTGACCCCATGGTTCTCTATTGTGACAAAGGTTGCACCATTGATCTCTATGATGTTGATGTATGTCATGACTTGGAGGTGTGAATTGAATGTTAAATCTGTTTATGCTCTCTAAAGCTAGGTGCCTTAATCCCTATTAGCACTAATTTCTCATGTAATATCATTTAAGACTTGGCCTCATCCTAGCCACATCTGATAATGCCCTTGATAGTTCTTGCTTAATAACCACTTATCTAGTTTTATTTCACTCCCTATGGATTTATGCACATCAACTTGATATCTCTAGGCATCTCTCCTATCCATTTTCTTCTCATTCATGGTAGTGACCAACTCTACATCTCTCAAGCTGAGTTGTCCTTATATGGTTGTCATCTAGGCAACATGCCCCTTCAAAGTAACTATATATGTATCTCTCTCCATAATTAGGACCTATAGCCTAGTTGTCTTGCCCTGAGCTACTACCACTATCATTGTAGTTATGCCACACCCCCCTCTAACCTAGATATCTTTATGACTTTGGCTAAAATATCTCTAAAGCTTATTTATGGTGGCATGAGCCTCATCTGATACCCTCAACTAAGAAGGCCTTACCTAACCTAATGTTTATCCTTACCCTCTTATGATAGTGAGAGTTACCTATGTATCCTACCCATCTGTATCCTCCCCGTCTACATTTATATTATAACCCTATCTCATGTCAACATCCTACTCTAAGGACCCACCAATACTATTATTTCCACTACTACTATATCAATACTACCTTTATTACTCTCACTATTATTTCTAGTGTTCTTAAAACCTAAATCTATGACCATAGGCCCCACTTACTGTAAATGTAGCTACCACAATGGTACATGTATTAGAATGGCCATTGAAACTATCCTCACCCCTTATCCCTATCTTTATTGAGGTGTTAGCCTCACCTATCTCTATTGTCTTTATCATGGCCTTAGTTTCTCACCCCTTAGAGGTCTAGTTATAATAAGTATTATAGGTCTTTATTGTCCCCACCACACTGCATAAGCCTTAGTGACTCATGTATCTAACACTCCTCCATCATATCCCTAGGCCACTGGTTATATTGTAAAAAATATGTCCATTGTTATTGCTCTTGAAATAAGGACCCCCACTCACTAATCTCTCATGTGACATAAAAAAAATAGCAAGGCCCATCGAGCCCATCTTGTTACCTCCTAAATTTATTATGTACAAAGTTAGGTCTATACTACTTAATTGTAAAGTCATGATGTTATGTGATATAACATGGTGTAGTCATGTATCGGGTCATTATTACATCTTTGAGTCATCTAAACTAAATGTACATATATGGATGCCAAATAAACTCCCCATCCACCATCTCATTTATGGCTTATTTATAGTATCATATGTCACCTCAGTATCCCCATCAACCCCCTCATGTCACATACCACCATATACCAATGGCTCCTTATGTTTTCATTGCCATTGATCACCCACTGGTCACTTTATAGTGATGTGCTCCCATGCCTAGATCTAGATTAGTGTGTAGGGCCCAATACTCCCCCTATAGATAGCCCTCATGTGTTTATATCTATAAATTTGGGCCAATACTATTGGGACCTAGGCAAATCATGTGGTAGAGTCCACCATATCTCAAATAACACCAATCAAGACAATATGAAAATAATGGTTGATCATGTCAAGAAGCAATATGTTACTGACAATGGCCACAAAAATCACTACCTCTCATTTAGTTAAAGGCTATGATTCATCTATCAAGAAGTCTAGATCCTCTAATGAATCGATATCAACTACTCCATAAATATTGTTAGCATCAGTGATGCTAATCAAATCCTCTCATGTGGTTAATTTCCCTTGTTACATTTAATGAATTATATACCCTAAATGGTAATCTAGTGTATAAGCCACATTTGATCCAACGTCACAGTCATCTCTCATGTATCCAGGTGGAAAATGTTGGTCTCTAAGTGTCAACACTCAACTAACATTTATATAAGGCCCCTACCTACCCAGATCAAGAGCATGTACATGATGTATTTCAATCTAACTACATCTAGAAATGCCAATAACTCCTCTATCCATTTACTAGGCCTTAATAGGATGAGTAAGAACTGCTCACATGATATCAACATAAACACTAACCCTTACCAATCACACACATGTGAACAAGTTATATCAAACAATATTTATTTAGATAAACTAATCATAACTTCTTATCCATATTGTGCAATCTTTCTACCTATCTAAAATTAGGCATTGATCATTCACATTCAGAACAATTACTTCTTCTAATTTTAGTCCATTTTGTCACTTGGACATTTTATTTTATTTTGGTGATCTTATCATTCTTAAGGCATTATCATAATTTCCCAAGGCAATATCATTATTTTGTAGGGCATTATCAGCATTTCTATTCTTTATGTTATTTTATTGATATCACCATTTAACAGGGAGATGTCATTATTTCCACTTGTGATTCTGTGTTTCCTCTAACACTCTCATCATTTCTAGACCTTTTGCCCATTTTGGTGATCTCACCATTTTTTAAGGTGATATCACCATTTAACATGGTGATCTCCCCATTTTTACCATATACTTGCCATTTTATCATTTCCTCATTGAATATTCATGATCATTATTTCAACTTTTTAAGGCTTATTCAATGATATCATTGAACTTATCATGATCCCACCATTTCTACTAGCAATATCGTTGTTTGCATATGCGATATTGTCATTTCAAAAATGGTGATATCACTCAAATTAATACTTTTAATTCATAATAAATGCATTAAATGTTACAATTTTTAGTACTTATAGATGCCCCACTCCCTGTTGGTCATTGGGACTATCACACTCACTCACCAACATGCCTCTAGTGTGGAACATGTGTTATTTTCTCTGTAAGCCTCCTGTTCAAATCCAAAATGAATTCTCAATAGGGAAGGTGAAAATAAATCATTTTCACCTCCTAAGGGTAAAATACATATCTCTAAATTTGAATGTTTACCCCCTACCCTACCATTGCATTCTTTTTTGTCCTCGAAGGCCTAATCATGGCTCTATGGTCTAATTTTTATTTCATTTTATTCTACTTTGTTTCTTAGCCTATTTGGCCATAGAGTGGCATGTTTTCTTCCTTTCGAGGGATCCTTCATCAAAATTATTTTCCACCAACCCCTAAAAGGGGCATCCTAGGTGTCCCAAATAATGTTTGGGGCATGGATGTGATCCTAATTTTCATAGAATCACCAAAAACATGAATACATCATTCTTCAATCATTATCTGGCAATTTTAACAAGTTTTTAATTATTTGAAAAAAAATCTTTGCTTATGTCTTACAACACCTTCTCAAACAAGGGTAATATGTAAACACTCATTTCTCATCACTTCCATGTCAAAATTACAATCAAAATCAATTTATTGAAATAACACACAAATCATCAAAACACCTAAATTCACCTGCACAATTGATGTACATACTCTAAAACACATTGGGTCATCCCTGATTAGATAAATTTATTGTAATTGACTATCAACTTTGTATAATTCACTCCAAGACAAATTGTTGTTTTTTAAAAGATATTCAAGGGGAATTAACTAAAAAAAATGGTCAAATTTGATATTACATAAAACACCTAGAAGCTAATCAAGATTATTTAGTCCATCAAATAAAATCAAATATCTAATAAAAAAATCTATAAAAATTAGCTAATTTATAATTATGAAATATTTAAATATTTAACAAATATCTAAATTATGACATCACCTAGAAAGTTGTCAAGCTTTATCATAAATACAATCAAATATTAAAATTTGAAATACATATCTCATTAATGCAACCTATTTTAAAAATATGTATTACATTGAGTACTCAAAACTGAATTGAATTATAGACACACATCTCACTCTTGATCTAAGGGTTATAATCGATCTGATCAATTTATAAATAGAGGATGACCCCTCTAAGCATAACAAGTTTTTTTGGTAGACTTATAATGAAAGAATATTAAAAAAGCTTCAACAAGTCTTCACTTTAATTCAACCACACCACTCATATATAAATGAGATGTCATCAAAATCAATAAAGACTTCTACATCTACAATCTAGGCACAAACAAACCTAAATCAGGCTTAGAAGGAATGTCTATGAGAAAAGTATAATCATGTTTATTGTGTTTTCTATTTATTGTTTATTTCTAGTCTTGCTCAATCCAAGGGATTATTCCTGAGGTGTTTTATTTGTCTGTTTGTTTGATTTTGAATCACTAAAAATTTAACTAACCCCCCTTGTAATTATAATCTACAATTATCATCGATGAAACTATGTATTTTATGTCTTAGCCTATAACATTTATTTGTATAGTGCCCAATGCATCTATGGTAATCATAATATGCATTTTTTCAAAGACCTGAGGTTGGGGCTTAGTCAATTAAATCTCAAATGGAGGGGGTAGATATATAAGATTGCAATTGATAAGCTTTGGTAACAAGATATGAGGAGGTTATGGTAACCTTGTAAATTTCCTCCTTTTTGGATATATCAATTAAATTTTGTTTGATGCTTGTGATATTACATTAACTATTACTTTGGCTTCAATTTTTATTTCATTAGATTTGACCTTATAATTTGTCTTGCTTTGAAACTTAGTGTTGGAAGTAGATGGAACATTTGGTGCATATTATTGAGGGGACCTTTGACACAAACACCAAACAACTGTAGGTAGGGGTTGTTAATCCATGTCTCTCCTAAAAGAATACTTGTGTGATCAAATCTCCCCAAGGTCTTGGCTACTAGATATTGGTACATAGGGTAACTCAGTTGGCTCATTGTGGACCATTCCATAACAAGGGACCTATTTTGAGTATTTAAAGATAATCAATATACATTCAAATGTAGAGTTTATGCTTAGATAACCAAAAAAATTATTTAATGATGTAAATACAACTTCTTCAAACATGTCTATAGCACCCATAGATACAACAATGCAATAACAACTATAAATAAAAATATCAAGCAATCAAGATGAATGTTTAACCTCTAATTTACATTCAATGATACATACAAAAGAACTAATTTAATTGGAATTAGCATATATATTTAACATGAGGAATACAACTAATTCAATTAAACATATCTCTTGCATGAATTCAATAGTGCATAAGCAGTAATAGATAGATAGATATATAGAGAAAATAAGGTAAAACATTAACAATAGATTGTGTAGAAGACTAAACTATAAAACTGATTAAAGAAAAATAAAAGAGAGAAGGGTAGGGAGAAATAGAAGAAAGAACATGTTTTCTAATTGACCCAATATGTTCCTCTTGAGTAGACAATTCCTTGAGTAAACAAGTGTTTGAGATGGCCAACATAGCACAACCATGGATGAATTTAGACCAAGAATCTGAGGGTCAAGTAGCAATGTCAAAGAGGAAAATAGGGTCACCATATACATGCACATACCAAGTCTATCAAATGACATAGATTTCACATTAAGATATTTCTATTAAAAATATCAATTAGGAGTTCATCAAATACTCAATTGAGTTACAGAATTGGCTCAAACAACCTCAACTCAGAACATTACCCTAGAAAATAGGAAAATACATGAAAAGAAGTGATTGGTCCACTACTATAATGTTAATAATAAAAGGATCTAGCCCTTGAGAAAGGCCTATAAATCCCCATTTATAGGAAAGGATATCTAAATTCAAATTTCCAAAATTCATAAGGGAGGACCATGCCTTCATTGTGAAAGTGGTTAAAACTTGAGTGTGCATGAGAAATCCATATGCCAACCCTACCTAGTCCATGCCTCAAATGGTTGAGCTAATAAATTTTTATATCAATCAAGTGAATCTACCCAACTACCAATATGGACAAGGCATTGTCTAAACTTCATGAATGTCCAATACCTCTACCCACTTTGTCAATCATGGCCCAGGATGAATTAGAGTATAACTGTGAAAACTTATGGTCTTTACTCGAATTTTATAATCACTTCTTTTCACTATTACTAGCTTGTAAATTCTACATTTATGCTCTAAATTCCATGTAAAGTACCTTTTGTTCCCCTGTTCATTACCTTAGATTAGCCAATTAGGTCAGATTTGCCACCTGGGTTTTATCCACTTATTCAGAGTTAACCACGTATCTATATTCTTGCCAATTTAGTTTTGCCTTTTGTGTCTTTAGTGTAAACTTTTATCCATTTCCATTAAGGCATTTTTTAATCTCATATGCCTTTGTTCAATCCATGTGTGTTATCCATTCCTTGGCTAACGTCCCTCACTACCTTGGTATTCAATTCTACTCTCAGGTAGGTAGCACAGTACTTCCTTGGGATTAAAGGCCCAAACAAGCTAGATGGCCCTTAATTTTATCTCCCTTTCTCTTTTTACACCATCGCTATCACACCCTTACCACTTGGAATAAATCCATTGGCTCCTGGGTTCTGTGACTTTGGTCAAAGCCACGTGTCTTGATTTTTTTTTTTTGAGATTATTTTATCTTTATGATCATCAATATCTACCATGTGTCCACCATCTAGAGTTCCTTCTCCTAACTCCTATAATTATTCCATGTGATATCATCCCAATGATCTAGGATTCATATCTCCACAATACATCAATCCCATCCCCACAATCTTAGGCTTTCAGGATGTTTCCATATGGAGACATCTCGAGCCTTCAGACCCATAAGACTTTTGTTTTCCACTATATTTTCCTACCAACCTAGGCTCCTACGATGTTAACATGTGGCAACATCATGGGCCTTTGGTCCTGTGTGACCACATTGATTTTGGTGACCTCCACTATTAACAACTTTCAACCTCTTGAGATTATTACATGTGGCATGATCTCAAGGATTTGAGATCCTCCAAATCTTAGACACTTTTCAAACTAACTTGTCCTTATGAATAAATGTTATTGAGGCATTTTAATGATTTGGAAATCCATGGAGGACTATAAAAAACTAAAAAAATAAAAAATAAAAAACTGTGTAGGATCAAAATAATGAAGATTCTAATGAAAAAATCATGCCAAAACAAGATAATCGACATTCAAGTTTAAAAGGTTTTATAAATTTGATTGTCCATTTAAACAAAGATCTTAACAATAACTTATTTTGAAGGTCCAATAATCACAAACATTTAGATCTCAAATACTCATATACGCCAAAGTCAAATAGAATGAGAATTGCAATGCTTATTTGAAATGTTCAACTAAAGACATAAAGAGCATGTTACAATAAAGCCCTAAATTTAAAATTTGATCGAATCTTTGTGATAAAACATTATAAATATGCATTCATTGCAAATCAAAATAAAATGACTTGAAATCTTAAACAAACTATTATAATTAGATGCAAGCCAATAATTTTAGTGAGATAATGAATGCATCAATTAATCAATTTAAATCTTTAGTTTATATAAAGTTTTAGATTCTAATACTTCTTCCATTGATACAAATAGAAATTCAATCAAAGTAATATAAGACTAAGAGTTATATATATATATATATATATATATATATATATATATATATATAAAATTTATACTTAGTTTGTTTAATGGAAAAGAGACAGGGCAATCCAACAACTGAGAGAGAATAGGACTACACTCTAGAGCAAAAAAAAGGTTCCATGATTTTAGTCATGAAATTAGGGTGTTTTGGTGAAGGAAACAACACATACTTTGGCTTTTTCACTTCTATGGGCTGATTTCTCTTTCCTTGACTATATGACATAGCTCATTAAAGGATTTGAATTTATCGAACATGATTGATTCATGGAGTTGTGATAACAAGCTTTGAGTGAAATTATCTTGTAGTTCATTATATTCCACACAGTTTTCCATCTTTTCAAGCATAATTTCTTACCATAGAACATATTCACCAACTTGTTCATTTAACCCTTGATTTATTTTTTAAATTTGTGCATAAGATAAATTTTCACCAATGTTGATTGAGAAATGTGGTAAATATTGATCTGATAATGGGTTGAATGCTTTAACTGGTTGAAGTGGGAGATTGTAAAACCAATCAAGAGCATAGTCTTTGAGACTTCATGGAAAGATATTGGCAAGTAATTTATCATTGTAAGCATGGTATAAGCATGTTGCATAGAATTAATCAAGAAGTTATTTAGGATCACCTTTACCCTAAAAAAGTGGGAACTTATGTGCTAAAAAACTTGTTGGTATAAGTGAATATGTTATTTCAAGTGTCAAAGGGATGTGAAGTAAATTATGAGATCCATTGAATAAGCAGCTTTAGAGACACCTTTCTATAATTATAATGTTTTAGCATGCAAGGTTAGAAAAATTTGCTCAAGATAATGGATACCTTAGATGAAGTTGAAAGTGGGCTTTGTGTGGTGATCAAAGGAGGTATATATCATGCCCTTGTATAAATAGGCATGTTAATTCATTGTAAACTAGGTGATGCCTCCATACCTAAAGATGTTGACACATATTTAACTGTAGGGGTTGATATAGGAATGGTAGAAATAGTACTAACTAGAGAATTTGAAGTAGGAGTTGAAGTTGAAGCTAATTCATTTTTCTCATCTCTTACAATGTAGAGGAATGCATCAATCTTATGTGGGTTGGCATTAAGATGATCAATGAATTTATTGTCATCAACTTCTTCTTTTTCTATTTTAACATTATCAGTCTCAATAGCCATGATAGATCCATCAATATGATGTGAGGTAAGTCTTATGACATTTTGAATGTATGGTTACTCTTATTCCCAAGTTATCCTAGACTTTACAAAGATGTTCTTTAATCGTACTTGTGAATTAAGTGAGGCCTGAGATTTTGCATCAATCATTATAAGCTTTTCTATATTATTTATTGTTTATTAATGCCAATATATAATTAATCTAAATAACAACTTAGATAATAAGACAAATGTAATGTTGAATATGAAAATATGTAAATAAAGTGTAATCATTACCACTTAAATTTGAAGTTGAAAATTTTACAACAAGGGGAAAAGGTGAAACTAATCAAGGGTGTGTTTGCTTTGTATGTTTTAGATATATCAATCCAAATCATAAATAGTGAATATGGTCATGAAATCACTAATTATAGAGGATTCTAATGTTCTCATAGCTACATTATATCATCTTTAAGGTATGTTGAGAGTAACTTCTTGCGGATAACTTCTTATCATTACACTATGAAAACAAATGTATGAAGGTGCCTTATAGATGAAAAAAAAAACCTTAGGTGTTTTTGATATATCATTGTTGGGAATTGAGGTGTCTCAAACTTGACAAGTTAGGACACTATTCATTATACACTATTCATGAGATATTATTCATGAGACACTATTCATAGTCACTATTCATGTGATGAGGTGGTAGTGGTGAGTTGGTAATGATTATGTAGGTAATGTGGTAGGTGATGTAGGTGTTGGTGTGGCTTGTGATGAGTTAGCATATCCCATGCAAGGAATCTACATGATGTAAGTGCATGTGATGGAGTGGGGCTTACCACTCAACTACGGGAATTTATTTTTATTTTTAAATTCACATGCTTTTGATAGTGGAGGACATTGGTACATGTGGGAGAAGTCAAAAGTTGTTGAATGTTTTGACTCATGTGTGTGCACATGGGATAGTGGGTTACAAGTTTTGGGATCCTACTACCATAATGTGTGAGCCAAGATGATTTGAAAATCCATGTAGAGGAGAAGGTACAAAAAATTTGAATCTAAACCTATTATAGCAATAGATGGAGAATAAGAAATATGACCTAAGGTTTCATACAAGGAGAAGGCCATGTGTTGTACATGTGGTAGAATAGGATGAAACTTAAAATTATCTTTGAGGATTGAAAACTTAATAGGTGTAGTGATGCACTGAGGAGCATGGTGACTTCCCAAGAACTGTGGATAGGTACCATGTTGATCATGGTGTATAGTGGTATGTTAAATATGTATGAGTCATGTGTTGACTTCTACGATTTTCTCTCTTATTGATAACTAATATCAAAAGTGCAGAGTGCACTTGTTATTATTAGAGTAGTTAGATACAAAAGAATCATTCCTACATGGTGATATCAAGATGAGATGGAGTAGCTAAGAGGCTCTATGGATGAGGCAAAGAGTTGTTGGTTTGTAGAATTGAAGACTGTATAGGTTCCAATAGACATGTTGATGTGGTATAGGAATATCTTCATTGAGATCCAAGGTTTATCAGAGGTTTTTGTTATATTTGATGTCATGTTAGTTGTAGGCCCCAACATGATCACCATGTGATGTCTTGGGTGATTAGGACATAATTAATGTTGTTAGAGGAGAAAACTAAGGATGGAAATGCACAAGGATGATAAAATCAATGAAGTCAAGTATCTCACTTCTTGTGATTGTAATTTGTCTTCCAAATTGTTTTATATACGAGGATAAGATGGTTGTCCTATATATTGTATTCATTGGGAGTATGAGAAGCCTCATGGAGCCATGGTGTGCATTGTACTAGATACTTTAAATTAGTGGGAGTAGTGAGTAGTTTATGATAGAATCCTGAAGAAGGATGGGTCTGTGGTGAAGTGTGAGTCACTTTAGGTTGCTATAAATCTATAATGGGTAGGTAGATGTTGATAAAACTAGTCAAGGTGGAGAAGTTTAGTAGTGTATAAAACTTATATTGGGCTTATGTGTGGAGTAGTAGTGGGCATTGGCATTAATATTAGCTAGGTGGAAGCTAGTTGGTAGAAGACACAGATGTTTGAAATTACTATGTATATGACTTCAAGTGGAAGATTGTTAGGTATAAAACCACTATTCATGAGCACTATTCATAGTAATTATTCATGGTGACATGACATGTGAGTGATGTGGCATATGGGTGTATAGATGATGTGTCATGTAGGTGACATAGAATGTTAAGTGATGTGTTAGGAAGGTGATGTGGTGATGGGGTCCACAATGGGTCCCAAGTGTGATCATGATGATGTGACAAGTGTGGGGCATAGTACTCCACTAGAGGACATGGGATTTTTCCTTAGTGAGTCACATATGTGTTATCACATGGTGAAAAATATAAAGGGTCATGTATGGATATAATTTATAAGGGGACACATGATTCACATGTTTAGAGAAAGTTAAAAGGTGAATTATAACACCTTTTGGACTCATGTGACCACATGGAAGAAGAAAACAAGAATGCATTATTACAAATTAGCCTCATATGTGTGAGTGGGGTGCAATTATTGGAGTCACATGGGATGGATAAGATCTTTTTTAAAGTAGAGCATCCACTTTATTGACCCTTGTAGATAAAGACAAGAAGAAAACTATTGAGTGTTTGTCCTCCCTTATGGAGTGGGGGACAATGTTTGGAACCACATGAAGGTGGCCTTAGATCTTGTCTAATTGGAGGGTCATTTTTTATGAATTTTGGCACATGAGGACAACCACCACTATGGATCACATGACACCCACTCAAACGTGGAAAATTTTTGAGGACCCATGAAGTTTTCTCCCTCTCTATATTCTCTCTCTCATTATTGTAAAATGTTATAAAGCATTATGTTCTCCTCTCATTTTGTTCATCCCATTTGGGGATCACTTGGATCCTTTCAAGATTGTGCTTTCATGATAGAAGGTTAGAGTTTGTAAGCCTTTTAAGCCTAACTCACTTAGATGATTGGGTTGTAAGCACCACACCTAGATGATTGGGTTGTAAGCATCACATGTAGGTTGGAGGTTAGAACCTTTTAAGGTTGTTGTGCTTGGCTCACCTAGGTGCATGGATTGGATCTTTGTAGATGGAGATTAGAGGCTTGTTATCTCATCTCATGGAGATAGAGGTTAATGCTTTGAGCTCCCTCAGATGTTATGGATATTAGCATTATAAGAGTTGCATGTTGTAGCTTGGAGGTTAGACCATGAAAAGCTTTGTTGTAAGCTTTACTCACCTGAGTGCTTGGTGTTAGCATTGGAAAGGAGTTGTAAAGAGGAGCTATGTAAAAGATAGATTTGCTGATGAATATGAATTCTAGATATTGCCTTTGCCCCATGGTTTTTCCCCATCTAGTTTACTAGGGTTTCCACATATATCTTATGTAATGGTTTGTCTCTCCCATTTTGTATTTTTATAGCTTATTTATTTTCACAATTTTCATTTACTTGCACATGTAGGAAAGTTGTGTTTTCCTAACAAGTGGTATCAGAGCTAGGATTTAGCTATTGGTAACTGAGCCTTATTGATCCCAACAATTGTGAGGTAGACAAAAACTAAAATACATGAATAATGTTATATAATGGCTTGAGTATCAAGGCAATACCCTCACACCATAGATCAGGTAAAATTGAAGATTATTTTCTCATATCGACAATACCTATGAGTTTTAAAACTATCAAAACATAGTTTCTAAGAAAACAAAGAAAAGAGAAAGTAGAAATCAGAAAGCAAAGGCTTGAAAATAAAGGTTCAAGTTCACCAATATGTTTTACCCTATTTTTTATTTTAAAAAATCAAATGTTTATGTGATTATATATGTGTAAATATGGAAATATCATAATGCTAAACATGCACAATGTTTAACTATTCTATTTTTAAAAATTGTTAAATATGCAAAGTTTCTATTTTGAAAAAGTACTAAAAAGATATATACTTATCTTGCACATTGATTTATGTTAATTGTTCTGACTGTTGACATGTGACAATCAAAAGAAGAGATGATTATACAAGCTCAATATTAAAATCAAGAACAAAAATAGAATCTATATAGGTTCATTTTAGGTGGATATTAATGCAATGTATACCATTTTGTTGATTATGGACTTGTCCCAAATGAATATGATAAATTATTGATATTGGAAGATAAATAAATCATGAATCTAAAAATGATAGATAGGAGGTATAGTCAAAAAATATTTTTGGATAGATTTGTTGTAAGTGGATAATGGTATAGTGTACCCAATTTTGTTGTCTACTTGTACCATTTAACTATGCATAAAAACTCATCATTTCACTTTCTATGCATATAGACCTTAAGTAAAATGAGATATCACAACTCAAGTTTGGTTGTGCATAAATAATTGTGTCTTCTATTGTATTTTAAACCCTTAGGTAATTTTGAAAGCTTTAAAACATTAAAGAAATAGAGAGAAGTGTAATGGGATAAGGTGACCTCGATCAACTCCTTGATGATTGATTATTGCCTATGTATCCAATACTCCAAAAAGGGAAATCAAGCTTATGTGGGTCTCCCACCTAGAGTGGATTTAAAATTATGATATTTTGACTATGTATATATAGCTAGAATATGGCTTAGTGTTTTACTTTTTTTATATAAAAATAATAATTTTTTTAATGTGTTATAGTTATAAAAAATATAAAATATCAAAATGCTAAAGAGGTACAATATTAAAAATTCTAATTTTGATAATTTGCTAAATATAGAACTTTGATATTTTAATTAAGTACTAATAAGAGATATATTTAGTTTGCATAATAATCTATGTTGAGTGTTCTAATTGTTTGATTGTGAAAATCATAATAAGAGGTGACTATGGAGGCTCAGTATCAAAATCAAGAATGGAAATAAAATATAGATAGGTCTAATGTATGGGATAATAACATAGTGTGCTCTACTTTATTGACCGCAAATTTGTCTCAATTAACCTTAAGAGGCAATAGATAAAGAAAGCAAGAATTTGGGAATGAGATATCAAATGTAGAGATGGAAGATATTTATGGATTGGTCCACTTCAGAATAATGGTGACACACTGTACCCTAGTTTTTTGACATGCAAACTTATCTAGGTTATTTGTGCATACAACTTGATCATTGTGCCTATTACCAATGTAAATGATGAGAAATCTAAGATATTAAACTTAGAGTTTAGTTGAATAGATAATTATTTATGTTCTCTTGCCTTTAAAACCCTAAGGACATATTAATATCTTGAAAACATGTAATGAAAATATGGGAGTGTAATGGGTTGAGCTAACCTTAATCACTCCCTTGACGATTGGTTATTGCCTACGTATTCAATAATTTAAGGATATAAATCAAGCCCACATATTTCTCCCACCTAGAGTGAATTTAAATATGATCATTTGACCATATGTATGTAGCTATGAAATATATTTAATAATTAAAAATGACAGGTCTTGACTTAATTTAGAGGGCCCTTGACTTGGCTTATGACTACTCTTAATGAATAATACAAAATTTGGGTATAATACGGTCAATTTTCTCACTATGCAGAAGTTTAAATTCTTGCACCAAGTGAATATAAAGTGGGGATAATGAATGAATCTTGAAATGTATTTATAGGCAAATATTTTGACATTTTTTTAACCAGCCTTATGAAATGTGCAGGAAGACCCAAAAGATTGATTTCAAATTTAAAAACTAGTCATTGTTTGGTGTAGGACATGACTTACCTAAGTGGACAGTGGTGCACTATGCCTCTATCAACTTAGGGTAGACATGTTCAAGGAGATTAGAGATAGTTGTCCTATTTTTAAAATAATGTGGAGGTTGTTTTAGACAACTTGAGCATTTGACATTGAATGTTTTGTATAATAGTGTCAAAAAACAAAGGTTCAAGCCCACATATAGACAAATGACTCAGAGAAAAGACAAATAAGAATCATGTATTTCAGCATAAATCAAGTGTTTGGAATGTTCCAATAATTATCAATATCAAGTACATATAACTAAATTTATATGTATACATTCTTCCCTTTATTATAAATGAAATATCCAAATGAGAAAGATTTGAACTTGAGTGTGTATGACACACTTGTATTTGAGCATATACTTCAATTGAGCATGGCACTCAAATTTATCAAACCCTTAAAAAACTAATGAAGTAGTAATTTTTGCATTAAGTTTAACAAATTTCAACTTTTAAAAGTTAAAATTTAAAAGATATTAAGGAAAAAGTACACCTATATATAGGTGGAACCAAATTTCCCTATTATATGTAGTCGATAATGGAAAATTGAAGCACTTGGATAATTTGAACTAATGGTGAATTTGAGAGTGATAAAGTCTTAATATTGAATAACTAATCAAGCTCTTGATTTGGAAAGATGCATTATCCCTGTATACACCATAATTCTGCCACCATAGTGTTACGACAAACCTACTATCATCTAATCCATCATCACCCTAATCCACACTAATTATATTATTAATGCACAAATACCACCACACTAATAAATTAATTACACCATGTTAATCCCATTTAACCCCATTTTAATCCCACTACAACACTCTATTAATAATTAACTAATTAATCATTATTAATTAAGTTAATCAAATTTTTATTATATTTCATAGATTATTAGTTAATTAGTAATTATTAATTATTTAATTAATTTCTAACTATTTCCATTCACACATAATTATTAAAAATAAATAAATAAATATCTTCATCTATGTCAAACTCTAAGTCAATCTCAATTAGTTAACTATTTCATTAAATAGAAATCAAATCAAACCTACCCACTCATTAATTATAACAACCCCACTAGGGTCAACTAGAAATATGTGATTTTTTTAAAATTAAACACATACCAAAAATATATTACACTAAAATAATATATAGATACCATATAAAATACTCAAAGCATGATAATAGAAAATAAGCATATTACATCACATATCATCGATCTCTAATATCATGAGAACACATCATAATGCAAATATAGAGAGTAATTATATTAACTCAACCATAACTGATACAACTTTATAGCCACCACTATCAATGTAAAATAATAAGTAATTACCACTCTTCATGATAATATTTAATAATAAGTACAATACAATACAATGTACATATAAAATACATGGCTCTCTAGAGCATGAGTTCTCTAGACTCTCTAGTATATGTGGCAATCTCAAGTGTCATCTCAAAAGTAGTACTATTTTGGGGAGGGAGAGCATCATTCGATTGATTTTACACATCCAACATAGACCAATGATCCCTTGTACTAATCCCATCAGGAAATGGCCCTCTCTTCATAAATGAGTAGATAGTGATGGTGCAGAAATACAGAGAGATAAGCAAGTACCCATGTGTTGTATGATTTCTAAACTAAACATGTAGTGTATCATATAAAATCATTCTATTTCAAGATATCACACAAATATGTAAATCATACTAATGAAATGATAATATCTCACTAAACATACTTTGGCCCAAATTTTTATGAATAATAAATAATAATGATCTATAGATCAATCAAATTCATACACACCATTTGATCAGACTGCTTTCATCTAGCATTGTGATGCTAGTAAACCACTAAAGTCCATCTAAATCCTTAATTTGTATCAACAATACAGATTGATCAAATACAATTCAACCACAAGATTCATTTAATGTACATCATACTAGTAAACACATCATATAACATGCTAAATATAAGAGTAACCAAAGCATATATTTATTTCATCAAATATATGGATGAATCTTACATTATTTTCTATCTCATACTAGAAATAATGTCTACAGTTTATATTATCTGGATAAATACACATTTAACTATAGATTTTCATTACTACAATTAGTTTCCAAACATACTACATCTTATGATAGTCCATATTACCATAGTCTAGTATTCTAAGACATAACTACTAGTTTTTTACAATCAATCATTTAAAGTAGTATTAAATACATAGAAACATAAGCTTCTATTCAAGTAACTAGTTAAAATAAAGCAAGTCATAGTTCTCATAGAACACAATAATATACTATCATATAATTCATTAAAATATCAAAGTTTTATGCACGCATACATAAAATCCTACTAACTATCAAAAAACATGTTATTCATAGTAATAACCAGAACGTATAATTTGAATCAGTAAAACATAGGTGTGAATCTAAACATATCAATTATAGTATATACCATCCAAGTACAACATAGATTTATATTGTAGTATTCTATGATATCTCATACTATCATAGTTCATAACTACATAAATACACATAACCAAACTTACGATTTCAAAAATCAAATGATCTACAAACATAATAACAACCAATAAAGTATGAGATTATACCACTCGAGTATACCTTATGGTTAAACTGCTTAGCTTAATCTCCATAAGTAGATCTAAGTCTACAACACTAGTAATAATATAATCTACTATTTTATGTACATGCTACTTACTTTTAGATAGTCAAACATAATACTTTTAGAGAACATATTACTTATAAGCCTATTATAATATTTATATTTAACACTTCTTTCCATTTCTAAGAAACTATTATCATTACCATAAGTAGTTTCCAAATATACTATTATTAACTCATAAATGTGTAGTTATTATTAGTGTTATATCCACATTACGTGATTTGTTACCCATGTTATATATGAAAGTGATCCCAAATCATAAGGCTTATCATAATATAATGAAAGTCTACCAAACTTGTCCAAGTGATAGATGCTAATATGCATTATGCATCGTAGATAAGTTAAGTAATGAACTAGTAACATAACATACCAATTATGAATCAATTTATGTATGATAATTTACATGCAAAACACTCAAATACCACACATATGATGTATCCCTAGATATAATACTATGATCATAAATATAACAGCTAACTATTAATGAGGTCAAATATTATATAATCTGTATATCACATTTCCAAGCTATCACATATACTTTAACAAAATACTACCTGAAGTATTAACATAGTATAGAAGTAATTTATATCATTATTGTAGCATAATATATTTTAAAAATGGATTAACATTTTATGACCACCACTATTACAAGTATAAATTTTATTCAAATATCGATATGATAGGGAAAGGAAGAACACATGGCTAAGTCTTTAAATGTGTTATATGATATTCATGATATAACTTTATACCTTTTCTCATTGTACACCTATATATATGACATCATGTTTATTTTAATCACACACTATTATAAAAACTATGGTAATATTGTTATTATCACATAACCACTTATATTATCATATAGTAATATGTTTTAAGTACATATATAAACATATATTACCATGTTATCCTAAACCAATTTTATAGTGGTATGATCATATACATAATATATAAATCAATTACATTTTTACATAGTGAGTATCCACCCCTCTCGTAATAAACACATAGTGCTTATTAAGGGTGACATTTGGCTTGGCAGGGTCATATACAAAATTAATTTATGAAATTATTTATATATGGTGTCACTAGCAAATAGGTTATGGTATTTTTTACACTACCCATAGGGATATTTTATTCACACTTCGCTCATGAATATCTTTCATCAAGTAAGATCTATTATAAAATAAAATTATGAAATCGCCATAAATCAACCCCATGAAAATCATTTATCTTTATAAATATAGCTTGAAGAACCATAATAAAATAATTAATCATAAGGTTTATACTTGTGTCATTTTATGTTCCACAAAATTACAACTAGCTACTGGGAATGCCACAAATACATAAATAAAACACTACAGTCACTGAGGTTTACATAGGGAATGTTATATTCGATATGCCTTACTTGTGTTGTTGCACTTTCCTAAATCCATGATTTTAAGTAAAACATTATTTTCAATATTGCCCATCTGATAATCCATTTAATAATCATTGATGACTTGTGTGTGTGTGTGTGTGTGTGTGTATTGCAACATTGTGGATCATTATAGGTAGTAATTATGGATAGCGATTATTGGAAAGTAGAGGGTAATGTACAGATCCTATATTTCTTATTTCTACATATGTTATTATCTCCAAAGTTCTAATGATGGCCAATATTTGTGATAATAACAACTCTAAAGGCTCTACTATTTTATTATGGCATGTTTGGATAAAGGGATTATAAACTCAGACTTAATTTATTTTCCAAATTACTTTACAGAGTATGTTTTTTTTATACATCAAATATCTTCTTAGCTGGATTTATAATAAGTCATCATTTTAGTATAAGTCACTGCACTAATATATGAACTCAGGCAAATGAAGTAATGCAACTATTTGACATAATGCATTAATCCATAAGTCAAATAAAGTAATGTCTCAAAACATGGAATTATATAAGTCATTATATAATTCATTATTAATCTAATTAACACATTAATCTAAGGTGGATTCTGCATTACTTCTTACTTCATATCTATTTAAGTAATTTATCATCTCACATACCTATGAAATTAGATAAATAATTGCACTCTCTTTTAGAAGTCATTGCTCTCGGTATGCAGTAGCAAGGCATCATGTTTGGTCTTATAGTGTGTTATCTAATGTATTTAGATCCATGATAGATAGGTATATGTTCATACAATCTTTGTTTACATATATAATAACTATATTCAAGTAGGGTTCATTATTTTCTACATCATATTTATAACAATAACATACATATATCATATAATTTTTAATTACCAATATAGGAATTGCTAAAATTATTAAAATATATTTATCATGGTCTACTGTACCTTTTCATATAATAACATCATCTTGTTAAAGTTTGTAAGTGTAATTTGCTATAAAATAAGCAAATTCCTATACATTCATTATGCAAATTTCTTAGTTAGATCAATATAAATTACCCCATACAGATTCACTGATGTTATAAAGGTGGGTATTAAATATTTATCGGGTCTATTTTTACCAGTTTGCCAATGGAAAACAAAATTAATTGCATCTTCGACTTGTAATAATCTCTATTTGAAATAGCTCCTTCCTCATTTTCTTATCTTTTTTCTTTCCTTCTGAGCTACCTTCTCCCATGAATGGTGTGTCTTCCTTTCTATGCTCCCCTCTTTTGCATGAAAAAAGCCCTTCTTTAAAACCAATGCCCTTCTATTAATGAGTCTTGCTATACAAGATTTTCTCCTTTAGTTTTTGTTTTTATTTGTTTTTATTCTTTGTTTTTGTTTTCCTCAGCTTTATTCATTTTGTTTTATTTTTAAAAAGGGCCTTATCTTTTTCTATTTTTTATGTTTTTGCCTTAATTACTTTATAAGGTTTTACACATTTTAAATTCTTTAATTCTTTAATAATAAATAATTACTCAACACAGTTAATTAATAAATGATTTAATAATAATACTTTTATTATAAGCTACTAATATTTTAAACTAGTAATTAAGTAATAATTCACATAAGATTTATTCTACACATGAGATTAATTCCACATTAGGCATAAATCTAGACTAACATACACACATAAATAATTATCTAAATGTAGATAACATAAGAAAGATGCCAACATTAACCATTTAAATTATGCATCTAATATGAATTACTGATGTGATGTGTATAGGGTTCTATTTAGTTATACTATTGTCCTTTGACATCTCCATCTATATCACTCTCTCTGATGATGATCTTTATCTATCACACTTTGAGGGATGGGTTCTCCTACATCAACCTCATAAAAAAATAGGTAGTTAGACCATAACAGTTGTGATATACATTCACCATAAAATATAGCTGAAATAAAAAATTAACATGATCATAAAGTAAACATATACTTACAACTAACCCATAACAGTGTGATCATGTAACCTAAAAAATATCTCATTGTCCCATAGCAATATATATTTTAAATTTTAGTCAAAATATAACCAAATTAGATGTGTCAACTATAAATATCCACGGATAGTCAAATAGTTTGCTTAGCGAGGAATAAAGATGTAACATCCTTCCCTCCTAAAGCTAGTCATCATCCCAGATGACTCTAATTAAAAATAAATTATGAATTAAAAACATTATTCTATAGATAAATAACATAATATAATGTATCAAATCAAGTAAATATATGAGAAATTACCTATAGAACTCATCGAGGCTCCCTTTAGTTGCATTATTATTAGAGTATTATCCTATAAGACCCTATTCTATGACATCTCCCAATTATGCAAAAATGGTTTATGAGTATTACTTACTCTGATTGATTTTGTCATGGCCACTCTAGGGTTTAGAACTGTCAAGACAATCTTATATACTATAGGACTGATGACTTTTTTTACCTTGAAGGGTCCCACATATCTCAGTGAAAGTTTCACTGACTTCTCAATAGCACATAAGATCATCATACAATCCAAAATAATATACTTGGGAGAGTTCCACAAAATCTTCCAACCCCTTTGCACATCTCTCCAACCTAGAGAGTATTTTTCTCATTTCGAAGAGAAGTATCTAGGGACCTGGAAAGAATGATGTGCATAAGTTAATACTTTCATTACTCCACATATATCTTGATAATTATAACATGTCAATACTATCACTACTCTATGGAGCTCCTGACAAATATGATGATGAATAGGAACTAGAAATACTACATTTCTAATGTATACAAAATTAAAGAATAAATGTTCCACTGTATACATATGTATGGCCATATGAATTAATTTGATAAATCCATTTGTCAAATCTTGGATTTGATAAGTTCATCCATCAGATCCAAACTTAGTAACTACCGAGTCAATGTGATACTAAGTAGTATCCATTGCTATTGCTTAGTACTCATGTTCCTAGTTCACCACTCTTCCCTTAAGTCTCCACAAACCAATGATCTTTGAAAAGTTAAAAATATCCAACGAATCACAATTTATTTTAACATATCTTAGAAAGTAATGTTATATGCTAAATAATTCTAGATGTATCATTATATATACAAGAGAAATCATACAATTAGTCTGTAATTGTATTAAGTTACCACTAACTAAACATAACTAGTGTCATATTTCTTTGCTTAACCTATAGTTTTATATTCATAGTTAAGAGGAAATAATGTTAAAATTAACATAACATACAAAGTTCAAGGATCACACCATACTTTCAACCTTATAAGGGAATAAGTGAGACAATATCTCCCTGCTTGCTCAGTTAGAATGCAATAAATTAAAAGTTTATCTTAACCCCTATATTAACAAGATGTTCCATACATCGTATACCCTAATCTCTTCCATCAAAAGGTATAAAAATAACTCTTCAAAATAACATTCTTTAATAAAAAAATAACAATATCAATCTAATTAAGGGTGTATAATATCATACTAATTATGATCAACTTATAATTCTTAATATAAGTTCAAGTTTTGCCACTCCCTATGATATAATTTCACAATTTAGATAAAGTAGTGACCCTAAAGAATCAAAGGTAAAAGTAGAGATTTATCGTCAAAACTCCTATATACCCACATAAGGTAAAAAGAAAACACTGCAACTCAATGTTGTCAAATCACTACCTACTTACCAAATCTATAAGTATAGTATCAAAATCTATTTCCAAAACTGAGAGAAAAAAATACTAACCACAAATATGTATTAATCCATCCAATCTTACAACTTCTCTCTTCAACAAGATGTAGAATACATTATCTCATGAACTCAAGGTAACATGGTCAAACAACATTTCAAAAACAAGTTTCCATTTAAGAGAACACTAAATCAACATCAAAGGAGAATGAGATAATAACAACTCACTTCTAAGCTAACTAAGAGGGTTGAAACTACTTCCAAAACCACATAACTTAAGGGTGTTAATCCATAAACAAACTCCTAACACATAGGATTTCTCAACCAAAACATCCACACTCTTTTATAAGAAAATTCCCATTGCCTTAGGTGGTACTAACTAAAAATGGTCTTATAAGATTTTTCATTTCCAGAATTAGTGAATACAAGACACTACAACACATATATTTAAGTGAGAAGCATCCCATGCTTATAAAACATTCACAACACAAAACACAAATGGTGAATGTGAATTGATTACCAAAAGGTATGTAATCACACTCGAGGTTTTTGATCTAAGTGATCAAACTATGGTAAAAATCTCTTACTCACAACTCATGAACTATGCTATGCACTCACCTACCTAAACCTCGTATATGACCATCATCATAGAGACATTTTATAAACCAACCCTTTAACAACTCTAAGAGGGTATGAGTGCTCCTTAGGTACACAATCAATGTACCACACACATTGATCTATCTTTATTTATGATAAACAAAATGATACAAAAACACTAATGGACTCATTAGGTATTAGAGTTTAAAGCAAAGCTCAGATACCACATGTAACAACCCCGCTAGGGTCAGCTAGAAATACATATTTTTTTAATTAAATACATATACTAAAAATAGATTACATCAAAAAAATCTACATAGACCATAAAAAATACTCAAATCATGATAATAGCAAACAATCATATTACATCACATATCACCGATCTCTAATATCATTAGAACACATCATAATGCAAATATAGAAAGTAATTATATTAACTCAACCATAATTAACACAAGTCTAAATCCATCACTATCAATGTAAAACAATAAGTAATCACCACTCTTTATGACAATATTCAATAATAAGTACAATAAAATACAATGTACATATAAGATACATGGCTCTCGAGAGCATGAGTTCCCCAGACTCTCCAATATCTATGGCAATCTCAAGTGTCATCTCAAAAGTAGTACTATTATGGGGAGAGAGAGCATCATCCAAATGATTTTCACACCAACTAGAAACCAATGATTCTCCACACTAATTCCATCAGGAAATGTCTCTCCCTTCATGGATGAGTTGATATTTATGGCATGGGAATCTAGAAAGACAAGCAAGTACCCGTGTGTTGTATGATTTCTAAACTAAACATGTAGTATATCATAGAAAACCATTCCATTACAAGATATTGCATAAACATTTAAATCATACTCATGAAATGATAACATATTTCTAAACATACTTTATCCCAAAGTTTTATAAATAATAAATAATAATAATAATAATCTATAGATCAATAAAATTTATACACACCACTTGATCAGACTACCTTAATTTGGCATTGTGATGCTAGTAAGCTAGTAAAGTCCATCTAAATCGTTATTTGTATCAACGATGTAGATTGGTGTAGATTGGTCAAATATAATTCAACCACAATATTTATTTAATTTACATCCTACTATCAAACACATCATATAACATGCTAAACATAGGAGTAATCAAAACATATATTTATTATGTCAAACGTATGAATGAATCTTACATTATTTTCTATCCCATGCTATAAATAATGACTACAATTTATACCACCCAAATAAATGAAAATTTAACTATAGATTTTCACTACCACAATTAGTTTCCAAACATACTACACCTTATGATAGCCCATATTATCATAGTCTAGTATTTTAAGACATAACTACTAGTTTTCTGTAATTAGTCATATAAAGTAATCTTAAATACATGGAAACATAAGCTTCTATTCAAGTAACTAGATAATTTTAAGTAAGTCATAGTTCTCATAGAACATAATAATATCATATCATATCATTCTTTAAACTCTCAAGGTTATATGCACGTATACATAAAGTCATACTAGCTATCACAAAACATGTTATTCATAGTAATAACTAACACACATATTTTAAATCAATCAAATGTAGGTGTGAGTCTAAATATATCAATTATAGTATGTACCATCTAGGTATAACATATATTTATACTATAGTATTATATGATATCCCATACTATCATAGTTCACAACTACATAAATACACAACTAAACTTACAATTTTAAAAATCAAATGATCTACATACATAATAACAATCAAGCAAGTACAGGATTATACCACCTGGGTATATCCTATAGTTAAATTATTTAACCTAATCTCCATAAGTAGATCCAAGTCTACAACATAAGCAATAATAATATAATCTACTATTTTATGTACATGTTATTTACTTCCAAATAGTCAGACATAATACTTGCAGAGAACAAATAACATATAAGCCCTTTATAATCTTTATATTTAACACTCATTTCCATTTCTAGGAAACTATTCTCATTACCATAATTAGTTTCCAAATATATTACTATTAACTCATAAATGTGTAGCTATTATTAGTGTTATACCCACACTATGTGCTTTGTTACCCATGTTATATATAAAAGTGATCCCAAATCATGAGGCTTGTCATAATATAATGAAATTCCACCAAACTTGTCCAAGTGACAACTGCTAATATGCATTATGCATCGTAGATAAGTTAAGTAATGAACTAGTAACATAAAATACCAATTAAAAATCAATTTATGTATGATAATTTACATGCAAAACACTCAGATACCACACATATGACATATCCCTAGATATAATACTATGATCATAAATATAATAGCTAACTGTTAATGAGGCCAAATAATATATAATTTGTATATCACATTTCTAAGCTACCACATATACTATAAAAAAATATTACCCAAAGTATTAACATAGTATAAAATTAGTTTTCATAGTTACTATAGCATAATATTTATTAAAATTGGATTAACATTTTATGACTACCACTATTACAAGTATAAATTCCATTCAAATATCAATGCAATGGGGAAAGATGAAAACATGGCTAAGTTTTTAAATAAGTTATATGATCTTCATGATATAACTTTATAATTTTTGTCATTGTACACCCATATATACGACATATATCAGGTTTATTTTAATCACACACTATTGTAAAAACTATGGTAATATTGTTATTAACACATACCCACTTATATTATCATATAGTGATATGTTTTAAGTGCACATATAAATTTATATTACCACACTATCTTAAACTAGTTTTAGAGATTTATGATCATATACAAAATATATAAATTGGTTACTTTTTTACATAGTGAGTTTCCACCCCTATCATAATAAACACATAGTGCCTATTAAGGGTGACATTTGGCTTAACAAGGTCATAGATGGAATTAATTTACACAATTATTTCTATATGGCATCACTATAATATTGGTTATGGAATTTTTAAACTACCCATATAGATATTTTATTCACACTCTACTCATGAATATCTTTCATTAAGTAAGATCTGTTATAAGAGAAACTTATGAAATCACCACAAATCAATGCTATGAAAATCGTTTCTCTCTATAAATATAGCTTTAAGAACCATAAAAAAATAACCAAACATAAGGTTTATACTTGTGTCATTCTATGTTCCATAAATTGTAACCAACCATTGGGAATGCCATAAATGCATAGATAGAACGTTACATGCACTGGGGTCTACCTAGGGAATGTTATATTTGGTATGCCTTACTTATGTCGTTGCACTTTCCCAAATCCTTGATTTCTAAGTAGATCATTATTTTCAATATTGCCTATTTGATAATTTGTTTAATAATCATTGATACGTTGTATGTATATATATATATATATATATATATATATATATATATATATATATATATATATATATATATATAACACTATGGATGGTTGTAGGTAACAATTATGGATAGCGATTATTGGTAAGTAGAGGGTAATGTACATATCCTATATTTCTTATTTCTAAATATGTTATTATCCTAAAAGTTATAATGATGGCCAATATTTGTGATAATAGAAACTCTAAAGGTTCTACTATTTTATTATGGTGTGTCTAGATAAGGGGATTATAAACTCAGACTTAATTTATTTTCCAAATTGCTTTACGGAGTATGTTTTTTTTATACATCAAATATCTTCTTAACTAACTTTATAATAAGTCATCATTTTAGTATAAGTCATTACACTAATTTGTGAACTCATGCAGATGAAGTAATGCAACAATTCGATGTAATGCATTAATCCATAAGTCAGATGAAGTAATTCCTCAGAACTTGGCATTATATAAGTTGCTATATAATTCATCATTAATATAAGTAACACATTAATCTAAGGTGGATTCTACATTACTTCTTACTTCATATCTATTTAAATAATTTCTCATCTTCCACACCTATGAAATTATATAAGTCGTTGCACTCACTTTTAAAAGTCAATGCACTCTCTTTTGGAAGTAGTTGTTCTCAGTATGCAGCAACAAAGTGTCATGTTTGGTCTTATAGTGTGTTGTCTAATGTATTTAGATCTATGATAGGTAGGTATATGCTCATACAGTATTTTTTTACATATATAATAACTATATTTAAGTAGGGTTCATTGTTTTATACATCAAATGTATAACAATAGCATACATATATCATACAATTTTTAATTACCAACATAGGAATTACTAAAATTATTAAAATACATTTATCATGGTCTATTCAACCTTTTCATATAATAACATCAGCTTATTAAAGTTTGTAAGTGTAGTTTGCTGATAAATAAGCAAATCCCTATAAATTCATTATGTAAATTTCCTAGTTAAATCAATATAAACTGCCCCATACATATCCATTGATGTTATAAAGGTGGGCATTAAATATTTACCAGATCTATTTTTACCAACTTGTCAAAGGAACACAAAATCATTTGCATCTCCTACTTGGTAATAATCTTTATCTAAAATAGCTCCTTCCTCCTTTTCTTTTTTTTTTCCCTTCCTTCTAAGCTACCTTCTCCCCTGAATGGTGTGTCTTCCTTTCCACAGTCCCCTATTTTTCATGAAAAATCCCCTTCTTTAAAACTAGTGCCCTTCTATTAATGAGTCTTGTTATACAAGATTTTCTCCTTTAATTTTTGTTTTTGTTTTTATTTTATTTTTGTTTTCCTTAGTTTTATTCTTTTTGTTTTATTTTTAGAAAGGGCCTTCTCTTTTTCTCTTTTTTATGTTTTTGCCTTAATCAATTTATAAGGTTTTACATATTTTAAATTTTCTAATTATTTAATAATAAATAATTACTCAGTATAATTAATTAATCATAATGCTTTTATTGTAAGCTACTAATATTTTAAACTAGTAATTAAGCAATAAATCACATGAGATTTAGTCGACACATGAGATTAATTCCATACTAGGAATAAATTTGGATTAACATGCCCACATAAACAATTATCTAAATGCAGATAACATAAGGAAGATGCTAATGCTAACCATTTAAATTATGCATCTAATATGAATTACTTATGTGGTATGTGCAAGGTTCTAGCTAGTTTCTCTGTCATCCTCTGACATCTTTATCTACGTCACCTTCTCTAATGATATTCTCCCTCCATCATACTCTAAGGGATGGGTTATCCTACATCAACCTCATAACAAAATAGGTAGTTAGACAATAATAGTTTTGATATGTATTCACCATAAAATATAGCTGAAATGACAAATCAACATGATCATAAAGTGAACATGTACTTACAACTAACTCATAACAGTATGATCATGTAACCTAAGAAACATCCTATTGTCCCATGACTTGCCAAGAATGAGGTGTATTGATGACAAGGATAGCTCTCGGAGGCAGTCCATGTGGAGAGGGCCATCGGGGATCTCAGAACTTGATTACCTTAGTAATTTTTTGGTAATCATTCATAATTCATTGTATCATGAGGTTGAGGCACATGGGTCTCATCATGAAAAGTAAGGAAAAATTATTTTCAAGCATGGGAGTAGACAAAGTCATCTCTATAGGGTATTTCATAAAATGAGCTATCACATTTGCATTCTGCATAAATGGAAGCAAGGGTTAGCTACCAGTTCAAAGCTAAAGGTGGAACTTAGGAACTCCACTGTCTGGGTCTATAAATATAGAATGGGGGGAGACCGTATTCAAACTGAACCTGTCTCCTGCTATGAATTTAAAGATAATCCACTAGTTTGGCATTATTGTAAAGGAGGGGGTATCAGCCCATATCTAGAAAGGTTGAATGGTTATGAAAAAAACTTGTTCAAGCAATTTGTGAGATCCTAGTTGAATAGGTGGGTCACAGTGGGTGGAATTAGTTTTGAAATCTCTAAAAATGTGATTTCTATGGCCACAGGAATGACCATGTAGGGTATAAAACTTCAAAGGAAAACCAAAATCATGGATATGGCTAGCCATAAACTATTTTTGGGTGAGGGAGAAGAACTCGTCTCGTATCAAGGAGGGTTCAAACATGCTAAACTTTCAGAGCCATGGGATGGAGTGTGCTTCATTTTCATGAAGTACTTCACACTTGAGGGGAAATTTACCAGGTTCTACAATTACCACCTTCCTTTGTTAAATCATTTTAGGTGCAATGTTATTATTATCTTTCTGTTTTACCTGCTCTCCTCTTTGGAACATTCTGTCTTGAGGGTGAGAGCTAAAATGGCTAAGAATTCAGATATAAACCCTATTACCCTACACCAGGGGCTAATTTTCTACTTATACAACTTTCACCACACCCTTGAGCCAACCAGGAATATCAGAGTTGATAGTGGAGACATTCCTTCCAACCCAGTGTCTGGTGATGCTATTGATGAGTCCTGGGTTTCCCCTGCTCCTACCAAAACAAAAGATGTCTCTTTCTTCACCCTTGAAAATACCCCTACTGATACCCCCGACTCTTTTGCGAGCAAGAAGGGTAAGAAGAGAAAAGTTAATGAAGAGGAAGAAAATATTAAAGAGACTACAGAGGGGACCCATAGGAATCTGGGCAGGGCCATGGGGGGTCAAGGTGGCAAATCTCACAAGCCCTCCAAAATTAATAAGGAAGGACTCCCCTCCAGAGTGCGAAGGTCGGGGAAAATTTTTGGTAAACCTGCCCCAAAGGCCAAACTGATTGATTACTTAGAAAGTGCTTCAGAAGAAGCAACCCAAGAGGAAGAGTCTAAGGAGTTGGAAATTTAGGAAATTTTGGAGGACACTGGAGGGAAGCAGGCTACTAGGGATTTTGAGGTTACTAAGGAGCAGGGTACTGACACTATGGGAACTGCTGACAAGAAGGGGAAAATGTATGTTGAGGAAGCTGGCAAGGGTACTGAGAATGAGACTAATTGGAAAACTGAAATTGGGGCCTTGAAGGATTGTATTTAGAAGCTAGAGAAGGTTTTTGCCAAAGGGCTTTGGAATACAATTCTGTTGAACATGTCTATGCTGGAAGTGGTTGGCAATACTAGGTATGCTGACAACATAGAGAATGAGAAACTTAATGATCTTATCAAATCAATAGTTATGTAAGAGGAGACCTCTCTGACTCTGGTTTTTTTTATTGCTTGTGTTTAGTTTTTGTCTGTTATTCTCGGCTATGCCGTCATCTCTCTGAAGGCATATTTTATTTGTTTGCCTTCTTGTCTTTTTTGATTTTATAGGGTTTGGCCCCTGGTTTGCCACCTTACTTTATCAAAAACATATATTTCAAAGCTTATTCAAAATATAATCAAATCAGATGTGTCAATTATAAATATATATGGATAGTCAAATAGTTTCCTTGGTGAGGAATCGAGATGTAACATCAATCAATGCAATCGATTAACTCCTTGATTAAATGATTACACATATAAAAAACAAATAAATTAAATAAATAAACAACCAATCAAATCAATTCTATGGAAAAGTTAAAACATATAAACCCTAAGTCAAATCTCATCCATCCAAACTCACAATTAATCTCCACCATCCATTTCCTCCATCTAGAATCTATATTTTCACTCCTTTCCCCTTCATTTTCATCATAATACATGCATGAGAGTGAGATATACATCATCTTGGCCTTGATAAAAATTGAATTTTCTCTTGGAAATCAATCAATCATCCTTCATAACTGCATGCTATAAAAAATATTGCACAAGTCCTTTTAAGCTACCACAATCCATCTATCATATGAGCAAATCCACATAAACAAATGAGAGCTTCACACATTTGTTAAGTGAATGTAAGTTATTTGTCTCTTTTATTTGGCTCAATAAAATTTTATGTTATATTTAAAGTGGAAGTTTATGTTGTACTTAGTTTTTATTAAAGCTTTAAATCTTAGCATGTACATTTTGGCACACCTAGTGGGACTTTCATTTATCTAGACACTTTTTACTTGCATTGTGTTTGTAGATTATCTATTTTGTTCAGTGTATATCTAATTCATAGTAGCATTATTTATAAAAATATCTAACATTTTTACTACTTACATTGACATAATTAAAAACCTCTTTTTATTTTCAAAAATATTGTATGGATTTCATAGAATTTGTAACTTATTATTTTTAGTAAGTTTAACTTAAGACACAAAAAATATATTTATTTTTAAATAAATTTATGGGTTCTGGCAATTTTTAGATTTTGTTCAAATACCTCTCTTACATTTTCAAAATAAATCAAAGATTCATTATAATTTTTTATTCTTTATTTTCCACACTTACAAATTTCTTTGTAATTCATCCACCTTGTTTGGTGCATATCTCAGTCATAACAACTCTATTTCTAGAAATACCAGTGTTTTTTTACTACTTGCATAGTTATATTTAAAAGCCTCTTTTTGTTTTCAAAAACTTTATTGTATGAATTTCTAAGAATTTACAACTTATTATTTTTTGTAAGTTTAACTTAAGTTAATATATCTATTTTTAAATCAATTTCTTGGTTCTGTCCATTTTTTTATTTTCTTCAAAATCCTCTCTCAGATTTTCAAAATACATCATATATTCACTGTAATTTTTTATTCTTTATTGTCTACACTTCACGATTTTCTTTGTGCCTTCCTTGTGACTTGTTTTATAGTTTAGTAGATATTTGGGTATTTTTGAAGTAAGGTTTTTTTATTGCTATTAATTCTCTTGAAGTGCAACAAATATTGTTTGACAAAGTCCTATATTTCAAAATTTCTATTATGTGTTTTGCAACCATGATTGTCAAAAATTTGTAATTAAAAGATCTTAAACACTCAATCATTTAATTTTAAATAAAATAACTAATTTATATGGTGTATTTATATTTATTGATATAGATGAGTTCGATACTCTTCTCTTGTGTGGAAAGGCAATCTTGAGAATAATAAATGATTTAGTTATTTGTGTTCCCCCTAAACCTAGTCTATGTATGCTCTTTCCTATCACTAAAAAGTGATTTTAGAAATCATAAAAGGCTAAAAAAAATTATTAAGGGTTTAGTGACTTGAATTTCATCACCAAGCATTGGCTAGAGTCTATGTTCTGATGGACTTTAAATATTCCTTAGATTGGACATCTTTAATGGTTAAGCTTGATTAACCATCAAGTGATGTGAGGTGGATTCAACCTCCAATGCCTAGGCTTTAGATAACACCCTTGTTTCACACACTTCAACATCATGTACTGAAAGTTATAATATGGACTTCCCTAGATAATCTTGTTTAAACCTATCATAATAACCATTCAATTGTAATTGCATAGTGGTGTCAAGAAAACAACATTCCCCAAGATCACCCACATCATTTTTTTTTTAGGTATATTTGTCAGTCACTATTTAGTTACACTCCCACTTAATTATCATAGGCATGTCCTTATGTGTGTGTTGTTATTTTCCACTTATGATAAATTAATATAAAACCAAACTCACCTAAAACTAACCTGTGGCACCTAAAATGAGGTTTCAATTAAGGTTGAATTAGGAAACTAATATGAAATCCCTTTTGGTCAAAACTCATTCCACTTTGATGAAACCTTCAACCAAGAAGACTAAGTTTATCAAAAACACATTAGTGATGATGATAATGCCATCCTCACAAATCAAAGTGAGTATAACGATGAATCCAATGTTTTATTTGAATCTGACCAAGTTTGTGCCTAAGTTGATCAATTTTTATATGAAACGAAAGATGATATCCTCATGTAGCTCATATAGATAGGAGTCAAACCCCCTTCATACTTCAATCCTAAAAATCTAAGCCATATAATAAGTAGGAAGGACAAAAACGTTCCAAACCAAGACTAAGCCACTTGTAAGAACCCTATTTATTGAAACAAAGCAAACCTAGAATTAACCAACAAAAACCCCAATCCACATGTCTCATATGTCAATACGACAATGGGAAGTCAATTATAGTTGAAAAACTCCATCAAGACCAAAAATAAGTTATGTTTGACCAAATATAATAGTTATCAAACCTATCTTCCCATGTTAATCCTTTTATATCCAATCCTTCACAACATCAACAAAAATCCAACAACCAACCAACCAATAATCAACAATCTAATGCTAATCAGGCCCACAGGTCACTAAAATCTAATTTTGTCTTACCACCATCCATACCACTCAAGGTCACATCATTTTCAAAATAATGGCAAGCCATAAAGGATACCCTCCCAAGATTACAAGATGTGAACCAAAATCAAAATAGGAAATATAAGTTTGAGGATTTATGGCCTTACCCCTTTGATCAAAACATGCTAAGTATACCTTTTCCTCTTTATTTCAAACCACCAAATTCTAAATATTAAAAATGAAATGGTAATCATAGGGAAAATTCTAAATATTCTTTCATGTTATGCCAACAATTAGCTTACAGTGACATACTTGCTCAGACTATTCCCATAGAGCCTAGGCAACAAGGCCTTAGAATGTTTCTTGCATCTCCCCAAGGGATCCATCATGACATTTGTAGATATTTTTAAGATATTTTTAAAACACATCTTTTATAATGTAGAGAGTGAACTCACAATGATGTATTTGTGTAATTATAAACAAATAAACAAAGAAATCTTATATTCCTTCTTGCAATGGTGGAGAAGTCTAGCAAGTAAATTTCCTTGGTCCATTCCTAAAAATTAATTAGTTAGCATCTTCATTGTCAAATTAAATCAATAAATGGATTTTCATTAAAATTCCATTATGTAGATACCTTTGATGAAATTATTGAGAATGGAGTTTAGATTGAAAAGGCCCTTATAGCTAAAGGACTATTGATTTTTTTCGACGAGAATCACCAAAATCACACCCAATTGGAAAAGGCTAAATTATTTGGTAAAAATAAAAATGTAGTTGGTGATAGAGTAACCAATTCATAGCATATTGAGAATATCCAAATCACCCTGAACATTTCCATTCCTAGGTGTCAACACAAATAATCAATAAAAATAAGAATATATACTCCTTTGTGGGAATCATTAGAAGTAGTATTTTGAAAACTAACAACTACAAACATGATTGTGTTTCCACAAACTAACCCCTTTGATGAAAGTAGTCCAAAACACACATGGTATAAATAAAATGAGTATTTTGAGTTTCACAAAATCACAGGGCACTCAACTAATAGGTGTATGAAACTAAATAATTATGTTTAAGATATGATAGATAATGAGGATATTGAAGTATAAGGAAGTGCATTCACATTGAAAAATCAATTTTTAGGGATATACCAAGATGCCTTTCCTAAATATGACCAACCTCATTCATAACCATGTCAAGATCAAAACCAAACTAATAGCATTAACCCCAAAAACCCTCCCAATTATATGATGTAATTATTGTCATATCAACCATATAGACTATCATGTTGTAACAATCAAAATCAAAGCCCTATATTGTGTTGTCACAACTAGATGAACTAAATTCATTGTCCAAACGCCTCCTCTAGCCACCCCTAAAGGAAACTACAATCTTATGAAGCATTTTGAAAAAATACTTGCCCATCTATCTACTATGGACCTTCTCAAAATATCTACTCCTCATAAGTAAATCTTGTATATAACCCTTCAAGGGTCAAGATTCCATAAAAAAATTGACCCATCCCAATACCAAACACTTATTATACATTTTTCCTTTATCCATTAATTTACCCTTAACCAAAATGATATATCTCCCACTGGTCCATACCATAATCTCCCTTTATACATTGAGGCCTACATTACCAAGCACAATGTAAAAATGGTACTTGTAGATAATGGATCAGGCTTGAACATCTTCACTCTGACATTGATCAAACATCTTGGTTATTCTAAAATAATATTGGACTCAAACACAATCATAATCAAGGCATATGATGATGTAGAAAGGCAATTAACATGAACTATTCATCCTCCTATCAGGTTTGGCCCTATCATGCAACAAACTTTACTACATGTCATTGATCTTGATATCCCTTGTAACATGCTCCACTGTAGACCATGGATTCATGCCATAAAATTTGTCCCATCCACCTTCTACCAATGCATTAAATTTCCACACTTAGGAATGGAAGTAATTGTCCTTGGTGACCCTTAACCCCTTAAATATTTTAAAATGTTGGAAGAGTGATATCAAAAAATTGACTATTGTCCTATCACTAAAAATGCATCTCAAGTAGACATATCCACACTACCAAAATATCCAAAACATTCCTCTTACATACACCCAAATGAACTACCATCTACATCCAAAACTCCACCTACCAAATCTAATTTTCAAGATCATTAAAAAGGTATTGGGACAATATGAAATTCAAGACACCTTCCATTTGGATTGATTTCCCCTATCTCCTAAAATTCATGTCAGGCCTAACATGAATAATAAGAAGGAACAACCATCCTATTAGTTTGTAAAAACCACTTTTGTCAAATTAGGCTTCATTACTGATGAAAATATTGAGAGCTCCAATTACTCTTGGTTGTATGATGATAATTTATCCTCCCATTTACAAACCAAATAATATCCTATAGCAAACAAAATGTGTGAAATCATGAATTACACAAGAAATGACTAAGACCTCATGAATTGACAATCAAAGAACCAATCCAAATTCATGTAGACAAATAATCTCATGGCATTGGTTGCAATCCATCAATATGAGGATGTTAGTGATACTTATATGATGTCAGAGGGTAATTTTCCCAACATTGAAATAGGTTATTTACATAACCTCTATTAAGATCTTGGCTCCATCAACATTTTCAATGAATCATCATTTTTACCATAAACCTAGATCTCTAATACCCTCAATTCATTAATTAGGACCAATAAAATCATGTATCTTGATCTCTTCCAAAACATTAATGCCATTGCAGAATTTATAAGACTCTGAGATGACACTTCATTAGGTGAACATAAAAAGTGATTTGAAATCAACTTAGATATGTTAGCATAATTTTGGGAGTAGGAAGAGTTCCTTAGTCACAATAAATTTAAAAGTAAAAAAATCAAAGTTCCCTAGTGAAAACCTCTTTGAGGCAATATCAAAGCAAATAAATGAATCATGAAAATAAAGATGAGTTTATTGGTAAAATCCTTTCTTAGGTGCCAATCGATGAGAAACTTTTCCCCCATATTAGTTAACTATGTGATGACTCGAAACACTTGTTTAGGACACCATCAATGTCAACATTAGAAGAAAAGACAATATTAAAATCATTAAACTTGGGGCTCCTCTTAAACCTGAATAACACAAAACCTTGATCATCCTTTTGAAAGAGTTGGTAGATAACTCCATTGAAGAAACATTTTCTAACAAGAAACTCAATCTTCCTCCTACACCAACATAATTTCAAGATGGATCTACAGTGCTTGTTGAAGAAACCATTAATTTATTATTGGAACAAAAGATAATTCTAAGATCATTAAACTTGGGGTTACTCTCAGTCCTAAGGAACAAGAAATTTTTATTTCCTTCCTAATAGAATTTATAAATGTCTTTTCTTGGTCATATGTTGATATTGTTGGTCTCAATTCCCCTTAGTATTAATAAATTTAAACATACATCCATGACCACATCCTCCCTCTTGATATTTCATGTAATCAAATAAAATCCTTTATCTAACATGCAACTCACTTCACCCTCCTTGGTAGAACCATCTATCATAGGGGATATGACGGTACCTTGTTGAGATGTTTAAACTTGGAAGAAGCCAACTTATTAATTAAGGAAGTCCATGATATAAACTATGGAGAACATTCTAGTGGTATGGTCCTTGTAAAGAAACTACTCAGAATAGGATATTATTGTATCTTGATGAACACATGAACATCATGCATTTCAAACACTTCCATAATTGAAGGATCTAATGCTATAAAAAAATAAAAATTGCAAAATAAGGAAAAACAAAACAAAATCCTCATTCAAAGGTTAAAACCATTTTCATGGTGCCTTGGGAAAATACCATGATGAAAACTAGTTTATTGTGTCATGCATAAAGTCTATTATCTACAAGTACCCTAAACTTGGGGGTAAGCCCATTCCATCATAAACTAGTCATCACACCATCATATTTCTTCCCCTTTTTTCCTTTTAAAGGCCATGAAAGAGGTTGTGATGTATGTTTCAAAAATACCTTTGTATATCACATATTTTTTAGAGCACACTATAGTGTAATGTCAGAATGGCACATGGATGATTGGGCACATGGTTCTTATATGACGTAGTCCTTGAAGATCTCACCCTGAATGCCTCCACCATTCCATCCACTACCACCTCCATCCCTAATTCTAGAACTAGTTTTCCCTTTTTTTGTAACCTCTTCATAGTCAAAAATCTAAAAAATCCAAAAAAAATGAAAAGGTAAAAAACCCACAAAATTGTTTATCTTATCTTTAATCATGTTAAAATTCTTGTTCAACTCTGAAAAAATCATTGTAGATTTATCAGGATATATCATTTTCCAATCTAACCTCCTCACATATATCATTGCTTGGGGAAAATCAAATCTATCATTATCATCAATTACCAAACATTAGGTTTTTAACTTGATAAGCGACAAAATAATTTATTTTCGTGTGCATTTTTATTACTTGCTTTTTATTTTTAATTGGTTATGTTTTTATTTTTTGTTGCATCTATGTTGGTCTTATTACATATTACAATAATGTCATCATGGTTCTTCATATGATGGTGCATATTTTCATATTCTATAGTATACACTAGGTTACTCAAATATTTAGAATTCAGTGCATGATTAACAACATTCATTATTAACATCTAAACTATTCATAATTTACATTCATTCTCATTGATTAATTATGAGTCATCCAAAACATCCATAAAAACCATACATAGCCATCATTATCATACTCAGTCATTAAATGAGATGCAACTCCTATTTATTCCTCCCCCACCCCTCCATTTCACCCTAATTATTCAATTTCAATCCCTCTTCTCATTTTAAGATCCCATCCATATATTTCATCCTCACATGCACTCTTGAGTGGGTATTATCCTTACTAATCATGTCACTAGGGTCATCCTCGTACACCCATATTTTTCCTTTTGTTTGTTCTTTGAAAATTCACTACTCCTTCTAGTTTCAATGCCCTTTCAAAGAGTGGCAAATGTAGACAACATAATTCCAGCACCTTAGTGTCACTATTAATTTATTTTCATCTAATCCATCATCATCATAATCCACCCTAATTCTATTATTATCACACTAACACCACCACACTAATAAATTAGTTGCACCATGTTAATCCCCTTCAACACTCCATGATTAATTGACTAATTAATCATTATTAATTAAGTTAATCAATTCTTAATTACATTTTATGGATAATTAGATAATTAATAATTAATTAGTTCCTAGCTAATTCCATGCTCACATAATTATTTAAATTTATTTAATTTATTACTAATCATCCTCATCCATGTCAAACTCTGAGTCAATCTCAATTAATTAACTACCTCATTAAATAGCAACAAAATTAAACCTACCCACTCATTAATCAATGCGACTAATTAACTCCTTGATTTAATCCTTGCACATCCAAAAATAAAATAAATTAAATAAATCAACAACCAATCAAATAAATTATAGGTCAAAGTAAAGCATGCAAACCCTATGTCAAATCTCATCCATCCAAACTCATAGTTAATCTCCACCAACCATTCCCCCATCCAAAATCTTAAAATTCATTCATTTCCCCTTCATTTTCATCCTAATAAATGCATGAGAGTGAGATATATAATAATTCAACCTTGGGGAAAATATAGATTTTCTCTTAGAAATCAATCAATCATCCTCCATAGTTGCATATTGCCAAAGTCCTTGCACAAGTCCATTGAAGATATAATAAGCCTTTTATCACATGAACAAATCTACATTAAAAAATGAGGGATCTGCATGTTTTGTACGTGAAGGTAAGTTTTTTGTCTCTTTTATTTTGATCAATCAAAGGTTATGTTAGATTTAGAGTAAGAACCTAGATTATTATTAGTTTCTATTCAAGCTTTAAATATTAACAATTACATTCCCAACTCTTATGAATAGAGACTACTACCAAATGTATTAATCCAAAAAGGTGGACCCATGTTAGGTTCTATATAATTGATTCCAAGGTTTTTGAGTGTCACTAGACTTGAATGTACATCACCCGCATAAATTTAAATCACACCACTAAAAATAGAATTATATTCTATTTTTCATAATTGAAAGGAAATGAAAAGTATTAATGCCCCCGTCATGACTAAATTACTCATAGAATTTTCTTTGAAATGAATGAATTGCCTTTAAATTTGCATATTTTTTGTTTTGAACTTTGAAACTTTACATTTTTCCACTTTGAATAAGCATGAGCATGACTGAGTACCATTCACCATTTGAGTATGTGTCAATGATATAGAATGTTATGCATCTATATACTCAATTGTAATTGTACTTGTAGCTTGTAACTTGTTAAAATTAATTTTTACATGCTCATGTATATGCATTCAAGTTCATATAAATATGTAATTTGAGTATTTAAACATTGATTGCATATGCATGGCATATTCCCCCAGAATCTATATTAATGTGTTAATACATGTCATATGTTTGATTTTTGAATAACTATGAATCTTTGGAAACATGTACTTTATTTTATAATCTATTTTTTGCATTAATTTGAATATTTTAAAAATTTTACTATATATTTTTGTAACCTATATTCTATACAAAATTTGTTCTTGGGGGTTTTAATCTCTAATAAAAACCCATTGTGATGTCCCCATTTTGAGATGAGGGATGTAATTTGTAAGTCACTCATTTCAAAAAAAGATTTAATTATATCATGTGATAAATATATGATCATATAGTATTATGTCCACATGTCAGATAAGTGTGTCATTGTAGAATTACAATTGTCATTGAATCATGTATGTATCATATTAAATGTAAGGCATAACTTTTTTGATGTCTACATAGATTTAACAATGAAACACATAGTAATATAATTATCTTTAAAGTATACTATGCCCTAGGAGTGCATGATATGAATCATGGAACCACTAATAAAAATTATTAATCACATAATAATGTTACTCAATGTCATATAATAAGGCCAAAGGTCACATACAAAGGACATGTTCAAATTTTGCATAAAAAAATATTTTACACACATAAGACCAAAGGCCAAAAGAAATATAATGTTCAAATGTCACACATACTAAAAAATGATCTCATGAAGATGCTCAAGCATTTTCCATTCAAATTTTATGGGCCACACACAATGAGCAAGCAATATCTAGCCTATCATGTAAGAAAGTAAACAACGTCCAAGGAATATAACACAAGTAAAAACTAGTCTATTAAGCCACATGTATCAATGTCATATTGGTTAGAAAGGAAGCATATATGTGTAACACAATGTAAAATATGAGTGATTTTCAAGATAAATTTAATAAATTTAGTTCAATATTACATTTGAGGTCATAGATAGATATAACTTTTTGTATTGGAACCTGTAAATTTAGATGCCCCTAGTATAGGCATGGCCACTAGGTAAAAGTGAAGTTCAACATCTAAGAATGTTTATGCAATGTATGTCTTGCATCACACTCTAATACCTTGATAAATGCATGTGTGTATATAAAATTATGCTATCTACCAACATATATGATAAATAACATATGGAAAGAAGTAACTAGCATCATAAGTCATGAATCGGCCCTTTTTTTTTAAAAACATTTTTAATGTTTTTATACTTTTGTCATATGTGATTTATTTTTTTCTTTTTGATATTTTAAATTTCATGTATTAGAGTGGCGTAAGTTCATGATGTTATTAGGGTTATTCATATGTTTTTTTTTTAGTTTATCCAGATGATAAGCCCTTGTACTTAAATTTTTGATAACCACGAATGGGCCCAACTAATTGGGTTTGAACTTGCCTTTAGTTTATTTGTCTGCATTTTATATTCTTTTAGTTTTCCTCTAATAAAACATCCTCAATCTAAAATTTATGATTATGAACCTTTTTTTCATATGTGCATGTGATGAAACCTTGCTAGACATTAATGTGCTCAATAGCTTGAATACTCTTATTGTCGCATTTCTAATTCATGCAACTATTTTTCCTAATATTCATTATATTTGATGATGTCCTTGAGAGATAATCATGAAGAATAGACTTCCAAATCTATCAGTATTACCACTTATGTGCCATTAAAAAGAGGATATTGTGTCACTTTTGTTGGTGTATGCACACTTATGCGATATGCCCATAGTGGATAAATAATCTGATTGTGTCAATTTATAGTGTGTTTTACAACAACTTTGCTTAATATATTGACTAATGTCTTATTATTTGCTTTTTCTTACCCATTTCCTTATGGGTAATATGGAGTGGATAAAGTATGACAAATTTTTAATTTAGCAAAAAAAGCTTAACTATTTTATTTCTAAAGGATTGTTTATTATCTGTAACAATAATTGATGGTGGTTTAAATTGTGAAACTATATGTATCATTACAAAGGTACAAATGTATTATCCCATAGTAGATTGTAAATGTATGGTCTCAACCTATTTTTTAAAATATTTTATGGTGACAATAATGAACTTGTGACCATATGAAGATTCTCAATTTATCTTTCCAATCAAGTTGAATTCCTAGAGGGAAAATGGTAGAGGACAAATAGTGGGTTGTAATTCATATGATGGAGCATGATTTAGGTTGCTATGATTTTGGAATTATGGACAAAGTTTTGCATGTTTGTGACATTCATGATCAATTTTAATCCAATAGTATCCATTTCATAATAATTTTTGAGATATTTATTTACCACTAAAGTGACCACCACATTCATTATCATGTGTTCCAAGTATGGCTATTTTAGCTTCTTCACTATTTAAATATTGAAGTAGCTACCCATCATATGATCATTTGAGTAAGTATCCTCTAATTATAACGTAATGCATTGCCTTACATTACAATTTATGGTTATCATTATACATAACATTTTTTAGGATAGCATCCCAATATAAGAAATAGTATATATCACTATACCATTCTATATTTACTATGATGTGAGTGATTTCCATGGATTTTAAAATGTCTAAGGTTGTTGTAGTAAATAATAGATGCCTTAGTTTATGAATAGTAAAAAAAATCCCTATTCATCATTGATGTCGATAGGAATCATGTAAGTTACATTGGCCATTGCATCGACATGCCTATTGTCCTTATGGGGTATGTTTTCTATTAAAAATGTGTTGAAGTACATCATTAGTAATTGTACCATTTATTTATATGGGATTATTTTTTATTATTTTGTCTGATAAATATCTAACACCTCATTAAATACTAGTTGAGAATAACCATATAATTTTAGATATTTTAATTGTAACATTCAGGCAATAGATAAACCCAATATGAGATCCTCATATTTTGTTATATTGTTTATATATGAAAATCCCAAGTTAAAGGTAAATGACAATGATTCACCTTGAGGATTAATGAATACTATCCCTGTTTCTACACTAGTGGCATGTTTTAATCCATAAAATTATATGAGCCAAGTGTCATTATTGATGTGATATGCAATGAATTCATCATGTAAAACATCATTAATTAGTGGCATATCCAACAGAGCTACTACCAAGTGACTTGAAATAACTTCCCTTCTATGGATTTTTGGGATATTAAATTTAAATCAAATTCCATGAGTGGCATTTCCCATTTAATGCATCTTGATAAATTTGATTTGGACATGAGGAACTTGAGTGGGTTCAACTTTGTGATAAATTGTGTCTCATTATTAAGCATATAATATCATAATTTTTGTGTTATAAACACAAGAGCTAAGAATATTTTTCCATTGCATTATAATTTTTATCATAATCGACTAACGTATGACTAATATAATAAATGGTTCACTCTTTATGATCATCATCATATTGTGTAATTAAAGCACCCAAGGCATGCTTGGTAGTTGATATGTAATTAATAAGGGTCTATCTGGTATTGGTGGCATAAGAATAGGTGGATTGAATATATATTATTTGATTGCATCTAAATTCTATTGACAACTACCATCCCATTCAAATTTGGTATCTTTATTTAGTAAGAGTGTGAAATATTGTGTCTTCTCTACCAAATGAGTGACAAATCATATTATGGATTGAATTTTTACTTGTAGGGATCGAAAATATTTCAATTATGTTGAAGGAGCCATATCGATGATAACTTTAATCATTTTGGTATATGCTTCAATTCCTCTTTGAGTTATGATATAGCTAAGCAACTTTATTAATGTTATGTCAAACACACACTTCCTGGGATTCATACGCACATTGATTTTCCATAGTCTCTCAAATATTTGTCATAGTTCTAATGCAGGATCCTGTCGGTGTTTTAATTTTTGAAGTAGTTAATCTACATAATTTTTGAAAATATTGTGTATGTATTCATGTAAAATGTGTGTCATATATCTTTGGTAGGTATCCAGTATGTTTTTAAATTAAAGGGCATAACCATGTACAAAAAAATTCCCCATGGTGTGATAAATGACATTTTTTCTTGATCTACAAGGTTAATATTGATTTGGTTGTATCATAATAACCTGTCCATAAATGGTAACATTTCATATCCAATGGTAGAATTGATGGTCATTTCAATATTTACCACTGGAAAATAATCTTTGGGGCATGCCTTATTTAAATATTGATAGTGTGTACAACATCAGGTGTCACCATTAAGCTTAATAACTTGTACAATATTAGATACCAACTCAGGATAATCAACAACTCAAATAAAATTGTCATGTAAAAGACTTTCTAATTTTTTTTTACTACAATTAGTACTTTTAGATGCATTTTTTGTTTTTTCTTGATGGGTTTGACATCTGGAAAGAACACTATGTTATGCATTACAACTACATGATCAATTCTATGTATAGCCTTATGTAAGACCATGCAAACAATTTTGGGTAATGATGTAAAAACTTTCAAAAAAATCATCTTCATCCTTGTTTAATAAGGCCATTAGAAGTACTATTAGTGGATCCTTATTTGTTACATTATGATATTCTATTGGTTCTTCATTAAGTAGAGTTGATTTCTCTTCCATATATGATGTTTTAGGAATTATATTTAGACCATATACTCTAAGTTATTCAATTGCATCTTCATTTTCTCCAAAGTATGCATGGTTGCCTATTGAATGAGGGAACCTATTCTTATGGTAGAAGGAAGAAATGTCTTCATGTGTCCCAAGGTAATCTAGGAGATATCTTTCATTGTAAAATTCATCTAACATCAAAAAATTTGGTGAAGTTGTATCATTTGTTTTAGGGTATACCAACTGTAATATAGATGCATTATAAACTTCCTATGCTGACTCAAGTTGCAATTTGAGAAAATGTGTATAAATAGTGGGTGGTGTGGATGATTTTTTATTTGATTTACTAATGTGTCAAAATAACCAAGTCTTTGTTACCCATTTGGTTAAACTACTTGAATGAGGTTAATTATGCCTTCTACGTACGTTCCTAATTTTTATCTTGTATATCCCATTTTTTATAGATATTTAAGCCAAATCCATATTGAATATATATTTTTTGACGATGTTATTAGAGTAGAATATAAACATGGTTGTTCTTTTGATTTGAATTGTAACATATGTGGTTGCATGTGAGGAATATAATGATCCTCAACTTGATTTAATCATAAAATTTAAATGGTTCTTGATTTGAAGATGTATAGATTTATCCATGATGACCAAACTTTAAACATGCATGCATAGTAAAAGTAACTATGTTTATATCATGTATTCATGGTCAACATAAAAGAATATTATATTTGAGGTCATTAGGTATGACCTAATAAATGGTTGGTATTATGCGAGGACCCATAGTTATATGTAATGTAATATGTTCAAGTACTTTGTATGGAATATTATCAAATCCTTAAATTCTCATGTTTAAAAAAGTGAGATCTTGTGCCTATATACCTAATAAACTTAAGAAAGAGATTGTAAATATTTAATTATAACTCATTTTCAACAAGAACCTATATGATAACTTATTTTTGTTAGGTAATCGATTTTGACTAGAGAGTGAACCAGTCTGGGACATAATTGGGGCCCAAATCCCCAAGTGATTTATTAGCCACCTATATACCACATGTATGCCAAATATAACCATATGTATAACATATATTACTATGTATGATAGCCACAATCTGCCCCAATAAATATTTTCAATGGCCACAATAAGCCTAAGGAGCACCAATAATGGCCACAACTAGCCTCATATGCCTTTTCTGAGATTTGAACCCAGGTGGGACTTGAAATAACCAAGGCACTTTCACCAACTCACCCACATCTCATTGGCACCTATTTGATAGATTTATTGTGCATGAAAACTTGCATATATATTGGTAGATGTTTATCTATGATATTATTGGAAGGTGACTTTTCTTTTTCTAAATAAATAATTTCTTCCATAATAAGGTGGTTATGTGTTAGCTGGTAGGATTATGTTGTTGAATGATTCATAAAGAACATTGGTGATATTTGGAGCAATTATAACATGTATATCTCAAAATTATTATTTTATAATTGATCCATAATATCGCACCCTTTTGAGGGATATGTTTTCCATGTGAGAGATGTGAGGGTTTTGGAGGACCATGTTTACCACCTTATTTTTTAATGGTGGATGAATTATTCATCCACATCTAGTATTGATTATATAAATAGTAGACTCTAATATAAGTTAGGGATAAATAATTAGAATAGAAGGAAAAAACTGAGTCATGCACACCCTTTGGCGTCTAGTAGTTACAAGTATAATTTTAAATTGGATATTCAAAATTTTTTTATCTTGATTATTATTTTTATCGTCAACATTATCTTCAATCTGCATATAATTTTGGAGAGATGCATCATTATATTCATCATCAATATATTTTTTGTCCATTTTAGAATAGATTAAAGGGTTTTAAATATTCTCAATAGGAGTTCCACTTAATATATCACAACACCTTAGAGGCAAGGAGGATGCAACTTTTTTAAGTGGCATACAAAGGTGTGAAATCAAAAGAAAAGTAAAATGGGTGCAACTAATCAAGGGTGTGTTTATCATGTAGGATCTAAAATATATTGATCCTAGTCATAAATATTGAATATAATTATGAAAACACTAGCTATAGAGTATTCAATCATTACCATAGCCACATTATCCTATTTCATGGGATATAGTGAGAGTAACTTCCTAGGGCTAATCTCTTACTAGTGTACTACAATAACAAATGGCTAAAGGATTCCTATGTCTAAAAATAAAATCCTAAGCATTTATGATATACCTTGAGGTACATGAAAACTAAAATATGTGAAAAATTTTGTCTACTGGCTTTAGTACTGGGGTAGCACCCCTCACACCATAGTGAAGGTACAATTGACAAATGCTTTGTCCAAAATGACAACTCCTATGAGTTGTAAAATTTCTACAACATAGTTTCTAAGAAAATTAAGCTCGTGTTCACTAATATGTTTTGCCTTATTTTTTATTAATTTTTTTTATGTCATAAGTATAAAACATGCAAAAAAATTAGAATGCCAAAGATCTATAATATTTAACAATTTTAATTTTGTAAATTTGTTAAATATTGAAGTTGTTATTTTAGGAAAGTACTACAAAGAGATATACTTAGCTCACATAATGATCTATGTTGACTATGTTGACTATTTGATTATTAAAATGAGAATAAAAGGTGATTTTATAGGTTTGGTATCAAAATTAGGAATAAAAATAAAATTCAGATAGGCCTAATACAAGTGAATGGTGGCACAACATGATTTAGTCTATTGATTAAAGACTTGTCTCAATTGATTGTGATACATAACATACAATAAAGGATAGATAAATCATGGATCTGAGAAAGACATATCAAAGGTAGAAGTAGAATATGTTTTTTGGCAGGTTTGTTTTAGGAGGATGGTAGTTTAATGTGCATGATTCCATTGAATGCATATTTTTATGTGTACAAGCTAATAATTGTACCTTTTATGCAAGTATATGATGACATATATGATATGTCACACTTAGGGTTTGGTTACACATAAATAATTATTTACTTTATCTTTCCTTTGAAATCCTTTGGGCACATTGATACCTTGAAAATATGAAAAAAAAAGGGAGTGTAATGGGTTGAGTTGACCACAATCACTCCCTTGATGATTGAACATTACTTATGTATTTAATAATCCAATGAGGTAAATCAAGCCCATGTAGCTATCCCACCTAGAGTGAATGTGAAATTGTGATCATTTGAATATATGTATGTAGCTATAAATGGCTTCAATCCTTGATAGTGATAGCTCTATACTTGATTTATAAAGATCTTGACTTGGATTATGACTGCTCCTTATGAATAATGTAGAATTTGGGTAGAATAGATTAAATTTTCTATATGTGTATAAGTTTAAATGTTTGCACTAGTGAATAAAAAATGGGGATAATGAATGACTCTTGACATGTATTTATAGGTGAATATTTTGACAAATTTCTTTAACTGACCTTATGATATGTGTGATAAAACCCAAAATATTGATTTCAACTTTTGAAACTAGTCATTATTTGGTACAAGATGTGACCAACCCAAGTGGACAATAGTACATTACACCTATATCTACCTAAGGTGGACCTATCCAAAGAGATTAGAGATGAATATGTTATTTGGGGATAGTTTGAATCTAATTTTATATAGCTTAAATTTTTGATATTAAAATTTTTGTATGGTAGTTGCAAAAAAACAAGGGTTGAGCTCACATATAGATGAATGGCTTATAGGAATGGTGAATAAGAGTCATGTATTTGAGCATAATTCATGTAGTTTAGAATGTGTCAAGATTTATCATTATCAAGTGTGATCATAGGAATCCAAGAAAAAAGGTTATTAATATGTTATTTCAAGTAATAAAAATTTCAATAAACACACTAACACTTACACTCCAAGCCTAGATATTAGGGGTAAGCTTAGTTAATAAAAGACAAATTAAAGCACAACTAAAATGCAAAAGATAATGAATCTTTTATCTTCTTTGGGAGTTCCAAATGCATTGTTGAGTAACTTTCTCAATTTGTGCATCAAAGAATCTTTAGCAATTGGAGTTGTGTATCTCCTTCTCTTCTTGGCACCATGGCTTGTATTGTGGCTTGGCTTAAGATTTTGGCATTATAAATTTATTTGCTAGGAATTTTTGAATTATAAAACTACTCTTCTCAAAGCTTTAAAGTCATTTATGCATGATAAATTTGTACCAAATAGATTATGTCTCCCTCCATATTTACATTATAACTTTGGCTTATGAGAGCTTAAAATTCAAGAGGCATGGCATTGTATTTATAGGCTTAGGAACTAACCCCAACCCAAGGTGAGTCAAGGTGGAGTTAAGGATTGGAATGGGTTCAAACCTAACCTAGGTGAGTCAAATATAACCCTAGTAGAGTTAATAGTTGTTAATTAATCATGATTTGTAATGAATAGGCATGGGTATCCAAAATAAGATATTTTAGGATACTTTCAAAGAGCTTGACAACTCACAAAGTCAATGATGATAGGTTAGGATATTTGAATTTTTGAATTTCCTTTTTTAGTTACTCATTAACTTTAAATGGATAATTCAACTAGAAATTTAATTTGGTTTAACATGTTAATTTATTCTAATTATCCATTTATCTTTTTCAAGATTTTATTTTTGTTCATGTGCCTCACTTCATAGGTCCATAGGCCAATTTGACTATTGTGATTCCATAAGGTGATTAGGGATGAATCTGTGAGAGGTTATTATTGTATATGATAGGATATCCCAATTAGGGATGTCTCAATGTGATTATGAGCTTTGATGAATGATGCACATGTAACTTTGAGAAGTTCAATTATTCTTAGGCTTAATTTTCAATGGTTGGCAGGAATCGATCTCAAGTCCAGTCGAAGCCTAGTTGTGACCAGTTTTAGGTGTCTATAGTTTGCCCCTTTTGGTAAGATGTTGAAATCTATAGGAATTGTAACATCTTTTCAAATAATGAAATAGGCTAAAAAGAAGAAATGATTGAATAAGAATCTCTAAATAATTTTTGGGAAGCCTATAATAATTCCCCCTCGAGAGAGTGGCTAACACATATGATTGATGGATGGTCCATCAAAAATTAAAAATAAGAAGAATGAAATTAACCCATGGGTGACATTAATCCAATTCAGAGAATGTTTGCATGTATTTTATTTAAAAAATATTTATTTGTCCAAATGTGATTATACTTAGTAACAAAGGTGGAGACACTAATTTTCCCAAAGGTGGTTATAATTAGTGGCAATGATATATGCCTTAGTTAGGGTTGATGAGTCGAAATAATGATCTACCCACAAGTGGTTATAATCATTAAGATGACCAAGATAAAAATGATTTGATTTTGCCCTAATAGGTTAGATTAGAAAGCATAACTCAAAGATATAACTTATCATACAGATTAAAGATGAGCACATGCAAACGTAAATATGATGGTCTAATAACTAAAGAAGCCATAAACAACTAGGCACATGAGGATGCATAAAGTGATGAAAGAGATGAATATAAGAATAATATTTTATCAATATGAATGATTTGATTGTACCTACTAATGTGGAAATGCTCATCCTTATTAGCATTGATATAACTAGAATGATCAATGGGTTGAATCGATCAAAGAGGGTGGGAGGATTTACCAAGGTTATCAAGGAGAAACTTATGCAACTTTATTGCTTATAAGACTTCCTGAGCTAATTTTTGCTATAGCATGTGATGGTATGCCTCATGATAGAACACCATGAGAATTCTACCAAAATATGCATAAGTTCTAACTCTTGATCCAATAAATAATTAAAAATAATGCACCAATGATAAAAACCATGATGATAATGTTGATGTATGAACATGGATGAACTCAAGAATAATGCGTAAAGAATCACCCAATGAACACATATAGACTGAGTCGAGGCATAGTACTGAAAGCAAACAAATAGGCAAGCAAATAAACAAATATCTAAGCACACACAAATCCTAGAAGTAAAATCAAAATAAAGCATCCTAATAATGGATTTTCCCCAGTAGGGTAGATTGAAGATGACTAACAAGGCTTAGACAAGACAAAAGGTTATTGTATTTTGAAATTTTTAAATGTTTTTAGAATTTCTAGGTATCCTAACTCATTATATATTGATAAAATACCACTCACAAAACAAGGAGAGTGTTGGCTTAGGTTACTCATAAAATGATGAGAGCATATGGAAAAGGGGGACTGAGTTGACCTCAATGTGAATTGAGCATAGCCTACATAGTCCTGTTAGCATCTTAAGTCATAGTATTTCCACTAACACAAAAGACAATGAGAACCAACTAGGTCAAAACACATTTTAAAATTGAGGCAAATGGTTAATCAAATTAAAATAGTAATGGAAATGTGATGCGGTAATGCATGATAAAATATGTTGTTCCTAATTTTCCCATAGGTGATGATAAGAAATAATGACATAGGTTAGTGATACTAATTTTCCCCTAGGCAATTATAATTAGTAACATAAGGTGGACTACTAATTTTTCAATAGGTGGTTCTATCAATAGCACCATTCAAATGTGAATGAAAGATAACTTGCCAAATCAACTATCATACTACTTTTATAGACTATCATTTAAACATGGAATTTTAAAACTACTAAAACTAGATTAGTATCCCCTCACAAAAGGTGCAGTAAGAACCAAAAGAACCAAGATCAAAATGAGTTGGATAGGATTACTAAAAATAGGCTTTGGTCAGTAATAAAAGGTATGGTATAAAGGTATATGGCATGGAATTGTTTAGAATGATGATGGTATGATAATTGGATATAATGGTGAGAGGGTTACCCCTAAATGATAAGGTAAATGGCAGGATATGAAACAATGGAAAGGCAAATGAAAAAATGAAAATGGTAAGGTAAATGTTTTTGTCTAAGGTATGGTTCTATTTTTCTTGTTAATGTGGAGATGCATGTCTTAATTAACATATGACATAACCAAAATAATCAATCATGTAAATTATGAGCCCACATCTCATCTGAATAGCTACTCTATCAAGAACCTATCATAGATTTGGACATAAATTATGTTGTTATGATATTCATTGGTCATTGATCATGTTTCCTTCAAACGTCGAGACAAAATGTCTTTATATCTTTATAAAAGGAAACTACGGCCAGAGATGGTAAATATGGATAAACAATGGATGATAGTCTGATTTGGAAATGTAAAAGTGGATGATAATGGAATTTAGAATGGTATGTATAAAGATTGGGAAACAAATGAATATAGGGAATTTTAGGCACACACAATGTTATTAATTTTGGATTTGACATAACTTTGGATGTGGTGGGGCTGAAGACTTTTGAATATACTCTCGATAAGACCACCAAATTTTTTATTATTTAGGCTTAAGAGTAGCTACCATCTAATTAGACTGTAGATTAGAAGATGTATTGATTTGATCATTGATATTCTCTTCATTAAGCAATGAAGAACTATCATGCTCAGCTATTAGTTTCTCGATGAGTTTTTCACCAATGAAGTTGTCTTGATTGTCCCATAATTCCTCCAAGAAGGTTTTACTAAGGAATGTTCACATTTGACTTTTATTATCTTTTAGCACCTCCAAAAAGGTTTCACTAGAAGATGTTGAGTTTAAACTTTGATGGTCCCCTAGCACCTATAAAAATGTTTCACTAAAAGATTTTTCTTCATCTGCATGAATGTGGTCTTGGCTTCCCTAATGTTATTTAATTGATATGCTGCCATCGATGCAGGTTAACAAGGTGTGATTATGTTGGTCCCAATCAACACTTATGGGAGGTGGAAGGTCAATATAATGGCTTGATTGGTTGGTGACAATGGCCTATGGAATGGTAGTGGAATGGGGAGAGGTAGCACAATCCTCATAGAATATACTAGGAGAACTTGTGTCAAAGCTGAATTAATCATCCTTAAAAATTGTAGAATGATCACAAATGTATTAAAATTGATCTATGAGGCATATGAAACTAATATTATAATAGCCATGAACATATTCTGATTCTGAAGTTGAGTCTAAATCAAAGGAATCTAAATTCGATGTTGAGATTGATGTTGATTATAATTTGGATGTTAAATCTAATGTTAGTTCAATAATAAAACCTAACATTGATTCTGATTCTTCATCTAGGGTGGATGTTACTATAAAGATGTCTTGTTAAATTTTTGGTATTATAAAAGTAATGGCATGTGATGGCATAATGGGATCCATAGAGACTAGTTTTTCAAAGTGAAACTCCTCTAGAAGGGGAAAAAGATCAAGAGACAACTCCATAGATACTGGCTTATCAAAGGGAGGCTCTTTAAAAATAGGCATATAGTTGAGATAATGATTTTACCAAAGGCAATTATAATCATTAAGAAGTTACTCATCAAAGACTGGCTTGTTAGAGTGAGACTCCTTGACAATAAGGGTAGTATCAAAAGGTGATTCATCACAGGTTGACTTGTCACAAATGGTTGGTTCAACAAAAACATCATGGATTGGTTAGTTTTCTTGGCCCTAGTTTACAAGTAGTTGTAAAATACCAATTTTAAATATATCTTGGTCTTTGAATGATTGACTTGGTTGGAGAGGTATTGATTGATTCAGTTTTGGCTCAATGATTGGTATCGGTTTTCTAAAGTGGGGAATGAATGGTAATAGATGAATAATGTTCGATGGTTGGATAATAATAGGCTCGACAAAGGCTAGTTTATGGCCTAGGATAGTGACTATGACCCATCTAGTCATGATGTCATAACCTAGTTGGGATATCAAGCTACTATGTTTTAAATGGCCTAGAATGGTAATGGTAGGGCAATGCATAACTTGATTACTCACACGAGCTAAAGGATGAGATCCTATAATATAAATGGTATGGCATTGTAAATCATGTTTGCTTGCACAAGCCAAAGGATGAGGTCTTATTATCAAAATGGTATGGCATTGCAAAGCGTGTTTTCTTATACAAGCCAAAGGATGAGGTCCTAAAATAGAAATGGTAGGGCATTATGAATCTTAGTTACTCATGCAATCCAAAGGATGAGGGCCTAAAATGGTAATGGTATGGCTTGGAAAAGCTTGGTTACTCATACAACCCAAAGGATGAGGTCTTGGAATAGAAATGGTAGGGCATTGTGGATCTTGGTTACTTGTATAAGCCAAAGTATGAGGTCTTGGTATGGAAATAGTAGGGTATTGTGGAGCTTGGTTGCTTGCACAAGCCAAAGGATGAGTTCCTATAATAGTAATCCTTGGACGTTGTGGAGTTTGGTGGCTCATGCAATCCAAAGGAGGGTTAATGATATAAGTGAAGGATTAGATGCCATGATCGGTGAGATGGCAAACATTGTATGTCAACCAACCTAAAGAAAGTACCACTAAATCTATTACATGGATTTATTCTCTAGATTGAGTATTGTAAAAAGGATATGGATCTATCTCACAAACCACTTCTTCACCATAAGGGTCTCAAATAAGGTCAATTTGTGTGGCCATTCTATCATAACTTGGATTGTACATGGCTCTACCATAAGTGTAATGAGACATATCCACATTAATGATGAATGCTCTACAAAATTCCTAGAGTTATACAAACTCTAAAAAACAATATCCAAAGGACAAATGGTTTAAAATTGGTTAAAATAATGGAGTTGTATGTCCAAAAATGGTTCATTCTAAAACTTAGTACAAAATAGTCTAACGTCAAATGTCTTAACCAAAGGTCAAGTGGCTAAATAAAAATCAACATGCCAAACTCTAGGTTCAAAGTGTTCCAAACAAGTCTAACCTAACTAAAAAAAGTTGTTAGGTCTTTTGGCCAAACGTGGTGTTAAAAGCTAGGCTCAAAATAGGCATGTGCTAGGACTTTTGATAAAATAAGCACAAAAGCTAGACTTTTAGACAAAATGTGAGATCTAACCTAACAAATCTAAAACACTTTTGCATTGACTAGGCATTTAAAATCAAACATGAACTTGGTCAATTGGCATAAGGCATGAAAAAAAAGGTACAAATAAGATAGGCTATTTATCCCAATTTTAGGCACAAATAATAGTTTTCAAAGTGGGTAAAGAATTAACCTAAGTTACACAACTCAAAAGGGAAAGATCAATGTCTAGGTCTAAATTATACAAGGCATGAACATAAATCAATCAATGTTTGGATTTTAACTTGTCAAGTTTAATTAAAACTTAACTTAGGAAACTAGGCTTCTTTGATCAAACAAGCTAGAAAAAGGTGAATGACATAATGACACTAGGTAAAAGATCCCAAAGGCACACATGGATTGGTTTCAAATTGAAAACTTGGACACAAGATAAACAAGTATATAAAATTATTCAAGTAACATAATGATGTTATCACACTCTAAAGATATGATCAATGGTTTATTTCAAGACTTCAAGGCATAAAAACTTGAAATGAATTGGGTAGAATAACATTACCCTTTTCAATCAAGTGACACACACACAAAGATTTATCAAAAGATTAAGGCAAAGGTATGTGATCAAAAAATAGCTAGCATAACACCTCCTCAAATAAAAGAGTAACATAGAAACAAAACTTGTTTTGACATGGCATAACAAACAAAAATAGATAGTTTAGACTCCAAACCATGCAATAAAGGATAAAATGACTTAAAACACCTAAGTGTAATGTCCTAGATCTTAAAATTGACAAGGTTGCATAGTACTATCAAATTATATCTATATACATGCTCTTGAAAAGATTTTAAGTGTTAATCCAAAAATAAAAGCACATGAATAAGTAGGGTTTTTACATCCCCTTCTCTCAAGAGATTATACAGTGACATGGAACTTCAGGCTACTCACCCTGCATCAACAATATGTCTATGGCAAGTGGGGTTGTTCTAAAACTAAATTTTTGAATGTCTAAATGGTCCCAAGTGTGGTTAACACTAGAGATGAAATCATGTCAATTGATTTCATAATAGATAATTTACTATGCAAGGGTTTATTTCTTTGCATATTGATTCCATCTATGTACTTCTTAGTGGAATGCCTTGGTTAACCAGACCTGACTTGGGTTTTTGTTACAATTAGAGAGGCTAGACGCTCAGCCCCTTAGAAATCATAGTATTTGTGCCCTAATTTATATACCCCACTATGGATTACGGTTGGTACAATGCTAAGAAATGAAACCTTGTGAAGAGGATATGAACTCCCACTCACAAACTAAGTTGCATAAAAAATAAAAGACTAGTGAAAAGACTTTAAGGTCATGTTTAAATCACTCAAACCATATGGATTTTAGGAGAGACTTAATGATGTTATTTTCATGCCTTTGGACAAGGTACAAATTTAAAGAAAGAGTGTTTTTAGTCACTCGAGTTCCCTAAAAGGGATGGGGGAGAGCATACACGCATCAATTATTTTGCAAAAATAAACAAATTTAAAAAAGACAAGCATAAAACAAAACACTCTTAAGAGTATGAAATCTAAGTGTAAGTGTTTATTTTAATGCACCAAAGTGAAATGTTTATGAAATTTGGCCCCTTGTCATTTTTTGTTTAAATCTTAAAATAAAATTAATATGGTTTTAAAAAAAATCTTAAAACACCAATTTGAAATGTGAAAATTGCAAGTTAGAAGTGTTTTAAATGTTTCTTTATGGCCTTTGGGTCCAGCAAAATGTGTTAGAATTTTTTTGATATTTTTTGAAACATTTATGCAAATTTAATGTAAACTGATAGCATATTATAAAAAATTTAGGAGAAAACACATGGTTTTAAAAAAAATCATCAAAAATTGAGTTTGGATGACCCCAAACAGAGCTCCACAAGATGGCCTATCAACTTGGCCTGCACAAATACCAACATCAATTTTGGGTGATACACATAGAGATCGACATTGGTTTTGGGTGATGAACATAGAGGTCGACATCAATTCTAGATGAATGTATGTTGATCATGTAGAACCAACGTCAGTTCTATTATAATTGATATCAATCTTTGTGTAATTTGTGTATCACTAAAAAATAGAATACATGGAAAATAATGTTAAAACTTGGATTTTGAATATTGTCAAGCACTTAATAGAAAAACTAAGAGCATCATTTTCATCTCCTTGCTATATTGGATGCTTCAAGGTCCCACCAGGCATTCCATTTGTGATCATAGGAAACCAAGAAGGGAGGTTAGTAATATGTTAGTTCAAGTAATAAAAATTTCAATAAACACACTAAAACTTACACTCCAAGCCTAGATCTTAAGGGTCAACTTAGTTAACAAATGACAAATGAAAGCACAACTAAAATGTAAAAGATAATGAATCATTTGCCTTCCTTAGGATCTCCAAATGCATTGTTGAGTGGCTTGCTCAGTTTGTGTATCAAAGATTCTTTGGAAAATGAAGGTGTGTAGCTCCTTGTCTCCTTGGCACCATGGCTTGTGTTATGGCTTGGCTTAAGATTTTGGCATTATAAACTTGCTAGGCATTTTTGCATTATAACACTACTCTTATTGAAACTTTGAATTCATTTATGCATGATAACTTTGCAGTAAAATAGCTTATGTCTCTCTTCAAATTTTCATTATAACTTTGGCTTATGAAAACTTAAAATTCAAGAGGTGTGGCATTATATTTATAAGCTTAAGAACTAACCCCAACCCAAGGTGAGTCAAGGTGGGGTTAAATACTGGAATGGATTCAAACCTAACCTATGTGAGTCAAATATAACCTCAATAGAGTTAATATTTGCCAATTAATCATGATTTTTAATGAATAGGCATGGGTCTCCAAAATGAGATATTTTAGGATATTTCCAAAGAGCTTAACAACTCACAAAGGCAATGATGATAGGCTAGGATATTTAAATTTTTGAATTTCCTTTTTTAGTTATTCATTAATTTTAAATAGATAATTCAACTAGGCATTTAATTTGGTTTAGCTTCTTAATTAATTTTGATTAGCCATTTAGCTCTTTCAACATTTGACTTTTATCCATGTGCCTCACTTAATAGGTCCATGGGCCAAATTGATTGTTGTGATACTATAAGGTGCTTAGGGATGAATCTGTGAGAGGTTATTAATGTATACAATAGGATACCCCAATTAGGGATATTTCAACATGATTTTGAGCTTTGATGATTGATGCACAAGCAAATTTTGGATACCCCAATTAGGGATATTTCAAAATGATTTTGAGCTTTGATGAATGATGCACAAGCAAATTTGGGATGTTCAACAATTTTTAGGCTTAATTTGTAATGGTTGGTAGGAATTGGTTTGAAGTCCAGTCGAAGGCTAGTTGTGGCTAGTTTTAGGTGTCTACATCAAGTACCTATGATGATATTTATGTTTACACTTAGATACTTAAAAATTATAGCTCTTGACTTGATTTAGATGGATCTTGAATTGGATTATGGTTTTTCTTTGTGAGTGATTCATAAGTTGGGTTGAATAACACATATTTGCTCAATGTGTAAAAGCCCATATGCTTAAACCAAGTGAATAACAAGTTTGTAAATAAATTACTCTCGATATATAGTTATAGGTGATTATTTTGACAATTCTTTTAGTAAACCATGTGGAACATGCAAGAAGACCCAAAAGGATGTTTTGAATTTTGTAAACTAGTTGTTATTTAGTGTCGGGCATAGCTACGATAAGTGGATAGGGGTACATTGCACCTCTATCTACCTAACACAAACCTATTCAAAGGGATCAAAGACAATTATCTTCTATTTGGGATAGTCTAAAGGTGTTTTTATATAGCTTGATCATTTGACATTGAAACAATTATACATTAGTAATGGAAAACAAAGGGTCAAGATTGAATATGGATGAATGGCTGAAAAAAATGACAAATAGGAGTCATGTATTTGAGCATAAGTTATGTGGTTTTGAATGAGTCAATATTTAGCATTCTCAATTACATGTGACTATATTTATGTGTCTATAAGAAATCCCCTAGGTTATAACTATGTTACTATAATTTTAAAACTCATAAGAACTATCATTTTGGGCAAAGTGGTAATCAATTTTACATGATTTGTGGTGTGAGGGGTAGTACCCCAATACTCAAGAAATTGGACAACATTGTCTATGGATCTTAGCCTCTATGTACCTCATGGTATTTAATAAGTGCCTAGGATTTTTTATTTTTACCAATAGAAAGCCTTTCATGTTAGATATTATTATATGGTGGTTAATTCCTAATAGTATATTATTGTTGTATTTGTTAATTTGTTGCACCTGTGAACTATATTCTAGGTTTATTATTTGTAACCATCCTATTTTCTAGGATGTCATTTTTCTATATTTTTGGCAATATAATAGACCATGTAATTTATTATGAGTTAGTTAAATATAATAAATATTTTACTCTATATTTGGTATCATATCCAGGTTAGGAGCCCCAAACACCTATAGTGTGGCTTAAGGAGGGGTGTTGTAAATAATCCACACCCATACCAATGATGCACTGGCCATAGAGGGGCCAATAGCTCAGTTGGTAGAGCACTATAGTATCAAGTAGAAGGTCCCAAGTTTGAGTCCTATCTATTTCATATGAGTTGTAGCTCAATATGTGGTATAAGAGCTAAGTCACAATATTCAAAAATTATTATACAAGCCTCAAGAGTTGGCAAATAGTTTAATTTAACTTCGTGCAAAAAAATAATCAAGAACTTATGGTAAAATACATAGACTCAACACAATTATCACTCTAAATATTTGACCACATCAGTTATAGATATCTTGACACACCTCATTTTTATAACATGGTAAGAGGATTGCCACCTCTCAAAAAGGGTACAAACACATTTCAATATTGTTTAGTAGTAAACAACATAGAGATCCATTTTAGAAACGTACCTATCAGAGCCATGGAAAACTTAATCTAGTGCATATCATTCTATGTAGACTGATGACACCTAATCATGTTAAGTTTAAGTACTTCATGCTCTTTATTGATGATTTTTATAGAAAATTGTGGGTTTACTATTGCTCAAAGTCTATATTTCACCCTAGCTGAAAGTAGAAGTGTTTAAGTCATACTCTGAAACCTAGCCCAACATGGGAATGACCCTAGACTGTGGGTTATTATTGACTGAATTTGGTCTACATACCAAAAAATTGCCTAGTCTAAGCAGTTTTCATGGTGTCCAAGAAAAATAAACTAGGTTATATAAGTTTTAGGAAATCATCAAAGCCTTGAAATATCAAGAAAAAGATACACTATGCAAATTTAAAGAACTAGACAATCGCATGGATGTCATGCAAAGACACACAAACTAGCTTGTTCGAGCATTTTGGATATCCACTTAGAAATATCTTGAAACTAATATATCAAGTGGAAAAATACTTTTGACCTTATGAACATCTCCAACAAATTTTTGTCCCTCCATGATTTTTGTGCTTCAAGATACAAGCATTCAAACTGGGTCAAATAATGGGAGATGTTCGTGCAAGAGTCAAATTAAATCTCGAGTAAAAATCCATTAGAGCTTAAATTTGATGGTCTATGGGATGTCAAATAATTCCATGAGGATTTCAAATGATGGTCGCATGGATGTTAAATTTAATCACCATAAAGTAGTCATTGGGTTTTCAAATAGGTCTAATATCAATGGCTCATGTTCAATCGTAAACCTTGATCCAATAGAGTGAGGCAGCCTAACAGTGTTAGTGGGTCCCTAGAAGGTCAATGGAGAGAATTTATTCATACATCAAGATCAACAAAGTGAGATGACTTAAAAGGGTCAAAGGATCTTGATGATGAATATAAAGAGGACAAGTTTAAAAAGTCAATGGATCCTGGCAGAACATCAAAGACTTGCATGCATTCATACATCTAGATCTAGTGATGCGAGCAGAGTCAATAAGTCAATGTATATGTGGGACCAATAAGCATAAATATAGTTAGGCATAATTTAAATGCTCCAAGTTGGCAATCGACAACCAATAAATAAAAGCAAGCTTGGGACATTTTTGATGAAAGTTGAAGAAGCTATTTTGGGCCTAGGCAAAGCAAATGTCAAGGAACCAAGCTCGAAGGCAACCCAAGGTTGAACCAAGGTCACATTTTAGAGACCAAGCATTAATATTTGAGCTCCATGGAGATAGGATAGGTCTTTTTAGACCTATTTGAGTCAAAGGTCTATATCTTATTTTCATAATAAGATCAAGTATTAAGTTGTAGGAAAACCAATAAATGACATTAGTTTTCAGTCCATAATGAATCTATATTAAAGACAGAGTGTAATATAATATATTACCTTCCAGAAGGGTTATTCCCTTTACAAGAAAGTATCTATGGCCACTTAAAATAGACCAAGTAGGACTCTCTCAGTTCCAAGGCATGAAGAGTTCATCCTCATCAGTAGATCAGGTAAAAATGGCATAAAATCCTAAGATGAAGACCTGGTGGTTGAATAAGGATCATGGAGCATTAAATTCTTTTGCAAAGCCTTTGAAATTGTGCCTTCTTGATAAGAACATAACTCAACATCCTTGAGAATGCTAATCCATCAAGAGGAGTTGGACCTTGTTCAATATTTTTTATTTGCTCAGTTCCTTCTCTCTCTCATCCTTTTTTTAATAAATATAGGCTTCTAAGCCTTTAAAATCTCTTGGTAATCCCTCTCTTGGGCATGATTAGACTCTACCCAAATTTGATCTTTGTAACCTTTTGAGATAAATAAAGGATTATTTTCAAATTTTATTATTCTGGTATAGTGTGTCAATGTCAGATTGTTTGCATGTGGTAGAAACCTCTCCCTTGTCAAATCCTAAATCTCATCTAGCTACTAGTTTATCTTATTATGTAGGTCATGTTTAGTGTTTAATGTCACTTGATTTAATTTAGAAAGTGGATACATTGAATGGTTAGTGCCATGAATCAAACCTCTCCATCACTTCCCTCAAGTTTTTTAGTCATTTGGTGAAACTTTTCATGAAATACTAATGCACAAATATCCATTTAGAGTTACAGATCTGATCTCATTAGTGTTTTTTTCTAGATGTTTAGATACAGTGGATGAACAATCACATTACTAGTGCATCACCTCCTTTAAATTTTTTTATGTGTTATTACCCATTTCTCTCTCCCTTTCCCAATTATAATTTAGTTTAGGTGATAGATCCAAAAGGAAGATGGCCTTCTCTAGAAGTCTGACCCTGTGATAGGTAACCCATAGCCTAGGTTCAGTCTCATGTTGGACTAGATTTTAGCAGAGGACCTAAATAATCCCCTTCTTAGCTATAGTGAAAATCTAGAATACCAAAAGTTTTGGAATGCCCGATGGGACTCATTGGAGCTAGTTTTGGTGGAATTATAGTTGCAATAGTGTTTTTCATGAATAATTTGGTGGTTCTAATCTCAAGTAATTACTTCTAATAGTTTAGGTAGTTTCCAAGTAAGTCTAATTTCATTTTCACTATCCTGATGTTATTTTCATGTTTGTGTATAAGGAAAATCCCTATATTATACCTCCTTATCAACCTTATGATGAATCATATCAGCCCTATCATTATCCATATGAGCCTTGTTACGATCCTAATCAACCTTACCAAGAGTTTTATCAAATCCATGATGAGCCTTATCAAGTTTCACATGATTCTTATTATCAAGAGCATGACTTTTACCTTCTTAATGAACCATATCAGTATCAAGACCAGATTTCACCTTTCCCATATGGATATGATATTACATATGAACAGCCTTGTCTCCAATAAATTATGGATAAAATAGAACTTAAAATACTAGCATATGAAATAAAATTTTGTTCAAACTCTTTATATGAGGAAGTGAATGGTTTATTTATAAATGTGTCTAATGATCTAGAGGAGAGGCATGAGTTTTGTGACTTTGTATTAGAGAAGATAAAGGATTTGGATAGGTATAAAGGTGAGTTAAACTAATTATCTCAAGGACCCTCTTTTATTCCTTACTAGTCTTCTTATATTCCTTACTCTCATAAAGTTCTTGACCAAGCCCAGTGTGTGCCAATGAAGATTCCCAGTTGGAGTAAAGAAGCTATTCATATGCCAATTCAAGAGCCTATTCAGGAAGATAAACCTTCTTATAGTCTCCTTTCTTCACCACTTACCCCTCAATCTCAAGTTGTCCATGAGGATAAAAATATTTTAGACCTTGATGAAGTAATAGATAAGTAGAAGGAATAGAATATAGAAGTTCTCAAAAGTTTCTCTTTCCCTCCTCTTCAAGATTCCCTAAATATTTCCATTGCCCTCAAGATCCCAAAATTTGATCTTGATAAACCTCCCATGCTTCATATTCCCTCTCAAGCAAATAAATTTCATCACCCTCCCACCATCTCCCTTCTTCAAGAGGAGCATGTTCTATGGAAGATTGAGAAAGATGCTATAACTGCAAGTCAAATTCTTGGAGAATCTAAAGAGGATGCTTCGAGTGGGTATGGCAAAGGGTTATTTATTGATACTTCACTTGAGGTACAAGTTGAAATTGAGATTGTAGCTGATATTGAATAATTTATCTTAGGTATGCATGAAAAGGCTGATCTTGATATGGAAGAACTCTATGAAGAATTGGTACAAGCTAAAGTCATAAATAAGGTTGAGATATCTCTACTTGAGAAGGATCAATATACCTTTCAAAATGATCTTATTTAGATTGATCAAAGTGAAGAAAAAAATAGTGATTTGTAGTTGTATCTTGAATATCTACAAGATATTGAATATCTTTGTAAGGATATGTTTCCCATTGAAGAGCATGTTATTGATCAGTTTGATCAAGAATCACCTATTCAAGATTATGATACAGCTTGGGTTAACTATTCAAAGCTCCTTAAAGATCTTGATGAACATGTAATATTTCATAAGAAATATGAGTTCACTTAAGGATAATGCATAAATGAGATGTCACTTGACAAGGTTGTAGTTGATAAGTAGTATGAAAAGGATCTTGATGTGCAAGATGAGTTTGTCTTTTTTGGTGACTGGTTTTCTTTGATGGCTCATTTCAAAAGATGTTAAGAGAAATAGTTGGAAAGAAGACTTCCTCTTCAACATTCATGTTCAATAAACACCCTACTTTGCAACTTGTACATTCCCCTAGAATGAGTAAATTCAAGTGTTTCCCTTTTGATCATGTGGACCATGTTTTGTCATGGTTAATTAGACTAGTTTGTTTATATTTTGTCCTAGATAAGTACATTATTTACACATTTGCTTTGTTAGGATATTTTTCCTACTTTATTTTGTTTCCTTCCTTATTTTTGTGGAGTTTGTTGTCTTTACAAGTCAAAAGGTCTCTTGCAGTCATGAGTCATGTAGAGAGTCTAGTATTCGAGCATAGCAAGCATGCTACCCATCCAAGTTGCCAAAGATGTTGACCAAATTTAGTCTACATACCAAAAATGTGCCTAGTCTAGGTAGTTTTCATGGTGTCCTAGGTTTCATAAGCTTTATAATATCATCATAGCCTTGAAATATTAAACAAAAGATGAACTATGAAAATTTAAAGAACCAAATAGTCGCACAGACGTCATGCAAAGGCACACAGACTAGCTTGTTTGAGCATTTTTTATCTTCACTAAGAAAGCTCCCAGAATTAGTAGATCAATTGGGTAGAATATTTTTGACCTCAAGAAAATATCCAACAAATTTATTCCCTCCATTATTTTTGTGCTTCAAGATACAAGCCTTTAAAATGGGTCAAATAATGTGAGATGTTCACACGAGAGTCAAATTAAAGCTCGAGCAAAAATCCATTGGAGATTAAATTTAACGATCTATGAGATGTTAAATATGTCCATAAGGATGTCAAATAATGGTCACATGGATATCGAATTTAATCACCATAAAGTAGGCATTGGGTTTTCAAATAGGTCCAATATCAATGGCTCACTTTCAATTGTACACCTTGATCTAACAGAGTGAGGCAGCCTGGCAATGTTAGTGGGTACCTAAAAGATCAATGGGGTGAATCTAATCATACATCAATATTGATGAAGTGAGATGAGTCAAAAGGGTCAAAAGATCTTGATGATGAATACAAAGAGGACAAGTACCAAAAGTTAGTGGGTCCTGACAAAAGATCAAGGACTCATATGCTTTCATACATCCAAATCTAGTAATGTGAAGAGAGTCAATAAGTTATCATATTTGTGGGACTAATAAGCATAAAGATAGTTAGGCATAATGTAAATAGTTTGAGTTTGAAATAGATATCCAATAAATAAAAGTGATCTCAGGACATTTTTGATAAAAGTTGGAGAAGTTATTTTGGACTCAGGCAAAGAAAATGTCAAGGAGCCAAGATTGAAGGCAACCCAAGTTGAACTAGGATCATATTTCAAAGACCAATAATTACCATTTGAGCTCCATGGAGATAGGATAAGTATTTTTAGGCCTATTTTAGTCAAAGGTCCACATCTTATTTTCAAAGTAAGATTAAGTACTAAGTTGTAAGAAAACCAATAAATGGCATTGGTTTTCAATCCATAGTGAATCTATATTAAAGACAAAGTGTAATAGAATATCATATCTTCCAAAAGGGTTATTCCCTCAACAAAAAAGTATATATGGCCACTTGAAATAGATCAAGTAGGACTTTGTCAATTCCAAGGCATGAAGAGTTGATCCTCGTTAGCAGATCAAGTGAAAATGGCATGGAATACTGAGATGAAGACCTGGTGGTTGAATAAGGATCATAGAACTTTAAATTATTTTTCAAAGCCTTTGAAATTTTGCCTTATTGATAAGATCATGACTCAACATCCTCAAGAATGCTAATCCATCAAGATTAGTTGGACCTCATTCAATGGTTTTTATCCACTCAGTTCCTTCTCTTTCTCTTCTTTTTTTTTATAAATATGAGCTTCTAAGTCTTGAAAATAGCTTGGTAATCCCTCTCTTGGGCATGACTAGACTCTACCTAGATTTGACTTTTATAGCCTCTTGAGATAAATAAAGGACTCTTTTCAGATTTTATTATTTCAGTTTAGTGTGTCAATGTTAGATTGATTTTCATATGTGGTAGAAACGTCTCCCTTGTCAAATCTTTAATCTCATCTAGCTACTAGTTTATCTTATTGTGCAAGTCATGTTAAGCATTAATGAAATTTGATTGAATTTAGTAAGTGGATACATTGAAGGGTTAGTGCCTTAATTCAAGTCTCTCCATCACTTCCCTTAGGTTTTTGATCATTTGGTGAACCTCTGCATGAAATACTAATGCATAAATAGCCATTTGGAGTTTTAGATCTGATCTCATTAGTGTTTTTTAGAAGTTTAGATAGAGTGGACGAACAATCACATTACTGGTGCATCACCTCCTTTAAATTTTTTTATGCATTTTTACCCATTTCTCTCTCCCTTTTCCCTATCAAAATTTAGATTAGGTGATAGATCCAGAAGGAAGCTAGCCTTCTCTAGAGGTTTGACCCTGTGATACGTGACCCATAGCCAAAGGTCAGTCCCATGTTAGATTATATTTGAGAAAAGAACCTAAATAATCCCCTTCTTAGCTAGGGTGAAAATCTAGAACACCAATAGTTACCTAATGTTAGGTCAAACCTCTAGGTTTTTTTAATGAGGCTAGCTCCTCAAATATTATAATTTTAATCTTTCTTGAAGCTTAATCTATTGGGATGAAAAGGGGAGACAATGCATGAATGAAAACCTACTTAAGTGCGGTGATGCACCAAAATTTCATTGATCCACTCTCAACTTAGACACTCCCATGACTACTAATAAATTTGATGGAGACAAAGATTGGTTAAATTTTATGAGAGGGTTCCAAACATGAGTAGTTTGTGTGAAGGTTGAAAAGGACCTGCAAATTAAAGGATATAAATAAATAGGTCAAAGTAATACACTATGAACTTATGACACTTCAAGATAAATGCCCCTATCTAACACTTCACACAACCTACAAAAAACTAATAGTCTTAAAGCAGGGTGCTTGAAAGACATATAGATGATGAAGAAACAACATACATTCTATAAATCAAAATTCAATAAAGCACACTTAGCATTAATCCAGAATCTAAAAGAATCTTATATTGCTTCAAAAAAGTTTTAAAAAGTGATTTTAGTAGAGGTTTGTTATACCCAACTGAGGGATCCTAAATCAAGAGTTTCAAGCTATCCTTTATAGGAAGAAAGAAGACAAGAGAGACAAAATTTGGTGATGAAGGGGTCATTAATGATCCCAATTCTACTTGGAGCAACAACCATTGAAATCATTCTCAAGATTTTTTCTACATTAATGACATTATATCCTTCTCAATCATAATTGGTGTCCTTCATGTTACCAGGCAACTACTTGAGCTTGATCATGATGCTCTTTCTAACATTTCTTATGTAGTCACCATTATACCATTGCTTATATATCTTGAATATGTATCTACTATGGATGAAAACCAATCTTCTTTATTGGTTTTCATATAGTCATGATTTCAAATGGAGATCTGTAGGCTAAGGCCTCTTGATTCTGAATGAGACATAGAATCTACGTCTAGAAGCTATCAAAAAACTTTTACAGGGGATTTAATGGCACTAGATGGCTTTACAAGATCTGATCCTAGTTATTTAAATCATGTTTTATCTTTTAATTATGTCTTTTACTTGCTCAGGGTGATGAAATCCTTTATCTAATGTGTCTTCCCTCATGGCACCCTCTAGTTTGACCTTAGTAAAAAAAAATTGACATTGCAGTCCTCTAGATTTTGAATTTTATGTTGATCATTGATCTTGATCTAAGCTCCCCACATTTTTCCAATTGTCAGCTCTTCATTCACCTTGTAGGATACTACTATTAGCTCTTTGACATTATGACCTCCTACATAATGTATATCTTTCTCTGTATGAATGAATGTGTACCATTGATGTTCTACCAGCCTAGCATGGTTGAGACACTTGTCTCTTTCTCGTTTGCTCTTAGGATCCATTGACCTTTTGACTCACTACTCACCATTAGATCTACCTTGTTAGCTTGCACATGCACCATCAATCTATTTAGGCCTACTGGTCTTATCAGTTGATGCACACCATTGGATCTATTATGAGCTCATGAGATCATGCCACTTGTTATTTTTGTATTTATGCTGACCTTTTAACTCAATGCTCATCATTGATATCTTCAGTATGATTGAATTCACGTCATTAGATCTTTGGGACCTACTGACATCTGTCAAATCACTACTCATCATGAGATTTGATCTGATCGAATGTTGGTCATAGATCTTGGGTCATTTGAATTCAAATGGATATTTGCCAAAGCTTGAACTTGACATTTGTGCACCTGTCCCACTCTGTAAGTCTAAATTTGAATCTTTATCTCTTGAGATAGCAAGCTCATCAAGACATGAAATTTGTAGAGGGTGATCTAGTCATAAATAAAATCCTATTCATACAACCCTTCAGATTTAGGGTCTTCTTGAGCATATTTATAAAATGGACTATATACAATCAGAATTATATGATGTACATGAATTAATCCTAGATTGGATAAGATACAGCACAAATACACTTCTGATTGGGTATACATTTGTTAAGTGAGAGCATGACTAATATGGGGATCTGCTAGACTTGATTAAGCCATCAATTGTATCACTTGTCACAACATATCATGCTAGGAAGGGTTTCAAAGCCTATAGTATAACACAATCATAAAACAACCCTAAAAGATTCCTATGATTTGATATTTCACTTATGTTAATAAACAAGAAAGTAAATTATTCTAATAACAAGAAAATTAAACTAATATAGTGTGCACCAAAGCTTGTGGCACAAAGTAGGGGTTAGAACAAAACAAATAAATAACAACTAAACTAAGCATGCATAGGAGACATATACACACGTCAATGTATATGAAATCTTAATACATGGAAGAAAAGAATACATATTGCATTATCTATCTACTCTTACAAAGGAGAAATAAAGTTAGGAATACTTACCTTTGTAGACAAACCTACCGAGCCTCAATATCTCCCATGGCCAAGGTGCTTCACAAGAGATTGATGTGGTTATAAGGATAACTAAGATAAATAAGCTCTAGGATACACAACCTACCTAAGCATCCAAAATACTTCTCCACAAGACAAGATCAGAGCTTCAAATATTGTATTGAACCCTAAAGTTTTATTCCTCAAGTAGAATGGTCAATAAGCAGATGTTCATTTTCACTTCTTCACTTTCTTATTCTCTTCTTATCAAATGGTGATAAATGATCTTATATACATAGTGGTAACTTGCCTAAAAACTTTTGGACATGTCAGTTGTACTAGGTCAACTAAGTTGACCTAGTACATTTTTGGGCTAATGGATAAAGTCTATGTTAGGTCGATCAGTATGATAATAAACCAAAAGAGCTAAAGTGTCTCCAAAATACACTAGGTCAACCAGGTCGACCTAGTGTATTGAACAGGTCAAAAGGATAACAAGGAAAGAAATGAGGGAATAAAGCATGATAATAGTAGGAATGGATAGGAAAGAGAAAAATAAGCTTAGGGTTCAAGGTTTTTAAGATACTAGAGTGTGGATGGCAAGTGGTAAAAGGAACAATAATCTTATGAAGCACTGATGGTCTGCCCACCCCTTTCTCAATGCACCCCTTCAGGCATGCACTCAAAGAGATTGAGACTTGATAGATTCTAGAAAGATATGAAGTGTCAATAATTAATAAAAGTTTGAAAATATTATGTGTATACATATGCCCTGGCCAAAGCTCATCATGTGTCATGTAAATGCAACATGGGATGGTGCTTCAGAGATAAAACATGATAACACATAACTTTGATGCTAAGTATGATAAATTAAGAAGAAACTAGGATAAAGGAATGGACCTAATTTAAAAAAACATACCTTTAACTTACCTTAATGTTGTAGATAAAGAAGAAGACTACAAGAAAGTGAAAGCGACCAATGTAAAACACACTAGGTTAACCTGTAGAAGTTAGTGCAAAAATAGCCAAAAATCAAATATTTTGGAATATAGGTATATGGTAGTGGAAAATAATATCTATGTCATCATGATTATAATGCATTTTATGGTTTTCAAAATGGATGAGCAAAAATAAAGATATGAGCAAAAAAATGAATCGGAAGGAAAATAATTATAGTAATTGAATTTTAAAAAGTGTTTTTAAATAGGCCAAAAGATAATTCATTTTTTATTATGAATTTTAGGAGAAGATAAAAAGAACTCAAAGATCAAACAAGGCTAGGATGGTGATGGAATGACATGCTAGATGAGGACACCCAGAGGCTATAGTAGGTGCACTACAAGTATGACACTATGAATCTTAAACTAATTTTTGAAATTTATATTAAACTAAGTGAATTTTTTATAAAATTTGATTTTAAGAATTTATACATGTCAAAAATGAATGAAATTAGATTCTAAGTGCAAAAAATAGGAAGATAGGAAATGGGTTGGAAGGAAATAGGGAAAAATGAGAAAAATGCATATATTTTAGCAAAATAGACTAGGTCAGCACACTAAACCAATTAGGTTGACCAAGTCGACCTAGTAGGTTGAATCAGGGTGAAAATCCATGTGGTTGACCTAGTAGGTATAGGTCAACCTAGTGTATTTTATAAGCTAAGACCTAGTGAAAAAGTGTCCAGTTGGTCCGTAAGGGCCAAAATGGAAGCTCAACACTAGTGAGAAGAAGATAAGAGGAAAAATAAGAAATTTAGGATAAAACAAGATAAAAATAGGGAAATTTTTGGTTAAATTAGGTTGACTAAGGAATCAAAATAAGCACAAAAAAACATGCAAGAAGCCAAAAGAGGGCTAGAATGGCTCGAAATGACCAAAGAAGGGCAAAAAGGACCAAAATAGGATTAAATGGATTAAAATGAATGCATTGTTCTTATTTTTGATTAAAAATAGATATGTATAAATAATGTATTGTGATTATACATGACATGGGGGAACTAATACATCCTTTGTTGTTTCTTGATTGTAGAGATGGCCACAGTTCTGGAGATTGTTGGACAAATCTTGGTTGTTAGATTTTTTAGATAGGTTGATGGATGGAGACAAAGCTAGACTAGTAACCATAGGTCTAGGAGGTATATCAGATATGTGTAGGATCCCCCTTAACATGGATGTGTTGATCATGTTCCTTAGTTGTTGGGAATGATTGACCAACACCTTCAGATGGGAGGTGGATGGGGATGTGATAGAGGTGGCTATCACACTAGAGGATGTTCATGCCATCCTCAAACTACCCATAGTAGGAGCACTAGTAACTATAGGGATACCAGATAGCATAGAGGAGAGGGGAGCCTTAGCCATGTGAGTTACAAGCTCAGAGATGATATTGTTAGGGTGGAAAGTGAGTATGAATGATGTGTATATGTCACAGATTCTAGATCTCTAGAAGGTAGTGATAGGATTTGCGACACAATGAGTGTTTTGTCACAATTCGAATGGAAAGGTACCACTATACATGGTATCCTTGAGCAATATGATGCTAGAAGAGGGAGTATTATATGATCTGGGTTCTATCATCAGGGTCCAACTCATTCATGATCTATTTGAGATGTAGGTTAGAGGACATAAGACCATGAGACTGATCATACTATTGATAGCATGGATATATGAGAGATTTTTTATGTATCGATCAGTTGGATTGCCCCATGCAGTAGATGATAGGTTACCTTAGGTAAGGATATGGAAGGATGACTAGGTAGCATAGGTCATGCCCCACATACCAGTGATATAGATGGTGAGATGCACTAACATAATATGGTGACCATATGAGTAGCTAGTGACTACCTAGGAGAGTTGGCACATAGTTAGACTAGTGGTAGAGAGGAGAGAGGTGATATGACACTATACATGGTAGAGAGAGCCACATATGATGGCACATGTGTCAGGGTAGATGGGTCTACCTCATCTAATGACATTGATACTCATGCCTAATAAATAGACCCAACATGTGAGAGAGCCATGAGGGAAGAGGGGACTCAGACCACTAATAGTGAGACTGACATTAAGGCCACACTGGGACCAACCATGGACTAGTCAAGCATGATAAGGGGCAAAGCAGGAGGAGGTGAAGGTAGAGTAGAGATACTAGATGTACCTCCACTAGATCCATAGAGAGATGAGCCATAACTACTAAGGACATGGATATGATATATATAGAAGGAGAGAGCAGAGACCATCATCATCCTTGATGAGTTAGTAGATGAGCTAGAGGAGAGATAGATGAGGGAGAGACCACTCAAGTGTAGGCTAAGATGGATGTGAGCTATGACAATCATGTTTTAGCTAAGGAGTTATCCTACATAAGAGGTACTAAGAGGCCACACAAATGGGGAGATTATGCTAGGTGGTCATTCAGATGGTGAGACCATAGGATCCAAGACACAACTAGGTATGAATATGGTTAAATTATATATTAAGTTGTTATTTGGTAGATAGATAAATATTATGAGATATGACAGTGATCTAATATCCATCTAGTGTGATTTTTTAGGTGTAACTTAAGATAAAGAGGAGAGATGGGGGTCCCTAGTTAGGGGAGCACTCTATGATGTCCTAGATTAGACTCTACAGCCATACGACCCCATGACACTAGAGGATCTGAGTATCCCATCTACCCCAGCTTAGGTGAGTTGATTCAAACTAGCAGGAGAGGTTTTGAGGTAGATATGGATGTAGAGAGAGGGCATAGCCACTAGTAGATATGGGTGTAAGGGAGAGGTAGGCCTGATAGGCCCTAGCCAATGAGAGAGTTGTGAATCTAGAGATAGTGACATAGATGATGTAGGCATATATGGCAATGCAGACCCACCTAATGCAGGGACATGAGACAACCCAGACTAAGTTGGTACAGACATAGGTGTAGATAGCACATCTATAGGGATAGGTAGAGGAATTGAGATCCTAGACTACCTCATTACAACATACTATTTAGAGGAGTCAAACTGAGGCCTCGATAGGCAGCATGGTTAGGCCATGAGATAGACATGATGGAGCTCAGCCTTAATGCTAAGGCCTTGTATGTGATTGTATGTGTTGTATAGAACTCTTGAGATATATATATATATATATATATGATGTATCATTTTAGCTTATTGGTGTTGGGCACGTATGTTGTCTTTATGATGAGTGTGTTTGTTTACTATGGTTGATGTTGTGGATGCTTTAGATATATTTATTTATAGCACATTTATTTAGCTTTATTGTGTGTGGTATACAAAATATATGTGGTGTGGTTCTTTTTCTAGCATTATGAATTACACATGCATGGTTAAAAAGAAATAGGCAAAAAAGGACTTGGTTTCTTTTCAAGTTGGAAAATTTGTAATAACAAAAAATGACTAAGTATAATAATCCAAGAAAATGGCAAACAATATGGTAAAAAGAAATTTGTTTTTAAACCAATGTAAAAGATTTTTGCACCAAATTAAAACAAGTAAAATCATACTAAATATAACATTGGGAATTATGACAAATAATGTAATAAAATGGAAGGTATGTAAAAGGGTTCAAATGGTAAAAAACAAATCAAAATTAATTCAATCAATTATACTATTTCATGATGGGAAATACAAATTAAAAACAAAATTTGCAAAAACTCAGTCTTAAACTTATCATACTAATTCAAGTTGGGAAGTATGAGAAATTCAAGAAATGGTTGTAATCTTACATGCACTCAGAAAATAAGAAAATAAAAGGTGAAATAAAAATGAAGTAAGCATAAAACATACTAAATATCAAGATGGGAAGTATATCAAATGATGTGTAACCTCATAATCAATCTAATATTATCTCTTACTTGACACATGTAATTATTGGATGATGACTTGTTTATTGAAAAATAAATGTTTTGTGAGGAGGGTCTAGTCCTATCTATGGTCTTACACTACAACTCACAAAAGAAAACCCAAGGGGTACCAAATCAAGATTGTTAAGTAGAAGGAGTATGGATGGTAAATCAAGGATGTGGGTAATAGGATGGAAAAGGTGATAAATTATGAGGGATGTTAGGGCCTATCCATGATCTTACAAAGTAACTCACAAATGAAATCCCATGGGGAGTGATCAGTAAGCAAAACAATATTTCCTAAGAGGAAATATGAGGAAAGGGAATGAATAAGGGAGTGTAAAAAAAAATACTTAGGCATATTATTAGAATACCTTAAGAGGCAAGAAACATACTAAGGACATGAGAAGACACTAAGTGACTAGTGGTTGTCTATGTACAAAGGAAACCTATTCCCTATAGACATAAAGCTTTATAGGTAGATAAGTGTGCTACTAATATCAAGTCATGAAGGTATATTATTTAAAAATAAAATAAAATGGACCTACCTCTCCATGATGTGTTCCCTACTCCTCAGGACCCCTTACAGAACTGTTAGTCTACTACAAAAATTAGGTACTTGCATGACAAAGTATGTAGCACTAAAATATATTTTTTTAAATTCTCCTCTTCTAATCTACTAGCCTACCACATCCCAAAGGACCTCGGCTCTATCATGAGTCCAATCTTGGAGTTTGAGCTTCAAATAGAAGAAGGAGATGTGCTTTGAATCATGTCTTTTAGTGTGATTAAAATTTTAAGATATTTAATATTTTTACCTTTTGATATCATTGCCTTTTGTTTAAATGATTTGGCTTTTAACTTTCTTTTAAAGGATTTATGTTATTCCTCCTCCTTACAGACTTGGAATGACCAATCATGAGAGATGTAGTGATACACATGAATGAGTTGTAGGCTAAGGCTAAAGGAAGATAAGTAACCCAAGATAAAATATTGACTAGGACACTTAGGCTAGGCAATGAAAAAGTATGTGATCTCAAGTCTAAACCGTGCATATGCTTAGTTTGTGAAAAAGGAAGAAGGAAAAAGGAGATCCAAAGGTGTATTAGTAAAATTAAATAGTAATGAGAAATATTGTTTGATAACCGATCACATGGTAAAAGGAAATAATAACCAAAGAGAGCAGGGTAGATATAACCAAGTCACCATAACAACTATCTGTGAAAAATAAAGATAAGAAAGCAAAAAATCATGAAGATACAAGGGAATAGCTTTAAGAAAAACTCTAAAGGAAAAGAAAGCAATGATAAGTGAAAGATAGACATGATAATCAAAAGAAAATTATATGCAAAAACATAAAAACATAAGCTAACTATAGTATAACAAGAAAAAGAAACATGATGTAAAATAGGAAATAATTTGACACATTGTCAAATGATACAATCAAAAATATAAATAAGATTGGATCACATGTCCAATCCAAATATAAATGAGAAATCACCATGAATGTGCTCATAAATAATAGTAAGTCTATCCACATACATTATCCAAGACATCGAATAAATCTCTATGAAGCTAAATACAAACTACTACCAATGTCTCATCAATCTTTGTTGAGTACTGGGAAAATACTTCTTTTTTAATCTCCTCAATTGAAAAAGTAGGAATACACATTAGATCATGTTGAGGAGGTAAATTAGGCAAAATATGGTCAATAGAATGTTTGGGAATGGGATCTATGAGAGATGCAAGAATCACCAGTGGAGAAGGATCCATGGGTGAAGGAGGGTCCACAGGTGGATAAGGAACCACAAGTGGAAGGACAGAATGGGGTGAAGGGACCATAGGAGGTGTAGCTATAAGAGAAAAATAGGATATTTCTTGTGATAATTACCAATGGGAGGAATGGTAGAAGGTCTAGGAATAGCTATAAGATGGTACTTAAGATGTTGTTAAAGGATACGACAATGATCAATGTGATTTATGTCATATTGGTGCCATAGACAATACCTCTCACCATACTTAGGTATATATTCAAGAAGGATCTTTAGAGGAGTTATGGTAGTGTCTATTGATGGGGATAATGACTCAAGGTATCAATATAATGTTGTAACTTATGATAATGGGTAGAAGAGTGCTTATATATCCTATGGAAGCAACATATATGTTTGTGAGTATTTTTAGGAGAAACACTCATGAGAAAAGGTGTGATAGGCATGAAAGAAGATAGAGATGGATCATCAACCCATTTTGTGGGCATAGGATAGATCTTAGGTAAGGGAATCAAACCATCACCAATATAAGGTGGTGATGGAGAGGGAATGGAGCTAGGCATAATAAAAAAAACACTAGTAGAAGAAGTAAGAGTAGGCTTAGCAATAGTGGAAGTAGCAATAATAATTAGTTCTGACACAAGTTCCACTATGGGAGGGGCAGGATCAATATAAGGTCTAAGGAGGGTTTCACTAACCTTAAGAGTGAACCAATTATGGGAGTTAGGGAACCTATCAAAATGGTAAGGTCCAATCATAACACGATCCATGAGCATAGTCCTATGGGGCTCCTTAGAAATTGGAGGTGTCAGTGCCATCTCTACTCTATTATAAAGGAGGAAAAATGCAAGAATCAGGAACTATAAATGTTTTAACATAAGAATATGCATGAAAATACTCAATTAAAGAAGAATTATTACACACAATCTCAATATCATGGGCTTAGACAAGACCGCCTAATAAAGGATCGTCTAAAGAATAGCCATCATCATAATCTGACATATGAAGATCAATGACATAAGTTAGAATAACTTTATCATTATATGAAGCATGATAAATATAATTTTGAGTCTTGGATAAGACTACAATAATGTCATCATAAGGAAGTTTGTGAGAACTAGGTTGCAAGGAAGTAGGAAGTTGTGAGATGAGATGACGTGTGAGATTGAAAGTTTTGATCTTTAAATTAATCTCATCAAGCTCATCATCATCAGAGTTTAAAAGGTTGGGAGTAATATTAAAAATGAGCTCAAGATGGCCATTATAACCTCTATTTGAGTTGATAGTAAAATTTAAATGGTGTGACTCGTGGAATGGAACGTTAGGTAAAGGCTCAAGAGTAAGAATCTTGAAAACACCACGATCTTAGAATTGTTCAAAATTTCAAGGGTCAATATCTCTTTGAATCATATAAATGGCTCTATTATGACTGAATTTAATGCATTGGTAGGTGGAATAATTGATAGCTTGCATACGATGAGTCCATGGTCTACCAAGCAAGATGTTATAAGAAAGGGGAAAGTTGAAGATCATCACCTTTACATGAATGGTGATAGGTGGGACTATATTGAGAAGCCACACACACCTAAGAGGAGGCATTTTCATTTTATCATATCCTTGGTAGGTGTCACATGTATAATTAAGATTACGTTCTGAATATCCAAGGGTTTTAATGAAATCAAGAGAAGTAACATGAGTGCCAAAACCCTCATCAATAAATGCTCATTTAATTTGGATATCACCTATTTGGATGCTAATAAATAAGGGAGGGTCATCTGCATGAAACATAATCTTGTCAATAATTATAAATGCAATGGGAAATTTCAAAGAAAGAGAAGTGTCGATAGTTTCATCAACATTGATGGACATTTCTTCACATTGTTACAAGATACTATCCTCAGAACCAAATAAGGTTGCTTCCCATCTTGCTAAAGGAGGATAAGGGACATTCATCTCAAATAATAGTTTCATAAGATGGTTCTGATGATGGGGAGAAGTCCTCATAAGCTCAATAAATGGAATTTGAGATGGGAGAATAGTGAGCTCCATCATGGGATCCCACTCATCATAACCCATAAGAGGATTGTTAGATATAGGTGTGTAGTGATTAAGGAGGTCTTCAGAAAGATGAGTCAAAGAGAATTTAAATTTGTTTTGATAAGAATGAGAATTTTTAGAAGAAGTTTATAAATCATTTGGTGATGAAGAAATAGCTGGTTTAGATTGATCTTGAGAAGTAGAAGTGTTAATAGAAGTTTGATTATTATTGGAAGATTGATTAGAATTGGTATTAGAAGATGATGGAAGAATGGTATAAATAGAATGGGATGTGTTATCCAAGGGAGAATTATAAATTGGACCATCATCAAAGGTTATAAGATATTCTTGTGCCAACTCATTAAAATGAGTTGGAGAATAATTTGGGATAACATGGTATGTCTTAAAAGGAGGCAGGGTGTACATAGGTTGAGAATCAATGAAAGCCACCACCCTTCACATATTAGTCATGCTAACCACATTATCTTTAGAAATTGGTTTAGAAAGACTTTCTACATTATTGGTGGAAGGAGTGGGCTTGTCTTGGTTTTCTTGAATGGGTTGATGATTAGGTAAAGGATCTTTATAGATAGCTAAATGAGCATTTTTTTAATTCAAGGCTTGAGATTTATCATGATTTTTGTAGTATTTGAAAGCAATATCATAAGTTTGTTGACACTTGCGAGTGATAAGATCATGATCAAAATTAGGTCCAAGAAGAAAATCCATGGCTAAATTATGAAGTTGTCTATAGGTCTCATGAGAGTGACCCCAACTAGCATGAAACCAAAAAAACTTGCTAGGATCATACCAGGTTTTCATAAGATGAGTAGGGTCAATCTCTTGAGGAAGAGGCCTAGGTAGGTGCTTAAACAATTCAATTAAGGAAAGAGGTTTATCAATATTAATTTTATTTATTGAAGAGAAATGAGGATTAGTTTATTGTTGAGAAGGAGTTGGTCCTAAAGAAGGGGTAAGAATGACAGCGTGAATGTTGTGAATGGTATCATATGAATTGGTAACACCATCATTGGTAATAGTGTGGTTCTTATTTTTAAATAATAGATGAAGACCCATATAAGGTTGGGGTGGATTTAATTCATGCATAAGGAAATCCTTTCATTTGGCTTGGTCAATGACCTCCTCCAAGGTACATGGAAAAAGGGTACAGACTCAATATTGTAATTTAGGATAAAAAACATTGGTAAAGAGAGGAAAGAGATTATCATCGGCCATGTTATGTTCACATTTATTTGACAAAGTCTTCCATCATTTAATAAAGGCTTGGGCATTTTTTTTTTCAATTGATTAAATGGGCCAAAGTGTTTTCAATAAGGTCACTAGTTTAGAATTATTGTACTAAAGCATTCACTAAATCCTCCAAACTAGTAATGGAATGACATCTAAGTTATTTATACCAATCCAAGGCATCACTAGTGAGGGTTTTGGCAAGGATTTTGGTAGCAACAAAGATGTTTAATTTGACCCAATATTTATAAATACTTTCAAATGTCTTAAGATGAAGGGTAGGATCGATTGATTTGTTATAATATATTGTAGGTGTTATACCTCATATATCAATATTAGCAATTTGGGAAGTAAGAGGTTCATTTTGTAGATGCTTGATGACTTTGTTGACTAATGGAGCTTTAGGAATAATATTTCCTTGAGAATATATAAGAGGGGGAGGAATAACACTTTGGTTATGTGTGCCCCAAGTCATTGGTTGAGGATGAGAATGAAGATTAAGAAGGTGGTTTTGTATTCACATCATTTGATTCATATTATGAGCTTGTAATGTGTTCATTTGATTGAGAGTTTGCAATAATATTTGATGAGTTTGATTAGTGTTATCAGAATTAGTAGTATTGGTGTTTGTGTTGGTATTAGTGGCTTGGGTACCACTCTTAGTGTTGACACGAGTTTGAGAAGAACTATGAGAATTTGAGGTACTAGTGGCAAAATTTTATTTTGAAGCAAAAGATGGAATAGTAAATGATTTAAAAGAAGAAGCACTAGAATCATGAGTGCCTTGGGTTGAAAACAATGAACTAGTGGAAGGATTAAGGATAATGGATCTTATGAGAGGCCCACTAGATGTAGAAGCAGCCATGTTAGTTGAGATACTAGGCATGGAGATCAAAGAAGTTAAAGAAGAAGATGTCAAGGCATAAAAAGGAGTCAAGATTAAAGGAAGAGGTTGAGAATAAAATAAATTTGTACCCCTAAATCCAATTGAGAAAGTGGAAGTAGGAGAATGAGGTTCTTCAACTTGATGGCTAATCATAAGGTTATAAATGGTAGAAGGCTCCTTCCTCTATGTTGAGGGAATTTCATGATAAAGAAAAGCATTTCAAGAGTATACTCTAACTCAAGTTTATTCTCTAAGAGAAGAGGAGGGTTTTTTTGCAAAAAAGTATGAGGATTCCCATAGTTCATTGTACGGGTTGCAATATGAACATTACTATCATTCTCGAAAGGAACCCTATTTTCTCTATGAGAGATCCTATTAGGATTGGTAAATTCCATCATGTCTGTTGACTAAACTTCAGTATTGTCACAAAATAGAAAGTTCATGATGAAAGGGGAAAGAAGAAAGATGAGAAAGTGAAGAAATTATAAAATGACTAACATAGAACTAGGTCAACCTGGTTGACCTAGTACAAAAATAGGGACTGTGAAACTACACAGGGTCCATAGGATCAACCTAGTATAGAAAATAGAGACTAGCAAAAAAGGGTAAAAATATTGTAAACAATGCTAGGTTGACCTAGTGTGGTATACAGATAGCTAAAAAATGTACTAGGTCGACTAGATCAACCTAGTACAGTGAATAGGAAGTAAAAGAAAGAACTTATTGACAATTTTTTGAAATGAAATAAGATAGTTTGCAGTTGATCTAAGAAAGTAAATAGATAGTCAATTGAATTGATGTTGGCCAATCTAAATGATGCACACATAGTAAAACCTTGCACCAATACTAGCTAATGCAAGTTCTTGCACACATAATTGAGCAAAGAGCAAGTAAACAAACTGAAAGTAAAACTAGCTAATTGGTCAACCTAGAATGTTAATTAGATTATTAAGAATAATTTTAAATGATAAGGAGTTGGCTGCAAGCAAGGTACTAGATAAAAATATATGGATGGTTTTAGATGATTTTAGGATGAAAGGGATTGTAGTGGCAATGATATGGGCTTGGTATTGGGGCCTACCCCTCACTTCACACACCACAACGATAAGGGTGTTGGGTGCTTAGCCAAAATATACCATTAACCATGGTTTATACTTGACCAGAGCATCAAGTCAGCTTCCCCTTTGGTGATGAAATCCAAGTAGGTTAGCCTGGGTAGTCAAATTTTAAAATGCTTGTTTATTTTATGTGATTTGGTTGTGTGTGCATAAAATAGAAATAGTGAAACTAAGTGGTTAATTAAAAACCTCCTAATTAGACTATGTGAACTATTCTAAGCATGCAAACAACTAAAAGGAAAGATGTTATTAACATACAAGGTGAATTCCAACTTTGAAACAAGGTATAGTGAGAACACTATATGCATGACATACAGAACTAGGTCTATAGGGTCAAGCTAGAATTATTGAAGATAGGGTCTGGAAATCCTACTAGGTTGACCAAGTCAATCTAGTTAACTATGTAGAGGCAATTTTGAAGACTATAAATTTGGAAGGAAAGTACAAAAAAGGAAAGATATAGAGAATAAAAGACTGACCTCGATGATTCAGAGATGGAAAAGGAGATTATTGATCTGGAACCTTGGAAAAGACTATCAAAATCTTGTAAACTGGGTTGAGCTGGTTGACCAAGCAATACAAAAACCTACCTCAAAAGCTTAAAAAGTGCTAAAAATGCACTAGGTTGCCCTGGTCAACCTAGTTGATCAATCTGAAAGCCTAAAAATGCACTAGGTCAAGCTGGTTGACCTAGTAGGCTAATCTAAAAAACTAAAATCTATACTCAATCGAGGTGATCAATCAGTATGTACAAGAACCTATTGCAAAGTGGCTAAAAATGTACTAGGTCAACCTAGTCGACCTATTAGGCTAAAATAGAAGTCTAGAAAGTGTTGAAAACTAGTACTGCGTCTTACTGATCAATTTGGTTGCCTATTCTTATGCATAGATAAAAATAACTTGGTGAATAGAATTGAACTGGTGTGTCAAAATATATGATATAAATGATGATAAAAAGACAAATAAATGAATTAAAATTGAAAGAAATCCTACAAGGGTTAGTTTTAAGTCGGGTTCACTAGAATGTATGTAATTGAAATTGCATGATGTATATGAATTAATCTTGGATTAGATAAAATAGAGCACACCTATACTTATGATTGGGTATACACTTGTTAAGCGGGAGGATGACCAATATGGGGATCCACTAGACCCGATTAAGGGATCATTTGTATCACTTATCACAACATATCATGCTAGGAAGGGTTCCAAAGCCTATAGTCTAACATAATTGTACAACCCTAAAAGAGTCCTATGATTTGATATTTTACTTATGCTAATAAACAAGAAAGTAAACTATTCTAATAACAAGAAAAATAAACTAATCTATTGCACACCAAAGCTTGTGGCACAAAGTGGGGGTTAGAATAAAGCAAATAAACAATAACTATACTAAGCATGTGTAGGAGATATATACTCAAGTTAATGTATTCAAAATCCTAATACATGGAAGAATAGAATACATATCACATTATCTATCTACTCTTACAAAGGAGAAATAAAGTTAGGAATATTTACCTTTGAAGATGAACCTGTTGAGCCTCAATATCTCCCTTGGCCAAGGTGCTTCGTAAGATATTATTGTGGCTATAAGGATAACTAAGATAAATCAAATCTAGACTACACAACCTACCTAAGCATCCAAAATACTTCTCCACAAGACAAGATCAGAGCTCCAAAGAAAGTATTGAAACCTAAAGCTTTATTCCTTAAGTAAAATGGTCAATAAGCATATGTTTATTCACACTTCTTTGCTTTCTTATTCTCTTATCATATGGTGGTAAATGAACTTTTATATATAGTGGTAACTTGCCTAAAAAATTTCAGACATGTTGGCTATACTAGGTCGACCAAGTTGACCTAGTACATTTTCGGGCTAATGTCTAAAGTATGTGATAGGTTGGCCAATATGCTAATAAACCAAAAGAGCTAAAGTGTCTCTATAATACACTCAATAGACTAGGTCGACCTACTGTATTAAAATGGGTTTAAAAGATAATAAGGCAATAAATAGGGAATAAAGCATGATAATAAATATAATGGATAGGAAAGAGAAGAATAAGCTTAGGGTTCAAGGTTTTTAGCAAACTAGAGTGTGGATGGTAAGTGGTAAAAGGAGAAACAATCTTACGAAACATCGATGGTCTGCCCACCCCTTTCTTGGTACACCTGTTAAGGCATGCACTCAGAGATATTGAGACTTGATAGGTTCTTACAAGATATAAAGTGTCAATAATAAATAAAATTTTGAAAATATTATGTGTATACATAGACAACCGAACTAACCAGCTTGTTTCTGCATGATGTGCTGATGATGGTCTAGCTTTCATATGCTTGTGCAAGAACTTTCAAGGATCAAAAATATTTCTTGAGGACTATGAAACCTGATTTATGTCCATAAATGTCATGATCACCATGAAGTCCTATTGATTCTTCTCCACTAGTGACTTTAGCCCTATCTCAAGACTTGCTTCTCAAAAATCAATAAATTGTACTTTAATCTTGCTTAAAGTGTTTCAAAAGCTTTGTAAGCAACATATGATCTTTAGACCACTAATTCCATCTAGAAACTCATGTTTAGATCATCCATTTAGGTATAAGCTTAGCATGTGGGCTAAAATGGCCAAATTTTATGGTGACTCAACTGGCTTGACTAGCCTGATGGTCATGGAACCCAGAATTTGATCAAGCCTAGTCAAAATGACTAGATACATGAAGCATTAATCACAAAAGGATTTTGTTTGACTCTTGGAAACACTTTGAAGTAAAGAGACACAAAAAAATAACAAGAAAGCAACAAAAAACACTAAATAACTACCCAAATAGTATAAATATAGAAAATAGAGCAATGTGCAAGAGCACTTGGAGGTAAACATAGACCTATCTACCTATGTACAAAGATCATGATATAACACTAGTAACAAAATTTGAGATACCTCCCATTGATAGGGATGGGAAGTCTCTCTCCATTAAATATAGCAAGCTCAAAGGCATTACTCTCCTTGTAACATGTGATGACATAAGGGCCACAACAAAGATTATCAAACTTGGAGTGCTTTCCTAGTTTTACACGGTCCTCATCCCATTTGAGGACTACATCACCTTTTTGGAACATCTTTGAGGAATTCATCTTGTCAAATGAATTCTTCACTTGGTGCTGATTGGACCACATAATGTGCATAGCAGTGTCCCTCATCTCTTCCAGTTATCTTAGCTCATTCATCCTTACCTACATAACAACATCTTCTAGGAGCTCAAGTTGATGTGCAAGCTCCAATGCAGGAAGTTCAAGAGATATATGGATTTTGGATTCTTTCCCATAGAAAATAAGGTACGGGGAGTGTCCAATGGATTTATTAAGTGTAACTATATCTACCCATAAGGTAGTCCTCAATCTGGTATGTCACTCCCTCTGACTATACTCCATAGTCCTTTTGATAATCCTTAACTAGTTCTTATTTGTGGACTCTATAAGTCCATTACCCCATGGGTAATAGTTAGAGGATGCCTTGAGATAAATCCCATGTGAAAGTTCCCACTTAAATACTTTATTGTTTTTAAAGGCTAATGCATTGTCAAAAATGATTGTAGAAGGCACACCAAATCTGGTCACAAGGCTATCATAGAAATCCAAGATGGAATCTTCATTAGCTTCCTTACGGGTAGTTTCTTCAACCCACCTTGTAAAGTAGTATATAGTTGTAATAATCCATTTATGTCCTTTACTTAAAGGGGGGCGTAACATCCCTATGAAATCTAAGCCTAATTACATGAAAGGTTGTTCTACTTATATGGGTTGCAAGCGAAGGGTACTCATATTCTACTTGCCAACTAACATTGCACATTTTAGGAATTTATTTACCCAAGAGTGTGCATATCTAAAAATTTTGGGCCAAAATTACCCAGCCTTGATGATCTTAGAGGTTGTAGTCTTGGAAGCAAAGTGCTCACCAATTGGACCATCACAGAATTATTCAAGCAACTTGTCCATTTGACATGATTCCACACACCTCAAAAGCATGCCTCCCATGTCTCTCTTTAAAATTACTCCATTTATTAGGACATAAGGTATAATTTTCACCTTGAAGTGTTCTCTTGGCTCTATCCAGTCCCATAGGACATTAGCCTAAATCAAGAAATTTGACTATATCATGTGTCTAACTGAAAGGTGTGTTATCTACAGCTACTTGTTAGCTATCATGGACTGTTAACATTTGATATTTGTCTTGTTTTACCTCTACTATAAGGTGTTCACATAACCCTTTTCCCCTTACAAGATTTGTGACTCTAACCTCAAGCTCAAACTCCATGCATTTTATCACCCATCTAACTCTTTTCTCATTGAGGTCTCTGTTGAGTATAAACTCTTTAATACTTGGGTGTACCACCATGACTATGATCTTAATAATGGAGACCATGTGCTTAAATTTATTAAAACCTCTCACTCCTACAAGCACATGTTTCTCTAAAAATATATACCATTCCTCATATCCTTCTAAGGCCTTGTTGGGTGAATATTTTGTCATCAACTAACTAATGACAAAATGAGTATATCAACCACAATATAAGGATATTTATGCCACAAAAAGTGTAGATTTACCACATATTAATGAGATAAATCTCTTCTCTCATCAAGGGGAGGTTCCCTATGAATCACTTATATGTTATATATGTATATATAAGTAAACAGAAAATAATACTCAGGGTAGTATAACACCATCCATCTCTCTTTTTTCAGAGATGATGTCCAAGGAACAAAAGAGGGAAGTCCTAGTCGATGGCTGAAAGCATTCCTCTTTTTTTAGGAATGGTATCCAGCACAGAGTAGAAAATCTCTTGAAGTAGTAACAAATTCAACAAGGAAACTCATGAAAGCATAAAGTCTTTCGTCGCCTCCTTCACTGATTCGAAACACACGCAATAGTAGAGTGAAACAAAGCCTAAAGTCTTCACCTAAAATTACAATGGATAAAAGGATAACCAAGATAAAAGTAGCTTAAAGTCTTTATTTTATCTTTTACAAACATATTTAGATCATTTAAATACACACACTTTGCTTATTAAATCGAACAGATGAGAGATTATCAGGAAAGAGAACATAAGAACTATTTCCTAAGTAACACAAATTACTTCAACACAAAGTCTGAAATAAACCTGTTTCTCATTCATTTGATAAAATATGATTTACAAATTGAGCACAAAATCTCAAGAAGTGTCTCAATTTCAGCAGAGTTTTTGCTCTCAATTACCCAGAGATGCTTTTACAAAAGAGGTTCCCTCTATATATAGGGAGAAACCTTCAAAATTGGAAAAAGATTAAAATATTAAAATATCTAGTCAAAGATGAGTCATCATTGAATTTGAGATATTTTCTAGATTTTTTACATGTAATTACATATTACAAAAGTGCATGTACTTTTACATGACAAAAGTACATGAGAAGAAAGGAAGAAGAGAGAATGGAGAAATGATTCAACTCTTACCACCGAACTTCTTTAGATGAGCATCATACATGGCAATAGATGCCTGAATTCTTATATTGTCTGGTGCAATGGTATTTTTGAAGATCACTTTGGCTCTGATTGTAGCGTCTTTCAATGCTGTGATTGCTTTAGCATGACTAGTTAACCTGGTTCTTAGATTATCTAGAGTTAACTGAGTATCTAAGATGTTATCCACAGAAGTCTTTGAAAATGCTTTCTCTCTAAAATCCCTTTGGATCATACTTTTGAATTCTTGAATCATCTCTTCTGTTGAAAGAAATTGATTATCTCTAGAGGTGAGATCACAAGGCAATTCTTCTAGTCTATTCAACAGGCCTGTGTCACTTTTCTCACTAGCGTCCTTGAAGACTTGAGATCTTTGATCAGCTCCTTAAGTACCTAGATTATGTATATCAGTGATTCTTTGATTTCAATGTAAGAATCTTTGTTGGAAATGATGTCGATCGATACCAAGGTGCATTTCTTCAGATCCTTCATTTCTACCCACTTGTTAAGATATTTATTTATACTGTCAATATCTTGAGAAATAAGAGAGATGAGGTCTTCTAAATCTGTCATTATTTTTTTCATCTTCTCTATCTTCTCAGCAACTTCTGTAAGTAAGGAAATTCCATGTGTATGCATTTTTTCTATATAATCTTCAAGTACTTTCCCTTTCATGTAGGTTTTCTTTGCTCTATGGATAACAGCATCATCTATGGAAAAGGCTTATGGGGTCGCTGCTTCAGGAGCAAAAGTGAATCTTCTGACTATTGCAGTCAATTTTTCTGCCTTAGCCTTGTAATAATCTTTCATCTCCTTTTCCCTATCAAATTTTTGGACCATGATATCCATTGCTGACTATAGGACACTCTTTGCACCCTCGTGAGTGACTTTTCCCAACTCAACGTGAGAAATGGAGTAGTTGCTCATGTCAAAATCCTCTTGGGTTGCATCCTACAGAGGTTTGGCTATCTCCAAAAATTTGTGCCCCTTTTTCTCAACCATTTTTGAAAGGATCTTTGGTTTCTTAGGGGTCTTAGCTTTCACTAACACTATTTTGCCAAAATCAAAGTCATCTGCAGAGATGGCTTGCTTCTTCCTTTTGGGCGTGAAAGTTGATAATCAAGGTGGGAGAGCAGAAGCACTTACCGTGGCAATAGTCCCTGCAACTGGTGTTACTAGGGTAACATCTGCACTACCAGTGGGAACAGCGGGTGTAGTGGGTGTAACAAGTGAAATTGTGTCAGCCGCTAGCTGGTCAATGGTAGAACTTTCTCTAATATTGAAAGGAGATGAGAGACTAGGGATAGAACTTGAGGAGTGAAGGATGTCTCCAAAATCACCTTGAGAATCACCAAACATGAATCTAGAAGGAGAGGTGGCTCCAAAAAAAAGAACACTAATGGGAGAAAGAGGTGAAAGAGATGCCAAGGGGATTGGGGTAGCGAAGAAAAAACCCCTGCAAGTGGTTGTGCCCCTTCTTGGGGAGATAGAGTCTCAGTTCTCTAAAGCTTTTTAGGCCTATCATCTGTCTTTATCTATTTTTCTACCTATTCTTGAGTACTTTGCTCTTTATCCCCCATAACTGTTGATTCTGGCTCCTTCTCAGAAACTTTTGATTTCTTAGATACAAAGATGATTCTAGGTTTACGAGGCCTAGACAGAGAAGGAACGTCACCTTTATTCTTAGTTTTATTCTCTGCTCTCTTCCTTATTTCTTCTTGGAATTTAGCCTCTGATCCTGTGATGAATTCCTTCAATGTGATTCCTTTGGCCACTAGCCAATCATTGGTGTTAGCCAATATTGGTTCGAATCTCTTCCTTAAAGAAGTCAATTCCTTTTGGGACCACTGAATTGGAAGAATATGAGAGTTAGAAACTTTTTTATTGAGGTATCTACTGTTAATTATATTTTTATCATCAACCAGACTAGGGGGAATATCTGCAAGCCCTAAATATTCAACCTGCTCCAGAGTCAGCCTATTGTAGTCCATTCTTCTGATCTCTTCCACTATTCTCAAGTCTACCTAGATGTCCTCAATCATGGGCTCATGAAATTGAGTCTTTCTTCTGATCATATCCTTGACACTTCTGTAATAAAAATTGGGCCTTCTTTTGTACTGCTTCATGGTGACCAGTTGCATTTTTGTCTCCATCACCCTTGTTTTAGCGGCGGTCAAAATTGAGTATCTACCATTTTTTATTGGGAACCTAAAACCTGGCTTCTTAAGTTCCATTTTCTTAGCGTGTATGCCAATAATCTATCTACACATCTCCATGAGGACTAATTTTTCAGATGGAAATCTGGGGAGCATGTAGGGATAGCCTTGGAAAAAGCCAACCCGTAGATAGCAAAAGGAAGGGAATTGTAAAAACATACAGCCAAAATCATTGACGACCATCCAGGATTCATTTTATACTCTTTTCTATTCTATCTGAGGATCAAAAAGGCACAAAAATGTCATGAAGAAGGCATCATTTACCCTCCTAACGTGACGGATTGTTCCTTTTAGTGTTAGCTGAGGGTAATATGAATAAACCGGGGTGGTTCTTCTATCTCCTTCTGTTGTCAACCCTGGAAAGGTTCGCATTGAGGTTGTAATGTATACTAAGTATGAAGTCATATAGAACTTTGAAGTAATAGAAACCTTCATCAATTGCTCATAAAGAGCATTGTTGATCTGCTCACCCCAGAAGATGACTTGTTTCCCTTGTTGAATTATCTTAATAAAGGGATACATCCATTCATGGAATTGGAAAGAAGATGGTAGACCTTGTACTATGCTGAGAAGAGTAATTAAATCACCAACTTCTTTTATGAAATCACTTCTCAAAAAAATTTGCAGCCATCTAGACAAGTTGGCTCTGAGAGTCTTGAGCCACCTGTTGTTCATCACCTTTTTGTCCCTCTCAGGATCTTTGTCGTACTCTTTATGTGCCTCAATGAAGTCAATTTTTAGCACTTTGGTAGCAGGAGGGCAAATGAAAACTTTATCGATAAATTTGGGGTCCAGTCAAATTATCATGTTGCCACTGGCATCTGACACTATTCTGGTCTCTCTATTATAGAACTAGGCGCACTAGAGGATGAGCTCTGTGTGATGCACCGCTACATGGAAAGAGGAGACTAGATGGATGTTGCTCTTAATGATTCTTTTCATCTCTGAGCTCAGGTTGGTCACCCTAGTTTTCTCCACAAACTCAGCCATATCCACGTGGTTGATCTTTGTGTCTCTAATGTCGTCGACATTAGAAGTGACTGAGGTGATTGAGAAAACACCTTGATATTGGTACTTCATGGCCTTTGACTTCTTTAGAGAAGTTTCAGTCATCAGGATGAGCCTTTGTTGAGAGGGCGTCGATGAAGGAGAATCCTCAGGGGGAACTACGATAAGAATCATTATTGTGCAATTAGGAAAAAATGGGTAATTTAGGGAAATTGCACATCGAGTGATCATAACCAAAGAAGGGCACTTGACAAGGCCGAGGTGCAAGCAAGTTGGAAAGTGAGAGGAAAATGGGGAGGAGGCATGAAAAATGAAAGGAATGAAATTTCTTTGGAGTTAGATAAAATGGAGAAAAAGGATGCAAGTGCAGCAAAATTTGCTACCCTAGCATGTGGGATGGTCTACATGCATAGGTGGCAAAATTTGCCGCTTGTGCATGTGAGATAAAAAAATGCACCAGTGGCAAATTCTGTTGCCCGTGCATGCTGGGAAGAGAAGTTGTAAGGGTAGCAAAATTCATCGCCCTTGCATGCTAGAAATAAAAGGTGTAAGGGTAGCAAAATTCACTGCCTTTGCACTTAGGTGTGATGGCAGCAAAATTTGCCGCCCCTACACCTTAGTCAGGCAGACCTACATCAGTGACAAAATTTGCCACCGATGCAAGAGAGGGGGGGAACACATGGTTAGGGTAGAAAAATCTACCGCCCTTACAGGTAGGAATTCTTGGGAAAGAAGGGATTGTGGTGGAAATCGCTGCCCTAACATGGAGGAAAAGGATGAAGGCCGAATGGGGAGAAAGGGAAGAGGAGGAAAGGAACGCGGTGGGAGGAGAAAGGTGTCCAAACGGAAGGAAGGGAAGAGGGGGAGAGGAGAAAACAAAAAACAAAAAAAAAGATAAAGATAAAAAGAAAACCTAAAATAAAGGAAGAATAAGAAATAAAATGCAAAAACAAAGACCTACCTGGAAAATAACGCATGATGAGAAGCTGAATCCAATGAAAAATGCTTCTTCCTGCTTCCTGGATCATCTAGAGGTAGAGGGCAGGAGGAGGATAGGAAGAAATAAATCAAAAATGAATCAAAAAGGGATTAAATGGGGCAAAAATCGGCCCCAATCACTCGATGAATGTGGCCATAAATGTCATGCATGAAAAATAAGGCAGTGTAGGGGCAGCAAAATTTGCCACTCCTACACTAAAATTTTAAAGGAAATGCAGGGGCAGTGAAATTCACCACTCCTGTATGTAAAGAAGAAAAATGCAGGGGCAAAAAAAATTGTTGCTCATGCATTTTGGATGCAAGGGTGGTGAAATTTGCCGCTCCTGCATGGAGAAGGAAGAAAATGCATTGTCGGCAAAATGTGCCACCCATGCATGAAAATTTAAGGAAAAAGACTAACTCTGGGGAAAGGTAAATTTATCCCTTGGTCACATCAAGACTAGAACAACTTTCACATTTTGGGGAAAATGTAACAAAGAGACATTATGAATTTCAAATGATGACAGTTGAGCAATAAGAAAATAAGAAAAACTTGTCTATAAAAATGAACCGAGAGAGAAAAAGGCGAAACGGACAAGTTTCATAGGGGTTGTTCCAAAAATGAACTGAGCTGATTTTGGAAACAACAGGCCTATCTAAATAAATTAATAATTTGTTCCAGACCTTGCTCATTTTGTTGCATCAACATGGCATAAATTGCATCTAATGTAGAGAAGGCATACAAGTATAATTCCTTGTTAAAATCAAGATTAAGAAATGTAGGGGCATAAGATATGGCCTCAAAACTTATCTTTCCTTATTTGGTCCATGTAAATTCCTTGTCTTTTCTTAACATTTGAGTAAGAGGTTTAACTAGCTCTGCAAAGCCTGGGACAAACCTTCTTATAAAGTTAATCTTTCCTAAGAAACTCTACAGATCTTTCTTGTGCTTGGGTAAGGGTAAGGATAAGATGGACTCAACTCTTTTAGGTTCTATGTAAATTCCATCCTTGGACACTACATGGCCTAATAACCTACCCTCATGAACACCAAAGATACATTTTTTAGGATTCAATGACACACTGAATTCTCTGCACCTTTCAAACACTAACCTCAAGTGAGCAATGTGATCAGCTAGGTCCTTTGAGAAACTAGTGATTTTATCTAGGTATATGATCACCATATCATTGATCAAACCTCCAAAGGCAACATACATTACCTTTAAAAAAGTTGTTCCAGCATTGGATAGTCTAAAAGGCATTTTCACATATGCGTAAGTTCCCCACTTTGTCGTGAAAGCAGTCTTATGCCTATCTTCTTTCTTGACCATAATCTAATTATAACTAGAGTATCCATCAAGCATTGAGAATCTCTGAGAACCTATCACCTTTTGAATAATTTGATCCATTGAAGGTAGTGGGTAATGGTATTTTAAGGACACTTTATTGAGATCCCTAAAATCAACACATAATATTTTTTACTCATTCTCCTTCCTCACTGGTACAAGGTTTTCCACCCATGAAAAATGTTTAATGGGGAATATTATCTTTGATTCAAACAACTTAAATAGCTCCCTCCTCATCAAATCCTCCACTTTTGGGTTATTAGGCCTTTGTTTTTGCCTAACTGGTTTTGCATTATTTTCCAATTCAATGGTATGTTATGCAAGTTTAGGATTAAAACCCTTTAAATCCTTATATTCCCATTCAAATACATTTGATAACTCTTGGCATAAGGCAAAAAATTCATCTCTCTCTTTTGCAGTGTTAATCTTTCCCAACTTCAACACTTTATCTTTGAAGATTTCAATCCTTTCATAATGATCCTCTTTGGATGAGATACATGCGTTACCTTTTCTTACTTGTTCATCTTCATTGAAGATGTTTTCTAATGTCACAATCCCCTTAGGTAGCTTTTTATATATCAGTTTCACTATCTGATCATCATACTAATGTTGGAACTTTTTTTTATTCTTATGACAGAATTCTGCCTCTTACATCAAAAAATATGCAATTTGGTCATCACTATCAAACACATGCCAACTCATCTCATTGTTAGGTACAACTAACCTACATATTTCCTTGACTTTATCTTGACTCTAGTTACCTTTTATTCCATTCACTACCTCATACTAAGCTCCAATGGTTGCAAACATATCTGCATGTTGATTTGCCTCTCTTGGTATGGATTGTATGTTGAATGCCAAGAAGTCCTCTATGAGATCCCATACATAATGCTTTTAATATTTTAATTTATGGTTCTTGACCACACTTATTCCTCTCACTTGTTGCACAACAATCTAACTATCACCCTTGACTTGAATAATTTTGACACCTCTTCTTCTTGACTCTTGCAAACCATGTAGAAGAGCTTCATATTCAGTTGTGTTTAAAGTGCAATTGAATTGAAATATTGAAGCTAAATAGTAATTTTGGTCAAAGGGTGAAACCCACATGTCTCTAGCTCCACTACCATTTAATGACCTTGAGCCATCAAATAATAAATTCCATAGACCATCTTCCTCTTGAGTGTTCTTGGTTAGGCAAGGTATAGCAGCACCCTCCTCATGAATACAATACACCCCTAAATCTACTTCTTAAATACTATTATGGGGATCAAATCCATGATTGTCAGCTGCCCACTCATCTAGGTACAGGTCTAAAATTCCCTCAAGATGGTCATGAGGTCCTTGTTCACTAACATTTTTATCTTCTTAAAATATGGTACAATTGGCATTTGCAAAGTTAGGCATATAGGGCTTTAGATGGAACCTAGAGATAGGTTTTGATCTAATAGTGACCTTAGTCCCATATCTAGTTTTGAAGACCATGTATGACCAGTCAGAGGATAAATATCCCCTAATTTTTGTAGTAAAATCCCTAGATAGACATAGGGAAAAATATGGGGGTAAGTCTACAACCATTACATCTTGAGTGATGACATAATTTGGGCAAGTTGCCAATGTGATCTTAATATCTTTCACTATGCCTACTATTTTATTGGGGGAATCATCTAACTAGAGAACCCCTTTTTCATTAGGCACATACTTAAGCTCAAGATTATATGATATGGCTTTAGGCATAATTGAGGTTGAAGCTCCTAAATCTATCATACAATTATGTACTAGGCAATCACCTATGATGATTGACAAATAGAAAGGATGAGGATTGACCACCTTAGGAGGATGAACAACATTTTGAATTTGACCTTAGATAGGATTTTAACTAGGAACTTGAATTTGATCAAGTTGACTACTATTTGTAAAAATATTGTTCACCTTTTTAGCTATCATGTTTTCATGAGAAAGCTTGGAGAGCTCTTGCTGAAGGATCTCTTTCTATCCTAGAATAAATAGAGTACCATACATAGACATAGTAAAATTATCCCTTTGAATATGATCCAAAAAATTAAAAGGAAGACTAGTACCTTTGGACTACACTTTGGAAGTAGAAGCGTCACTTGGCACTTGAGTGACATGAGGAACAAAAGGAGACTTATGTTGTTGTCCAAGATGTTGAGGTACTTTTGAATTGTAAGAGATTTAATAGCTATATTTGAAGTGTTAGGATATTTATTGACTTATGTAGGTGTTTAAGAAGTCTTAAAATACCCCAAATTATCATCCAACATCCTCCTCTTAGCCCTTGTATTGGCTACAACTAGTTCCTCTACCCTTTGTGTAGTCTACCGTATGTTTACTACTACATGCTCAAACATGTGTTCCCCTTCTTAAAATTTTATGTACATGGTGTCAGTTTTTGCCTTACCCATGCTTCCTTTCTATTGAAATTGAACTTTTAATGGTGTCATGGTAGGCATGTTATCTTTATTCATTAGAGGGCCTTATGGTAGAGGAGGCATTGTGTTATTTTGTTTGGGGACCAAGGCTCTTGAGCTACTAGTAGTTATGGGGTTGTAGTTAGTATAATATCTACCTTGAGTGATATGGCCTTGGGCTTATTGATTTGATGGATAAAGGGGTCTATTGTAGGATTGAGCAAGGTATTGGGTTTGGAAGGGACCTTGATATGACCCATATAAATTATGTTGTTGTCTCTTTAGAGTCATTAGCTTGCTGTTTTGTGCCTTCAACAAGCTCTCAATCCTTGCTAATTGTCCACTTGACCATCATCAAGTTGGGTTTTATTGTTTGGAGTGGGAAATGGAGCAATGGTAGGTGGGCTTGGCTGAAGCTTAAGAAAAAGTGGCATGAGAGGTCTTGGCATGAGTTTCCCTACTTGTATCAAACAATTTTCTGCCCTTATAGCTATCTCATAAGCCCTAGGGAGATTGGTCCCATCCATAGATTGGATCATGAATGCAATGTCTAAATTCAATGCTCTCAAATAGTAAAGAAAAGCATAATTGGGTGTGGGCTTAATGATGATGGGGATCCTATCCGAAGTCTTTTGGAATCTTTAGTTGAAATCAACCATAAATTCTTGGGATGCCCCCTAATTAAGGTGGGTTGTTCAACAAGTGATACATGGTCACTTTTATATTCAAAATGTTTAGATAGGCACTCACCAAACTCATCCTAATTATTGATTGAGGCAAGAGCTAGACCAATATACCATTTCAGGGCTTTACCTTTCAAGGACATGGCTAGTAGTCTCATAGCTACATTTTCTTGTCTAATATTATGTACTAAATAAAGGTTTACAATATCAGATATGTACTCTATCAGGGTGGTAGATTTTTCTCTTGTAAAATATGGTATATTCTTTAAGGAGGTAGTAGGGATATCATCATGTTTCTAAAGGTTAAGGAGGCTACCACCGTTCAAGAGTACAAAAGATTGCATTCTAAGCCTTGCCATTTTCATAGTGGGGGTTGTACTATTTAAAACAATAGGATGACCAAGAGATGAATATTTCCTTTGGGGATAAAGACTTATCCTATTAAATCTTGTTATTTTATATGAAGTAGAAGGTATCTCAATGAACTCAAAGTGAATACCTTTACTAACTGACCTTCTAGTAACCTTTGGCATGAGAGGTTTTGTCTAGATGATGCTATGAACTCTGCACTTGGAGGATCTTAAGCTTCTAATGATGGTGGATGTCTTCCTTTGCTGCAAATACCTTTATTCAGATCTAAACTGCAACTATGCGAAGGATAATGTCTTTGTGTCACACCGGGCATGCCAAAACTATTGGAGGTCTAGATTACACCTTAGTTAAAAGTAGAAGTGTTCATGTCTTGCTCTCAAACTTATTCCAACATAAGAATGACCCTAAGCTATGGGTTACCTAATGTTGGGTCAGACCTCTAGGTTTTTTTAATGAGGCTAGCTCCTCAAATATGATAATTTGAATCTTTCTTCTTAAATCTTAAATTATTGGGATAAAAAGGGGAGAAAATGCATGAATGAAAACCTAATTAAGGGTGGTGATGCACCAAATTTTCAATGATCCCCTCTCACTTTGGACACTCCCATGACTACTAATGAATTCAATGGAGACAAAGATTGGTCAAATTCTATGACAGGGTTCCAAACATGAGTATTTTGTGTGAAGATTGAAAAGGACCTATAACTTGAAGGAAAAAATGAATAGGTCAAAGTAAGACATTATGAAATTATGACACTTTAAGAAAAACTACCCTAGCTAACACTTCACACAACCTGCAAGAAAATAATAGTCTTAAAGAAAGGTGCATGAAAGACATATAAATGATGAAGAAACAAAATATATTCTGTAAATCATACTTTAATAAAGCACACTTAGCATTAAACCAAAATCTAAAACTATCTTATATTGCTTCAAAAGAGTTTTACAAATTTATTTTAGCAGAGGTTTGTTATACCTAGTTGAGGGATTCCAAATCAAAAGTTCTAAGCTAGCCTTTATAAGAAAAAATAATACAAGAGAGAGAAAAGTTAGTGATGAAGGGGTCATTAATGATCCCAATTCTACTTGGAACAACCACCATTGCAATCCTTCTCAAGCTTTTTTCTACATTAATGTCACTATATCCTTCTTGATCATGCTCGATGTCCTTCACATCACTAGTTAGCTACTTGAGTTTTCTCATGATGATATTTTTGACATTCCTTATGCAATCACCACTTCACCATTGCTTCTATATCCTGAATATAGATCTACTATGGATGAAAACCAATCTCCTTTATTGGTTTTCATATAGTCATGATTGTAAATGGAGATCCATAGGCTAGGGCCTCTTGAGTCTGAATGAGATGTAGAACCTACATCTAGAAGCTCTCAAAAAGCTTTTACAGGGGCTTTAATGGGGCTAGATGGCTTTGTATGATCTGATCCTAGTTACCCAAATCACATTTTATCTTGCACTTATGTCTTTTACATGCTCAAGGTGGCAATATACTTCATCCAATATGTCTGCTCGCATGGCATCCTCTGGGTTGACATTAGTTAAATTTGCCCAACTTTACAATCCTCTAGCTTTTAAATTTTAATGTCTACCATTGATTTTGATCTAAACTCCCCACATTTTGCCAATTATCAGCTCTTTATTCCCCCTACAAGATCTTACTATCAGCTCTTTAAATTTATGACCTCCTGCACACCATAGATCTTTCTCTATATAAATGAATGTGTACCATTGATCTTCTACCAACCTAACATAGTTGAAACACTTATCACCTTCTCATTTTCTCTCAATATCCATTGACCTTTTGAATCACTTCTCACCATTAAATATGCCCTATTAGCTTGCACATGCACCATCTATCTATTTGGGCACACTGGTATTATTAGTTGATATACACCATTAGATCTACTATGAGCTTATAAGATCATGCCACTTCTCAGTTTCATATTCATGTTGACCTTTTGACTCGATGTTCATCATTGATCTCTTTGATATGATTGAATGTGCATTGATGGATCTTTGGGACCCACTAACATCTATCAGATCATAGCTCACCATTATATTTGATTTGATTGAATTATAGCTATTGATCTTGGGGCATTTAAATTCAAATGGCTATTTATCGAAGCTTGAACTTGACATCTATGCATCCTTCCTACTCTACAAGTCTAACTTTGAAGCTTTATATCTTGAGATAACAATCTCATTAAGACATGAAATTTGTAGAGGGTGATCTAGTCATAAATATCTTCATGTTCATGCAACCCTTTAGCTTTGGGGGGATTCTTGAGCATATTTATAAAATGGATAACCGAGCTAACTAGCTTATTTTTTCATGATGTGTTGATGATGATCTGGCTTTCTTATGCTTGTACAAGAATTTTAAGGCTCAAAATGAGTTTTTGAGGCCTGTGAAACTTGAATTATGTCCATGAAGGTCATGATCACCATGAGGGCCTATTGATTCTTATCCACTAGCAACTTTAGACCTGTCTCAATACTTGATTCTTAAAGATCAACAAATTTCACTTTAAGCTTACTTAAAGTGTTTCAAAAGCTTTGTAAGCAACATGTGATCTTTGGACCACTCATTCCATCCAAAAAATCTTATTCAGCTCATCCATTCAAGTAGAATCTTGGCATGTGGGCCAAAATGGCCAATAACTATCTGAATAAAAAGAGTTAAGCCTTTAAAACTTTCAAAAAATTCAAAGTTGTTATTGAAATAGATACTAGTCAAAAAATAACAACCCTTCACTCAAATTGTGGGAGGAATTCACTAGTAATGAATATAAAATGGAGGATTGTGATTTTTTAAATAATCTCATGAAGAATTAACATCACAAATTTTTATCTAGTATGTTGACTCAGGTGCCACTTGACACATGATTATAAAACAAGATTGGTTTTATAGTACGAATGAGACTTCACTAAAAATCATGTCTCTTTGGGTGATGATTCATCCTACCATGTTCAAGGTATTGGGAATGTCTTTTTACCACTTGGACATAATGCCTAAAAAATCTCAAATATTTTTTATGTTCAAGGACTCAAAAAGAATCTTCTATCACTCATTTAGTTCCTTGACCATAACCTCAAGGTTAACTTTAACTAAAAAGGTGGAAAAAAGATGTGTTTCATCAGAGATAAGTCAAAATAGTTGAAAATTGTTGCACAAGCCTCAAGAGTTGGTAAAATTTTCTAACTTAACTTCATGTATAAAAATAATCAAGTACTTATGGCAAAAGTCACAGACTCAACACAATTATGACACAAAAGATTTATTCAAATCAGTTTTAGATATATCGACACACTCCACAATTATAACATGATAAGAGGATTTCCACCTCTCAAAAAGGGTAAAAACAATGTCAACATTTCTTAGCAGGCAAATAACATAGAGCTCTATTTTAGAAAAGTACATATCGAGCCCGTGGAAAACTTGATTTGGTGCATACCAATCTATGCAGACTGATGGCACCTAGTCATGTTGGGTTTTAGTAATTCATTCTATTTGTTGATGATTTTTTTATAAAAAAGTGGATTTACTACCTAAATAGAAAGAGCCAAGCCTTTTAAACTTTGAAAAAATTCAAATTTGTTGTTGAAACAAAAACTAGTTAGAAAATCACAACCCTCTACGTAGATCATGGGGGGAATTCACCATTAATGAATTCAAAGCATTTTTTTAAGAAACTGGCATTCATCATCAATGGCACCTTCATATAAACCACAATAAAATGTTTTTTCTAAATGGAAGAATCATACTATCATGGAAATAATGTGATATATGCTACATGATTCAGTTTTTACAAAGGTATTTTGGGCAGAAGCAACCAAAACTGGAGTCTATCTACTCAATAGAGTTCCCTCTATAGCTCTAGATGGGGTAAAACCATAAGAATCATGGTTAGGGCACAATCCATCTCTAGCTCATAATTGAGTCTTTGGATGCAAATCAAGTATGCTTATTCCCAAAACAAAGAGGATTAAACTTGACAAAAAAGCATAAAATTATGTATAATTAGGGTACAATGAAGAAGCACTTGCCTATAGATTAATGGATCCAAATACTAATAAATACAAAATTAGGGATGTTGAATTATTTGAGAACATAAAATTAGAATCTCCTTCCACAGGCTCACTCGGTACACGAATCAATCTAATAGATAATGTAAAAGATGGCAATCCACTAGATGAAGATAGTGATGATGATGGGAATAATGGTGCATTACCACCATCCTAGGTACCACTCAATGTATGCCTAAATGGTATACAATTACATTAAGGGATGTTAAACTAGATAAAATTCTAGACACATTAAGTACTAGACCAAGGATTCACAGCATGACTCGAGATGAGGTCAATTTGGCCCTAAAGAGCATAGTTGTAGAATTAGAAGAGCCCTCTATAGTTTAGGATGCCCTAGAGTTTAAACCTTGGAAGTATGCCATGGATATAGAATTTCAATCATTGATGAAACATAAAACCTAAAATCTTGAAGATCTTCCACTAGGGAATAAGCCATTAGGTTGTAAATGGGTCTTCAAAACTAAATACAAAGTAGATGGTAGTATTGACAAGCACAAGGCTCAACTTGTAGCAAAGGGATATGCATAAAAGGAAGGCATAGATTATGAGTAGACATTTGATCCTATGACTGAGATCAATACAATTAGAATGATATTTTCTCTAGCTACAAAATTTGGATGGGAGATCCACCAAATGGATGTAAAAAGTGTATTTCTCAATGGAGATCTACAATAAGAAGTTTACATGACACAACCATAAGGTTTTATCACTCCTAGTAATAAATAAAAAGTATGCAAACTAATCAAATCTCTATATGATCTCAAACAAGGTCCCCGAGCCTGGTACATAAAAATGGATGAGCATCTCATTCATCATGGATTCTAGAGGAGTCCCTATGATCCAAATCTCTACCTCAAACAACAAGGGGGAGAGATTGTGATTGTTTTAGTGTATATCAATGATCTATGTTTAATAAACATTATTTATGTAACCAAAACATATCCTAATTGATCATTCAACATGACATCTATCAAGATTCTACATTATTATTTTGGATTAGAAGTATGGAAAAAGGAACACCACATATTTGTGTCCCAAATGAAATATTCCAAGACAATGCTTGAGAAATTTAAGGTGATTGATAGTAATACAATTATTACACCTACAGAGATAAGGATTTAGTTATCTCATGTAGATCCATCACCACAAGTAAATACAAATCTCTATTGATAGTTTATTGGGAGTCCTTTTTACTTAACATATACTAGGCTAGACATTAGTTATCTTTCATTGTTTATGTAGGAGCTGAATATGTCTCACTAGAAAGTAGCAAAGTGAATACTAAAATATATCTAGGGAATAATGGACTTCGGCCTAGAGTATAAGAAGAATGATAATTTCTTCTTTATAGGATATTCAGACTTAATCATGTAAGAAATATTGATGACATAAAATTCACTTTTCGATATGTGTTCTTTTTGGGATATGGTCCTATATCCTAGGGTAGTGAGAAACAAAACTTTGTTTCTCATTCTTCCACTGAAGTAGAATATCATGTTGCAGGAGGTGTTATCTGTAAAGTGATATGGCCACATCAAATATTGGAAGGACTAGAAGTACCACAGAAGACACCTGCCATCCTGTACTATGATAATGAGGGTGTAATAAAACCTGTTCATAATCCAATATTTCATAAATGCACAAAACACATTGAGGTGTAATTTCATTTAATACATGAACATGTTTAACAACACAACATCTAGCTTTAATATTGCCTGACATAAAAACATGTCGATATCTTAATCAAGTCACTTACACATGACAAATTTAAGGCATTTAGAGAATTTCTCTCCTATTCACTTCAAGCTATGTTGAATTAAGGGGGAGAATGTTAGATATTATTATATGGTTGTTAATTCATCATAATATATTATTATTATATTTGTTAATTTGTGGCACCCATGAACTCTATTCTAGGTTTATTATTTGTAACCATCCTATTTTCTAAGATGTTATTTTTTTATATTTTTGGATATTTAATAGCCCATGTAATGTATTCTGAATTAGCTAAATATAATCAATATTTTTCTCTAGATTTCACCTATTTGATTATGTGGTGCACTCGTAAATAGTTATCCCTAGAAAGTTACTCTCTATGTACCTCAAAGATGGGATAGTATGACTATGATATGGTGGAAACCTTTCTAATCAGTGTCATTTGGGCCTATCACTATTTACAAATGTAGATTCATATATCAGAGAGCCTATAAATCAAACACACTTTAGCCTAATATTTCCTCAAAAAAATCATATTATATTTGGTATATTTGTATTGTTGAAGTATTATTTATTCAAATTTAGTTCCAATATTTCCTATCTAGATAAAGTTTTAGTATTTATATTTAAGGTTCTATATTTTTATAACAAAAGAGTAATTTTTCTTGGTCATATGGTGACTGCACCATTGTGATTTTATCATTAAAATGATCATTTTAATTGGTATTTTAATATTTTGAAAAAAAATTACTACAATTTTTATATTCGATTGTAGTCCTAAAGACACTTTTCTAAAAAAAATTCACCCATAGGCCAGTTGCATCATTGTGATTTTATCATTGAGATGTTCATTTCAACTTATATTTTTTGAAACAATTTTTTGTATTTTTTTTGCATACAATTATTTTAGGCTATTTCCACTCAATTTTTTATGCTAACATGGCAAGCAAAAAGATAACTTCTCAATTTCTAACTACTTCAATTAGAAAAATATATTATTTATGTGCTACTTAGCAAGAGACTCTACTGCATTACAATAAATGAATAAGATACACCTTTAGCTATTGTTAAATGGAAAAATCATTCTAATAAAGCTAAAGGTATCCTTGGGCAATCAATACCCCCTGAATTGAAATTTAATTTTTGGGTGTCATGGAATGTTATAAAGTTTGGAGTACCTTTTTAGAAACCACAGTAAGTTTAGGGCTTGTCATATAGAAAGTGAGATTATTGCTCTTAATCTAGCTAACTATTTTTGCATTGAGGACTTCGTCTTTCAAGTCAAGCACATAAGGCTTCTATTTGTTGAGATTGGTGAAACCAAGATTATTGAAAATATCATTGACTATTTTGTCTAAATTAGGATTTACTTTCTCAATTTTTGTTTGAAACTACTAAAAACATTAGGGAATTATGGGTTCTACATATGTGGCATTGAATTTTGATAAGTTATAAGAGTGACTTTGAAGAGAATAAGAAAAACTAATTTTTGTTGGGAAATCTAATTTAAAATAGCTAAGCAACAGATGTTAGTGGTCAATAATACCAATGCAATGTCACAACCCAACTCTATCTAAGGTAAGGGACATGCCAAAAAAAAATTGAAATCAAAGCCCAATCCTAAGGTTAATCAATCAGCTCAATAGAATCTTTCCCTGAGTCAACTTAGCCCATTACACTTCCATCTTCTTTTTACACATTTAAGATTTCAAAATTTCCCTTAAGGTTTCAAAGATAAAATAAGTAAAACAATGAATTCTACATGGCACAATATGAATCATGATATCTCAACTTACTCAACAAACACAGGCACAAAAAGTTTAACAATCAAATTTTTGTCATAGTCAACGTAGAAAAGTTTATAGTTAACATATTCAAATTGCCTATGTTATTGTCCATCTAAAATGGTCATGTCTAAGAATAATTTTCAGATATTGATTATGATCTGTCCCTATTAGATTTTTTATTATTATGCCTTTTTTGTGAGTTATTTATCACAGTCAATTGGGAAACTCAACAAATAGTTTGACTATTGGTTAATGTGGGATTTTTGGTTGTATATTATTGTGATTATTTTATTGTGACTATTGTACTTTTAATTATGAATATCTATTTTTAGAATATCTATCTAATAAGGAATGTTTGGTTAATGGTTATATTTTATGCATTATGATATGGATATTAAAGTGGTGAGTATAGCATTTGCTATGATTTAATTTTTCCAACTATTTTAATATAAATGATGAAATCAAATAACTACATTTCTCCATGTATGAGGTGGATGCAAGATAATTCTACCTTCACAATTAGTCTTGAGGGATAGCATCATAGGGGAGAGGGTGGAAAATCATGATAATTGAAAGTACATAGAGCTTTCTAAGAACTATCACACACATGCACATAAAGTTTCATAATTATGATTGCTTGGATTGTATTTTAATTTTTATTGGTTACACAGGTGTGTTAAGTTATTATGAATGATGTTTGATTATTTATGAGCATATTATTAAGTAAATAGTGTTGCAATAAGTGTTTTGTGTTTAACCATCTTGGTTTAACTAATATCAGATTACTTGTGCTTTAGGGCCTAAAGCAAAAAAACTTGTCTTTATTTATGACTATGCTTTTTGCTTTTACTTCTACATAATATTTGGTAGTTTTACAGTCCATGTCTTTGACTATGTGCATGATTGGTTTCCTCAAAATCCTATTTACATAGTTTCATGTTCATATCTTTTTCTGCTTGTACCATTATTTTGAAGCTATGAGTATATTGTGTAAATATTTGGACTTTAGTTTGGACTCTAATTTGTACAACTTGATAACCAACTTTATTGATGGGACAGTTATGTTTTAATGTGTTTATTTCAACCACTTTATGTGGTAACCATGGTATGGTCATATTAATTCTCGAGTTCTCAAGTGGGTCAAAATGGACTTGATGAAATGTAAAAAAGTAAAAAGAAATTAATGATTAGGTTTTTGGATCACATGTAAATCAACAAGGCATTCAAGTGGGTGTAGAGATTTTTTAGTGTAACTCATAATGAAACCTTAGACATAATCTTTGTGGTTATTTTATTAGGCTTGTTTCTGGGGGTACCACTAAAAATATTACATGTGAATATGATGGTAGAAAATGGAGAACAAGTAGGAGTATATTGTTGGATAAAACTAGGGTTTTTGAGTGATAAAATGGAAGGAAAATGGAAAAATAAAAACACAGTGAAATAGAGAATGAAGAAGGAGAAAGGTGCAAGAAAAGGTTTTCTGGACACGACAATTTTGAAGGAAATATTGTGGATTTAATTTTAGGTAAGTAACTTGAACTTAAATGTAATATGAATCTTTTATGTTTTTGAATGGTTGCTCTTGTCTTGGGAAAATCAAGAATTATCAAGTTGTAAATGATTTATAAACCCTATAGACTGCATGCAACCTATTATGTTCAAATTCAAACTTATTAAATGTTTGATATTATGTTGTGAGTTTGATTTTTTATTATAGCTATGACACATTCACCATTTAACAAGTTTTAAAATTGTAGGAGGTGTTTCCTTATAATTTATGGTTGGGGTTCAACATTGCTACAGCTTGTGATAAAATCCTTTATTCTTGAAAAGCCCTAATGGTTATAATAATAGTGTCTATGACATGATGATTTACAACCTACTTTTTTTAAGCATTGATTCATAGATACTCACTATGATTGTAACATGTTGTTGAAGAATGAATATAATACATCTGTTGAAACCCTAAGCTATTGTAAAATGATGTATATTGGTTTTACCTTGAATAGATAAATATATTTTAAACTATCTTCCCTAAAAAAAATTATAAAGATTATGGTGGTTTTAATACAAAGAAGGAGAAATAATTTCATTGCAGATATGGTTGTAGCATATGTTGTAATAGTTGTATTAAAATGACCATAATATATATGCAAACTTGATATTATTATGATAAAGACTACTACATGATAGTATTGAAATAAAATATCATGTTATAATGATTTTTCTTTACCATGATATGACATAAGCATGTGGTAGTCATTTACCTTTGTTGGCTATAACACATCCTTTTTGATTTAATCTAAAATGGTGGCTCAACATTGTTGTTTTTACATTTGGAAATGGCTTTAGTTTTGAGGACAATTTACCACTGGGAGGTTTTATTTTGTTTTTTGATTGTGTGAACTTAAATTGACTATTGTATATTTAAACAATGGTTTATATTTAGTGGCAATATCCTACTTAGATGCTCAAGAACATATATAGTTGTAGCTTGTTTATTTGGATTACTAAGCCAATATGGTTGTAAGTTATTTTGTTTAAGAAAATAATTGTTGAAGATCAATATGGTTATATCTTTATTTATTTTTGAGGTTTATTGGAGTTAGTTTGAATGATATTTAGACTTTTTTAAATAGTAAATGGTTTTAGAAGATCAATTGCTCCTTGTAGACCTCTGGGTGTGAGTTCAATCCCACCCATAGGCTTATAAGGGGATATTATATTTAATCTTGAGACCTTATACTCAATTTATCAAGTTTTGTATGAAAACCACAAATTCTTGATGAATATGGCCTTTAGCAAAATTCTTGACTTGGTGTTATTATCATTAATAGGAAATTTCAAATTGATAGTTTGAAATGTAAGGTTGTAAAAAACATATAGATGTATGTTGTCTATGATGAGAATACATTTACAAATGACTAAAACATGGACCCAAATTCAACCAAACTATAATAATTTCAATATGGGTTTAAGTGTCTATTGTATTTGATTCGTTAATTGACCATAGTGTGGTATGAATGTTTATTATGATCTATGGCCAATTTTTAATTAGATAAATAAATATGGTTACAATAAAGATATGAAGTAAGATTTTTATTATGAGATTATTGGAATACATCTTAGGGTGTATAGTTTTGCATGATGGAATAGTATATGAATTTCATGGTATGGTTGAAATGTTTAAATTGAGCTTGTGATTTTTGTATATTTGTGTGAAAGACTCCAATATGGCATTTTGTTAGTATTTTATTAATGTGGACTATTTGTGTGGTTTCATTATGAATAATGTTGACTTTTATTCAGTATTAAATAATTCCTCTAGGGATGATGAGTGAGAGACAAGGAACCTATTTACAAATCACTCAGCATCAATTAACATGAAAGGTAATGATAACTATATGTTCTAACAAAAAGTAATGTTATTTTCGACTATGACCTAGATTATCAAAATCTAAAAATACTATAAAATGCTTTGATGAAAGTAATGTTATAGTTATATACATTATCTATCCATTATACTTTATAATTTACATGTTTCCTTGAGGTTATAACAAATAAAGTCATACCTAGGGTTTGTATGACTGGTTACATATACTAGTTAATGTACTTTCACATGTTTTATCAAATGGTTTTAGATGCTCATGTCATCGTTATTTTCCCATTCATGAGGGAAGGGCCACTCCTAGTGGGGATATGTGTGGGAGACCATTGGTCTATGGATGGAGGTGAAGTTCTCAGATGATGATATCTCTCTCTATATCTAAATTTGAACCAATTATAATGAATACACATGGATACTACACTAATTTTAGGATCTCTTTCATTTATGCTCTATTTTACTATTATAAATTTATTATTATTGTATTAACGAGATCATTACAATAGAGGTTGTTGACATATTTGTATGCTCATTATTTATTATGTGTAATTTTTAGTTGTGATTGTATATGATGTTTATAGGTAGATTGGCATACATTTGTATATTCATTTATTACCATGTTATATTTTAGTTAAGAAAATATGTATTGTTCAATATTCATAAATATTTTATACCATTGAGACCTATTTGGGTTGGTACATTTACTAACTTCAAGCTTAAATATGTGGATTTATTATTTATTATGCAATTGTTGTAGTTTAATTGATTTCAGCATAGAATCAACAAAAAACTGATTACATTTTTAAAAACAATCAATATTTGAATAATAGTTAGTTGATTTTGGTTACTATTCTAAAATAATTTTTCTAGATTCTAATATTAAACCCTAGTAGGGTTGTAACATGTGGTATAAGAGCGTAGGTTCAAACGCTTAGACCTAATGAGTCTACTATATCTAATTTTTATTTTCTCTTAATATCAATAAAAAAATATGGTTCATACTTTTATCACCATGAAGATATCCACTATGTTATCATACTTTCTTTCACTAAGAATAAGATCTACAAACTAGTCTCAAAGTCCCAAAATGTTCTAACATAAGTGTTTTAATATAAAGGTGACATGCATGAAACCACTCAAGATAAGTATACCAGAGATCAAATTATTGAATCTAAGGACACTTTCACACTTTAAAGTATCCTAATACTATAACTACACTTTATATGACCTGTTAGAATGAGAACTTCTTGCATAAAGCATGAAAGGACAAGGAAAAGCAAGGACATAATTACAAGACTCAACCATTCATCACTTTAAACACTCAAACAAGATGTTTTTTGAACTAAAAACTAGATTTATTGTATTATTCAAAGGGAAAATATGACATCAAACCATCAGGGCTTCATTATACTAGATGTGGTATTAGTCTACAAGAGCCAAAATGGTTACTACTTATACAATTGGAGAAAGAGAAGAAGAGAATGAATTCCAAGAGTCACTAAGACATATGTCATGCTAAGAAAAGGAGTTATACATGAAATAAAGAGGATTATGGAATATACCATGAAAGGTATACTTGGATAAATGTCCCCCCAATGCATGAAACTCATGCAATGTGGCATAGAACTCTTCGATTGCTTGCTCAAAAAATTGTCTTCATCATTTGGCCTTTCTGGAGCATCCCACAACTAACTAGGGATAGATGTGTTGATTTAATTAAGAGTGATAGGTTTTATACATTCTAAAACATGTATTAGTTGTATCCATAATCACCAATATTCTTCTATAGATGAGATATCACTGCCTGCAGTCTAAATAACTCCTCTTTCGCTCACCTTGCACACTTGGCACCAAATTTGGTCTTAAATTTTCCAATATAATCTATAAATAGAAGTGTATGACACCTATTAGGACACCTTATGGATTTATATTCCTTTATCATACCTTTAAAATAATTTTGCTTAAAGTTTTAACTCTCTCACTAGCTTGTTCACTATGCCACTTCTGACTAGCTAAGATGAAGGCACTTGTGAGATATTATAATACAATAAATGGACATGATGGGTTATATCAAGTACCAACCTATCATCCAAAGTGACTTTCATCCTTTTAATCTCCCTTGAAAATGAAAAACACAAAAAAATATTATAGAAAACCATTATCCTCCTTGTTCATGCAAGTAGGGTATAACTCAAGTTGTTGAGGAGGAGCCCTATAGAGTCCTATGAAAATTCAAATCATCTACCAATCCATTTCATGCCATATAGATGCCCCTCCTACTAAATATTCCTAATTGGGTCACTACCAAGAGTTTTAGAGGGTTTAGAGTGAGTTTACCCTCTAAGGATTATTCATACAGGTTTGACATCTAATTGACAAAAAAATTCCATAAAGCCTTTTTTCAATACCTCTTTAATCATTACCCAACTACTTAGACTCACATTCAAAGTTTCCAAATAGGCGTGAGCTCTTAAAACTTCCCTCTTGAGCTCCTCCTTTCATTCCCTACAAGCCTATTGTGGTTTGAGCCAAGAAATGGCTTACCAGTGGTTTTATCTACATTCTAATAGATTTAAAACTACTTATAACTCCATATACAAGTGTCCTAATACTTTATAAGGTATATATTACTAGAAATGATACTGACCCCCCAATTGGACTTTAGGCCTAAACTAGACTTAATATGTCTTTTTGCTCCCATGTTTAGACCACTATGTTGTGTTTCAGGAATCTATGGATGGTTTTCCATAATTTTCCATGTTTCCCACATCCCTCAAAATATTATTTTATGGTTAATCAAGTTTCCAACTCATCCTCTTAGCATCTTCTCTCTAATCCTGCAGACTTGCACCCTTGGGGAATACCCTCTATCTGAGATAAAATAGAGGTAACTTCCCCTATTACCTCATCAAAAGTGGATATATGGGGGGATTATCCAAGTCATAGGTATTTTATATACAAATTTTAATTGTTTTTTGGTACCCCTATCACCTCCAAATGCTTCAAGACCTAAGACAAACATGTGGTGATTGCTGACTGTGTGTAGGGTCTTAAACACATGTTGTAGGTTGCATTATTAGATCCTTTCTCTACATTATTTCCATGTTATGATGGTTTCATAAGGATATTATAATTTTCAATTCAATTTTATACATTTCAACTTATTACAACCTTACCAAACTTCCTCATTGCATACCTCTTCACTTGACTGATCATAGGTGCTGACTATGTTTTTGTGTTTCTTGCTTGTAAGGTGACCCATGTAGGTGCCCATTACATGATTTGACCTTGAGTACAATGTATAAGACCTTATTGGATAATTTAAATTCCCTTTTATAATTCACCTAAACTTTTTTTCATCATATGCATGTTAGGATATACTCCAAGTCACTTGTTTTAGCTCACTGTCATGTCACAGTCAGTTACAATAGATTGTTTTAGAGCTAAATGGAGGTCTTACAAGTGATTATCATCCTTGAAACCTATGCCACATGGTTTTTAATCCATTTAAGTTTATTTTTAAGTACATTCCACTAGAAATTTTTTATGTTTCCATATCTAATCTCATCTCATGGGCCTATAGGAGTCTACAGTCAACTATAAGTAAATTGTCTCAGGGGAAAGCACACATGTAGGTGTTGATGGGGTTCAATACCCTACTCGTCAACCTTTTTTAATATCTTTTAAACACTGGTGTACTCTCTAAACTTAACAAATCCACCCAACATGAAGATATAATTCTGTACTACAACTTTGGATTGTGAAGGTTACCTAGAAGTTTAAATCCTGTAGACATCACTAAAAAAAAGTAATGAACAATTTCCTGACTTTGAGGCCTTCAAACATCACTTTATTTTAGTCACACACCCTATTAATTTTTAAAGGCTCTTCCCATATGATATGGATACATGATGGGTGAAACTAAACTCATATAAGTATCATTTTTGTTCATCATATGGTAGCTTCAAAAGGGCCTAGGGCTTTATTTTGGGACTTTTAAGGATTTTGTCCTTAAATTGAGTTTCTCAACTTTGAACCTGACTTCTTAACCCTGCCTACCAATCCAATGCTTTATTTGTGCCTATTATGGTCTCTTAAACATATTAGGACCTTAATGAGGGTCTCAAATCATATGACAACACCTTTGAATAACTCTTCTAGGTCTCTGTCAGTGTCACTTGTAGGTGGACATTTCCATGTGCAAGCAATGAATGTGGCTATAAGAAGTAAGAATGGCATGTGTGCATTTAATGAGGTTTAGACTTTCTCAAGGTCTCATAATTAAACCTTCCCACCTTGAAGCATTTGAAATAGGTGTCAATACTCCTATTCTAACATTCTTAGTCTCTTGAGAGCACATGTAGATGTGTATTTATGCATGTAGGATAGTGAGTATGAACATGAGTCATGTGAATGAAATGTATAGGCTTTCCATCAGCCATATACACTCCCAAGGTACTCAAATTAATTTTTTTAACCATGAATAACTTCCACTCAACTCAAATCCTTCCTTTTAATATGATTAGCATTTATGAGGTCCCTGTAAGCATGCACTGAGTTGCAGACCAGGCAGTGAGTATGGAGACATGACCAATGCACATGGTGAAGTATCCTCCAACCAATATTATATCCTTAAATATATTAAAATGAAACTCTTAAATCATAATCAATTTTAAAATAATCACATGCCTTGTCTCAACATGATGGGTTCCTTCTAAGGCACCTGTAGATGCTCATTCAATGGTGCAAGACTTTATATCTTAGAAAACTAATTATCACAGTCAGTTATATGGTATTGGAAATGTTTAACTTGATGAATCATGAAACAATAATGTGTCTCATTATTTTAAACTCTTAAACACATATTCACATCCATGCTCAAAGCTCAAAACATAATGACTATAGATTAGAACTAGAGGAAGTTGACTATGAGTTGCATTTAGACTGTAGCATTCATTATGTTAGCTTGTGAGTTTATTCTTAGAAGGAAATTTTATCAATAATACATTTAAAACATGAAACACCACACCTCACACTCATTTCAAAACCACTACAAAGAAATAACCCTTTTGCATGTGTTGAAAACTGACTACAAGTTCACTGGTAACATCAACCTACAAACTTGAACTATTTGGATCATGAAAACAAATCCAAACATGAAAATCAAGATTTAAACATTAAATGAGTAATTCCACATCCTATAGAAACAAATTTATCAATTTAGTTGTACAGACTAGCCCAAATAAGAGCAAAACCTCAAGGGTGTGGGAAACAACAAGTATAAATGAACAATAAACTTTGTAAGGATGGTTCATAAACTATAGGACACCATTCCTAAAAATCCAAATATGAAAATTAATTTTATAAAGTTTAATATCCACCACCAATAGCATTTGACCTGGAAGTCCTCCTATTAATCGTACCAAGAAGAAACTTGTCAATTAGTTTAGCTTACCAAGTGTGGCAATGGAGAAATAGAATGGTTTTATCCCATTTTTTGCACTTCCAAATCATGTAAAGTGTGTAAATTAGTCCAAGGAAGTTTTATATCCATCCCACAATCTTATCTCATTTTCCATTCTCTCTTGTAAGTCATACAACCTTTGAAACTCCCCTTTTTGCACTTGTTTTCTTGATTTTAAGTTAACACCTATAAATTTCTATTATTACTAACATTATTGATAAGTAATATGATAGGGACTAACATGAGGAACATTTATAATGAGTTTATAACATTTTTATACCTAATAAAATTGTATCACTTCATTTAATGACCCATATATGACCCCTAAGTGACTCGAAATGACATAAGGACTAAATTGGAATGAGAACAAGGCTAGTATGACATAAAATAAATTATATAACACCATATAATATTATAATATACCCATATTTCAAGTTTTTAACTATATGGGGTTGACTCATTTTGACTTGTTGTCAAAGGGTCAACATTCTTGGCGATTTCCCAAGGGTGGTATGCTTGTTATGGTAAAACCAGTTGCCTAATCTTGTACATTGGGGCATGGAGTCACATGTCATCAGTTTGACACACAAATTTCCTTTAAAAACATACCAAACATAATTAAATACACACAAAACAAGACACACCCATAAGAAACACACATGTGTTCAACTATAACACTTATGGAACACAACACACACAACTAAAACAAAACTCACACCTAACCTAATATTTACAAGACTAACCTTAATTTTCTCAATATCAAGGCATTAAATTGATCCCATTCATATGGATAGGCAAATCCTCCCCAATTCATCCTTGTTAATTGGAAAGAGTTACTTTGTTTGCACTTGATGATGCATATGGTCCACTCTATAAAGTGTCAAATTTTGTATGTCTCCCTAGTTTTGCTCTATCTTCATCCCATTTCAACACTACGTCACCTTATTGGAATGTTTTTGGAGTTTCCTTGTGATCAAAATACTTCTTCATTATCATTTGGTGATGCTTCATATCTTGATGAGCTTTATCTCTAGTTTCTTGCAACTCCATTAATTATGTCAACCTTACCTCCATTGGAGTGTTCTCAAGTAACTCTAGTTGATGTGCCAACTCCAAGGTAGGTAGTTCTTGGGATATATATAGCCTAGCCTCCCTTCCATAGATAATAATAAAAGGATAATTCTTTATTGATCTCTTGGAAGTTATTCTATCATCCCATAGGGTTGTCTTCAATTTAGTATGACAAGCCCTTTGATTATTCTCCAAAATTTTCTTAATGATTTTGATTGGAGTCTTGTTGGTGGATTCAGCCAACCCATTACCTTGAGCTAATATTTGGATGAAGTGATCAAGTATATGCCATTACTATTTGCCCAATCAGCTATCTTAAACCCCATGAAAGCAAGTGCATTATCTGAGATGATAGTAGGAGTACCAACCCTTATTATCATACTTTCATAGAACTATAGGATAGCATTCTCATTAGCTTCCTTTAATACCACTACCTCAACCACCTTGTGAAGTAGTCAATTGTTTTGGGTATCCATTTATGACTATCACTTGATAGGGGGTTTATCATGCTAATGAAATCAAGACCCCATTACATGAAAGGTTGATATACTTGGATAGGCCTTAAAGGAAGAGTTGCAAGCTTCTATTTTTTTAGAAAGAAAGCACATTATACACACCTTCTTACCTAAGCATATCAGTCCTTGAAGAGACTAGGCCAATAATATCCTACCCTTGTGATGTTGGTAGTTGTGGTTCTTGGGGAGAAATGACCTCCTACTATTCCATCATTGAACTTCTCAAGAAACAGTCCAAACTGATCATTTTTAATACATCTCAATAGCACACCATCTACAAGGCAAAAAGGAATTACTTGAAATCTAAAGTATCTCCTTTGGGATTTATTCATATCATTGTGATACTCACCACTTTAAAGAAATCTAATAACATCTTGTGTCTAACTTTGTAGAGGCAAAGAACCAGCTGATTGCGAGCAATCATGATTGATAAGGCCTCTTCTTTTGACTCATGGAGATATGAAGCTAGATGTTCACAAATGCCTTTACCCCTTATCAACTTTTTCACTTTGATATCAACATCATATTCCATTACCTTAGTAATCCACCCTACCCTCTTTTTTCTAAGGTCCTTACTTAATAGAAAATCTTTGGTACTAGGATGAGAGACCATATCATGAATCTTATTATTTGAAACCATATGTCTAAACTTCTTTAGTCCTCTTACAATAAAAAGTACTTTCTTCTCCACAAAAGTGTACTTGAATTCATAATCTTCTAAACCTTGAAGAAAGAATGCAAATGGTTGTTCCACACCTTCATCATTCTTTTACATTAGTATAGCTAAGATAGTATCGAAGTTACTAAATGAATACAATATGAAGTATTTAGTAAAATCAGGATTTAAAAGAGTAGGATCATGTGCAAATTCTTTCTTAATGGCCTCAAAACTACACTTACCTTCCTTAGTCCAAGAAAAGACTTGGTTCCTCTTGAGCATGTCTATGATAGATTTCACTAAAGATTCAAAACCAAGTATGAACCTCCTTACAAAATTTAACTTGCCTAAGAAAATTTGGAGACCTTTATTATGCAAGGGAAATTATAGGCCTAGAATAGACTCTATCTTTTTAGGATCAATAGTCAAACCATATTTGGAAACAATATGTCCTAAGAGCTTACCTTCATGGATAGAAAAGATGCATTTTTTGGGGTTAAGATAAACTCCATGTTGCCTACATATTTCAAACACTTGCCTTAAGTGTTTCATATGTTCATTATCATCTTTAGAGAACATTGTTATATCATCTAAATAAACTAGCAACATTTCATTGATCAAAACTTTGAAGGCCATGTCTATTATTCTTTGAAAGGTGGCACCGACATTTGATAAACCAAAGGGCATCTTCCTATTGACTAAATTTGACTTCTAGTCAAATTGAGTCAACCCTTACTATTTTTAATTTTTTTAATAAGGTTTCATGTGTCCTATGGGGACTCTTATTATCCTAAATGTTTCACTTATCCTTCCCCTAGTTCTTGTTGAAGCCCATTCCCCTTGTATTAGGCTAGTCAACCTTGGTTAAACCTATTAAAACTTAATAAAAGTGCCAAATTATGCTAAAAATGTCCTAAGATGGTATTTGATACGTTTCAAGGTGTCTTCAAGTCATAAATTGATCACTTTCTAGGTTTCATGAGCAAAAAGGGTCATTTGGCCACTTTTATAGCTCAATTAATGACTTATACAGATGGTGGAGTTACAATATTTGTCACCAAAATTAATATCAATGTGTAAGAGGTCAGATTATGTTAGGATAAATTAGATGGCAGTTAAAGAGTCAGTTATATGCAAGAAATGGTAGTTTCTCCTTTAAAATAGGCCATTTGTAGCACTTGTACAGAATTTTGGAACTTGCCTTCAGCTAAAAACATGGGTGGAGTGACTATTCACCTCCCTAAACTATTTTCCATGCTTGGTTTTCAATGAGGATGTCAAAAAATTTATTTATGATCATGTTTCTTCCATTTTCCCTTTGCAAGCCAAGGAACGTCAAATTCAAACACTTGGTATGGGCCATACAAGTGGAGTTGGGAATAATGGTCTTGGGGGTGGATATTATTACAATTCTAATTCAAATACATATCAATAATTTTTAATTTGGTGCCTTCTCCTTTATGAACCATTACTAACACTCCAGACAGTTTTTTATGCACTTGCAACCATGAGGAGGTCACTATTTGCACTTGTCTCAAATTTCCTTGTTCTGGTTTGATAGTTTTGATTTTTTAAAGCGTTATTAAAGGCTATATAATGCATCTATATAGTTTTTTCATGATTATATTGGATTTGGAAGTCATCAAATGCCTAGGAAATCCTTTTCTAGGCTTGGTTTTACTCTAGACCATGTTTGTTGCCTTTGCTCAGAAATATGCACCTACAAGTGCCCTGAATGAAATATTTATACATTAATGTGAAGGAATTTAATGTGTCTCAGGTGTTTTGAAGTATGAAAATGAATTTGATGATGAAGGAAGGCAACCATGAGGCCTAAATCTTGCATCTAGTCCACTCTTTCCCTTCACTATTTGCATATTCAAAGGGAGTTATTAGTTAGGGGTTTTTCATGCTAAATAAGATGGCTTGAGCCTAAATTAAGAGAATTCAAGAATTATAAACATGAATCTTAAGTTTGGAATTACTTTGGAGGTATCTTGAAATCATCCAACACATTTGCCTTGCTCACACTCCAAACCTGCTAGTATACTTAGTCCATTGACACCTATAGCACCCTAATGATGTCATGCTAACCATAGACAAGAGGGTTTCAAGGAAGTTTCAAGCACCAATGGGATGGATGAGAGCATTATAAACCATTTGATATGACATTTTAGCAATGGGAGGTGTCAGATTCTTTCAAGCATCAAATGATTGAGTTTTGAGGACTTTGTCCCTAAAAAGACCAAGTAGAGGCCCAAGGGGTTTTTGAGATACCTCATACTTTGCTTCGAAATAAAACCATAGTACCTAATTATACTCATTTTCTAGACCTTGGTATAGACATGGATTTTGAAAAGTTTGGGGAAGTAGAGACAATTGTAAGAGCATATTTTAGAGGTCTAAATAGACCCTAAAACACAATAAAATGTTTCAATGACACCTACTGACTTGTAGGTGCAAATGGCTTTTTGGTCTCATAGTATGCAATTTTGAGTAGGAATCTCATAAAAATAGGATGGTAAACCATATTAAGTGACTTAAATGAACCAAGGTCACAAAAATAAAGTAGATACATCCACTTGAACCCTCATTCTTGGAAATGACCACCTACAACCATCCAAAATGACTAAGATTCTAATAAGCCCTTCACTCATACCACATCTTAAGGCATGTCTCCATGCTCAAATGACTTGGATGATGAACAAGAAATGTATATAAGCTCAAAATATCATAAAGAAGAAGGTACGGATGTTTTGACACCTCCCAAAACTTACTCCTTGTCCATACATAGGACAAAATGGTCATCTATAGGCAGGACAAATTGTCTCGGTCCATAACAAGCAGATAGCCTAGTCTTGGGAATGAGAGATAAATTAGTGCAAGGTATGGAACTAAATTTTAGAAAAAATGATGTATGACCATCTATATGAGCTTGTAAACATTATATCAGGTTTGTATTGAGTTTTTAAATCCTAAACCGAGCTCAAATAACCCACATGTAGGTCTAAATAGTGGTCTCATTCTAGGCAGTTATAGACTTAGTCTATGTTTCCAAAAGCATAGAAAGTGTTTGAAAGACTAACATGATATAATATGGTTTCAACAAATAATATAAGATTAATAGGCCATTTTAAGGAGCATGTGGAAAAAATAGGTCTCAAACAAAGATGCAAAACTTAGTCATCCTTCAAAACCCCTGTAGATAGTGCATTCTTACAAGTCTATCTTGGGTTTGAGAGATTTTGGAGGGTCAAATGGATGATTTAGGTGATAAAATTTGGTACAGAGTACCCTTAAGAGTTCAATAATCCCTTTAAATGGTTAATTTACCAAGGCTAATAGGGATAATACTCTATGTTTTATCTCAGAGGTAAGGTACTTTTCTCATGCACAAGATTGGTAGTTTTCAATAAAAGTGATGAGTAGGTGACCACAAGACAAGGAGAGATAAAATGAAGGTTTCTGAAGATATAAAACACCTAAAACAAGATTAAAAACCTTCCTAGGAGCTTTGAAATCAAATAGGGTACCCTGATCAATAAAGGTTACAGTCATGTGTGAGGGAACCCCTTAGGCCTAGAAGCCAAGTTGAGGGTCATATGCATTTTCAACCTTGTAAAAACTTTCCAATTGGCTAATTCATGATTTTAAAAGTATATTAGAGGTTTTTAAGCCATCAATAGGAAAGGGAAACCATTGGAGAGTCAAATTGAGTCTTAAGTTGTGGGCAACCTTGTGAAACAAAGTTTAGACCTAAGGCAGATTGGTATATCAATTACACTTGTGGCATGAAATGATCATTCTAATGGTGTGAAATATGTTTTTTGGGATCCATCAAAGGTGATTCAACTTTAATTATGTATAATATGTTACATATTAATCACTTTTGGACCCAACACCATGACAGGGTATGCAAATTAAAGGGGTTCAATCGAGAGGTCAATTTAAAATAATCAGACCTACTTGGAGACATTGCATGGGATTCTAATAAGTTATAGGAGGATGAAGGAGTTCCAAAGAAATAAAATTAGGGTGTTAGTTCAGAGTTCCAATATCAGAGGTTTATGAATAATCCCTTAAGGGCTAGTGCACTCAAAACCCTCCCAAAACCTATTTTGTGACCCGATGGAAGAAAGCAAGCTCAAATTAAATCCAAATGTACAAATTTGACCCTAAGAGTTAAAGAGAAGTTGTTGAAAACTTCATGAGGTCTAGAGCCATGGAATTAGATTGTATAGAATCCATATAGATCAAGTAGAAAGTAGGTTTCTTTGAAAATTTCTTATGTTTTGTAGGTCCTAAATATGATCATGGGATACCAACCACTTAGAAGAATAGATTGAGACTTGAACCAACTACTTATGCCATTTTTAGAGCTTAGAAGTGCTCAAAAGTGTCCTTACTAGGCCCCTCACTTTAGCCATTCTCTAAAGTGACATAGTGAAAAGAGTGGTAACCTAAATTTGGAGACTTTTTAAGATGTTCTTGATGGAACCAAGTGTATGAAGTGTTCTACCATGTGTCATGAGACCCTTGTTATGGATAAATTAGAAAGGATAAAGAGATGTTAGTGTCAATTGTCAAGAAAAGCCTATTGGAGAGTAATCATTGTTGCAGATGACGATTGTGCTTGTGTAAGAGAATATACATGATTAGGAAAACTTATAATGTAGGTGGAGGCCTCTTTTTAACTTCCTATCCTTAGTGCACATGATAAAATTTTCCCTAATCTATTTTGGAATGCTCAAGGAAGCCCATGATTAAGGCATTTTCCAAGGGAGAGTGATTGAGGAGTTTCAATGCCACATGTGAAGAAGGTGCTCAGTTTAGGATGGACACATGTTAACATCAATTTATTCATCTCTCTTCCACCTCATTTATATTCAATGTAATTGATCGTCACATTTGGACACCTATCCTTGTGACTCTTCATCTTCATTATTCTCTCTCTCTTCTCAAGTTCTATAAATGTAAGCCATTTTGGATATTATAAAGAGACCACACCTGGTATGGTGAAATACTATTGGTTTGATATTGTACTTTTCACTTGAAATAAGATATGAAATCTAGTTTTTAACCTAAAAACTATCTTGTCTAAGTGTGTGAAGAAATGTATAGTGAAAATTCAAGTGATTGATATTAAGCCTTGCTTCCTCTCAATCCTTCTATGTCTAATGTAAGTTGTTTCATCTTAATAGGTCACATGAAGTGTCATTAAGTGTATGAGTCTATTATTTAAGTGTAAAGGTAGCCTTAGTGTCTAAAACTAATCTTTAGTTAACTCACCTTGAGTATTATTTCATGTATTCCACCTTCATGTTTGAAATGATAATGTTAGAGTGCTTTAAGAGGTAGAAGCTAGTTTTATGGGTCTTGTCTCTTAGTGTATTTGTATGATAATCAAAAGGAGATATTCATGGTGTATCACCCCCCCATAATAGTTTAATAACATATAATTCATATCTCTTTTCACACAAGAAATTATTATATTAGGTAATAAGTACATCAAGAGATATCTAGGGAGCTAACCCTTTCAATCCTAGAGGTCTACTTCCACCATACGTGCCCCTCACACCTAGAAGTAATCCAATGTTGCCCAAATATGGAAGAGGCTCGAACACCCTCTTATAAGGTCAAATATTTGGAGACAATACTTCTTGTAAGCAAAAGTCCCCCATTTTGTAGTGAATGTTGTCTTAAACTAATCATCCTCATTCACTAGAATCTGATTATCACACTGTCTTTGGAGCCTCTTTTGATTTCTTGAGGAAAACTCAGCTTCATTTTGTAATAAGTATGCAATATGTTGTCACTATCAAAAACTTTTCAAGACACCTCATTATAAGGTATGGAAGGTCTGATAATGATCTTAATGGGAGAATGCTTTCCCTCATATTTTGTGGTAGTTGGTGTATCAAATTGTTCTCCTATGGTAGTTAGTCTATCAGCATGATGATTCTACTCCCTTGGAACTGAGTATATGTTGAATGCATTCAAGTCTTCAATAAAACCCATACCCTATGTTTATATGACTTGAGAAAAGGATTCTTGGCAGCAACCACATTCCTAACTTGATGCACAACCAATTCACTATCTCCATATCCTTACAAATTTTTTATTCCTTTTCTTCTTGCCCATTAAAGGCCATGAATCAAACCTTCATACTCAGCCATATTGCAAGTGCAACTGAAATGAAACATATATGAAGAATAGAAATATTATTTAGATTGGGAAACCAACATAACTCTAGCTCCACCAATTTTACTTCTTGAACCATCGAAAAACATTTTCCATATTCCATCATCCTCACCTTCTTCCTTTGTAAGTAGAGGTGTTGGTATTCCTTCTTCATGTATACAATACACTCCTAAATTAGTTTCCTCCATGAAAGCATAAGGATCATGATCATAGGTGTTATTACCATATTCTTCAGGAAACAAATCAAAAATGCCTTTAAGTTTGGAAGTACCATCATCCATAATAGAATCATTTTCCTCATTGATTACACAATTAAAATTTGAACTTATTTCAACATAGGGTTCCATGTGAAAAATTATAGCCCCTAAATTATCTATAAAATCTCTTGAAAGGCAGATTACAAAATGATCAAGAAGGTCTATAATAATAATGTCTTGAAGGATGGGAAAGCTAGGATAATCATGGAGGAAAACCTTCAAGTTTTTTATCAATTATATTATCATGGTAGGTGTACCATCTAATTGAAGCACTCCTTTTTTATGAGGTTCATATTTTAGGCCCAACTTATTGGCTAATATCTTGTGCATGACTAATGTAGAAACACCACTATCAATTATGCAATTATGGACTAGTTTATCACTCACTATGAGAGTGAGGTAGAAGGGTGGAGGATTCTTAGATTTTTTAGATTATTCAACAATATTTTTAGGGGTATTTATAATAGCAACATGACCATGAATTTGAATCCAAGGTAAAAGACTAGTAAGGATAGTGGATAGCTATTTTTTAGGAGCTCTTTTTGGCCATGCATATGAAGGACATCCCAAAGGGAAATCGATGTCTTGGTGTTCTTTAATGAGTCCAAAATATTTATGCTATAAATACCTAATTTTTATTGGGTACTTTGAGGAAAGGAAGTGCTTGAAACTTGAGGATTTGAAGTGCTTTGAACAGTCCTTCCAACATTCTGATTTAGAGGATGTGTAAGATTGTTTGGGACTACCATGCTTGTAACCATGCCTTGTTGCCTTATAGGAGAATTGGATAAAATTATAGGCACATTTATATCACCTCCTAAATCCTTTCTCTTTTATATATTGTTTTTTGTAATAGAATTTCCTTGGTTGAGCACAAAAGTGTCTTCAACTAGGAAGTTGTGAAGATCTCTCCTTGAGGTTGCCCACCTTCATTTGTTTGCACCATAACTTCATTTTCAGCTAATAGAAGAGGAATGATTCCTCCTTAAGCAAATAGAGCTTGATCTCCACCCTCATTTACATCCATGAATTTTCCTTGTTGATAATCTTCTCCTTACACTAAGTTTCTATGCAATGGTACCATTACTCTTATATTGGAGGTTGAAGTAGGATTATATGCATTAGTAGGCTTGTTGAAATTAGGCTACCCTTGACCTATCCCTTGCCCATATTATTGACCATATTTCTATTAGTATGGGTAATTATTTTGATAGGTACCTTGGTACCTATTGGCTTTCCTAGTTTGAGCCTCTAAGGCAAGGAATATTTCCCTCTAATCAACATCATCCTCTACCCTCTTAGGATAAATCTTAGGCATGGCATTAGCATTAGGAATTTGAGAAATATTTGGAGTAGTAGCAAGAATATTGGGAAAAAAGGGCATGAACACTTGAGGAGGTAGTTTTCCAGCCTAAATGAGGCCATTCTCAGCTCTAATGTCAAGTTCATATGCTTTAGGAAGTGTGAAACCACCCATGAATTGAAGAATAATAGCAATATTAGTACCAATAGCTCTCAAGTATATAGGGAACATAAAACTAGTAGGTGGTCTCATGAGAGGAGGCAATATATACCAAGTATTTTGAAACCTCTCATTGAAGTCATGCATTGTTTCCTTGGGGGATCTTTTGATCACATTGAGTTGATGTATGAGATAGGTATGGTCAATTTCATCTTCAAATCTTGAATTCAACAATACTCCAAAGTCATCCCATGATGTGATGTATCCACCTTGTAAGGTCATATACCAATCAATTCATTTCCCTCTATGGCACATGGAAAGGATTCTAATGGTAATATTGTCTTTAGTGACATTATGGAAAATACAAAAGTTAGAGATGTCCCTGATGTGTTCACTAGGTGTGACATGACCCTCACCTTTAAATGTGGGCTCAATCTTTGTAGCATTAGGAGGAATGGCATCATATGCCTCAATATGAATTGCATTCTTAGTATTAAAGGTATGGAAGGCATGTTACCTAGCCATGTTTTCTTCAATATATTCAATTTATTCAATCTCTTCACTTTCTTGGCTAGAAAAATCTTCTTGGTCTTCAAAAGTCAGGTTAGGATGAGGGTATTAAACTTCAAGAGGAAGTTCAGGATGAATAGGTGGATTAAAAGGATTGAAAACTCTAGTAGATTATGACCTAGTAAGGACCATAAAGTATGAGAGAAAATTTATGAAAAAATAATAGCCTTAAATCATATTTTACCTTGAATAGAGTCACAAAATGCTTAGTAGCACACCAATTTGTAGCTGATGTTGTCAAGACTAGCATTTACCTTGACAAGTTATCTTAAAGACAATGGGTCCCACCAGGCATACCATAACTATTGTGAATAAATCTTGCACCCTATAAGAGTTTGTTTAATCCTAATATAATATTTGGGAAACATTGGAATACTTCTAGGTATGTGTGCTTACCTATAGGAGAAGTAGACCTCTGGGTTTAAGGGCTAGCTCCCTGAATTTGTATTGAAGTGCTTATCACCTATACTACCAATTAATTAAGGGAAAAAGGATAAAAGTATGCACAAAATAAATATGATATAGAGGGTGATATACCATTAATATATCCACTATGTTATCATACTTTCTTTCACTAAGAATAAGATCTATAAACTAGTCTCAAAGTCCCAAAATGTTCTAACATAAGTGTTTCAATATAAAGGTGGCATGCATGAGACCACTCAAGGTAAGTAGACCAAAGATTAGATTGATAAATCTAAGGACACGTTCACACTTTAAATTATCCTAATACACTAACTACACTCTATATGGAATGTTAGAATGAGAACTTCTTGCATGAAGCATGAAAGGACAAGGAAAAGCAAGGATAGAATCACAAGTCTCAACCATTTATCACTTTGCACACTCAAAAAAGATGTTTTTATAACACAAAACTAGATTGATTTTATTATTCAAAGGAAAAATATTACATCAAAGTAGTAGGGATTTTCCATACCACAAGTGGTATTCATGTACAAGATCCAAAATGGCTACTACTTATAAAATTAGAGAGAGAGAAGAAGAGAATGAAGTCTAAAAGTCACCAAGACATTTGTCATGTTGAGAAAATGACTTATACATGTAAGATAGAGGAATATTTAATATACCATGTAGGTTATACATATACCAATGTCCCCCCAAGGCATTAAACTCATGAAATGTGGCGTATAACTCCTCAATTACTTGCTCAAAAAATTATCTTCATCGTTTGGCATTTTTAGAACATCTCACAAATGACTAAGGATAGGTGTGATGATTTAACTAAGAGTGAGGGGTTGTATACATGCTCTAACATGCATTGGTTGCATCCCTAATCATCAAGATTATTTTGGAGATGAGTTATTACTGCTTGTAGTCTAAATAACTCCTATTTCACTCACCTTGCACAATTGGCACCAATGTTGGTCTTCATTTTAAAAATATAATCCATACATAGGATTTTATGATACATATGAGGACCCCTAATGGCCTTAGATTCATTAGGTAGACTTTAAAAATACTTCCACTCAAATTTTTCACTCTCTCACTAGCTTGTTCACTATGCCAATTTTGACTGGATGAGATGAAGGCACTTGTAGAGACACTTGTGGGATATTATGATAAAAATTTTGAATTAGGGGTTAAATAAATTCCCAACCTATCTCCCAAAGTAACTTGCATCCTTTGACTCTACCTTCAACCTTGAAAACACTAAAAACTATTAAAGAAAACCATTTTCCTCCTTGTTCGTACAAGTAGGGTAGAACTCAAGCTAATGGTGACGAGACCTAGAGAGTTCTCTACAACTTATAATCATCTCCCAAATCATTACATTCCATATGGATTCCCGTCTTACTCAATCTTCCCAATCAGGTAACTACCAAGGGTTTTAGAGGGTTTAGAGTTAGTTTGCCCTCTAAGGATTATTCATACAAGTTTGAGGTCCAATTGGAAAAAAAAATCTAAAAAGTATTTTTTAAGACATCCTTCATAATTACCAAACTTCTCATACTCCCATAAAAAGTGTCCAAATGGGTGTGAGCTCTTAAAATTACCCTCTTGAGCTCCTCCTTCCATTCCCTGCAGGCCTGTTGTGGTTTGAGCCAAGAAATGGCCTACCAATGGTTTTATCTACTTTAAAATAGCTTGAACACTACTTATAACTCCCTATAAAATATTTATAATAATTTTTAAGGTCTATCTAGTTCTATATATGATATTGACCCCCAATCGGACTTTAGGCCTAAACTAGACCTAATAAGTTTGTCTACTCCCATGTGAGTTTAGACCACTATGTTGTGTTTCAAGAATCTATGGATGGTTTTCCATGTCTTTTCATGTCTTTCACATCCCTAAAAATATTATTTAAATGTTAATAAAGTTTCCAACTCATCCTTATAGTATCTTCTCTCTAAGCCTGCAGATTTGTGCCCTTGAGGAGTGCCCTCTGTCTGAGACAAAATAGAGGGCACTTCCCCTATTACCTCATCAAAATTAGATATATGGGGGGATTATCCAAGTCATATGTATATTTTTAAAAATTATATATATGGTGGGATTATCCAAGTCATATGTATGTGTTTTTTTAAAAATCATTTTTTTTGGTACCCCTAGCACCTCCAAATGCTTCAATACCTAAGACAAACATGTGGTGATTGTTAACTATGTGCAAGGTCTTGAACACAGGTTATAGGTTGCATTATTAGAGCCTTTATCTAGATTATTTCCATGTTATGATGGTTTCATGAGGCTATTATCATTTTTAAGTCACTTTAATACATGTCATCTTCTTACAACCTTACCAAACTTCCTCATTGCATACCTCTTCACTTGATTGGTCATAGGTGCTGACAATTTTTTTATGTTTCTTGCTTAGAAGGTGACCCCTGTAGGTTCCAACTGCATGATTGGACCTTGAGAATAATGTCTAAGACCTTATTTTAACCTTCTAATTCCATTTTAGAATTCATCTAAACTTGTTTTCATCATATGCATGCTATGATATACTCCAAGTCACTTATTTTAGCTCACTGTCATGTCACAGTCAACTAAAGTTGAGTATTTTGGAGCTAAATAGAGGTCTTGTAGGTGAGTATCATAATTGAAACCTATTCCACATGGTTATTTATCCATTTTAGGTCATTTGGAAGTATTTTCCATTATAAATTGTTTGTGTTTCCATATCTAAGCTCATCTTATGGGCCTATAGGAGTTTACAGTCAACTTTAAGTAAATTGTCTCAGGGGAAAGCGCACATGTAGGTGTTGATAGGGTTTAATACCTTGATCTTCAAATTTTTTGATGATATTTGAAAAATTAGTGTATTATATGAACTTAACAAGGCCACCCAAAATGAAGATATACTTCCATACTGCAACTTTGGATTGTGAAGGTTACTTGGAATTTCAAATCCTACAGACAGCACTGAAAATGAGCAGTGAATAATTTAATGCCTTTGAGGCCTTCAAACATCACTTTATTTAGTCACACACCCTCTTCATTTTTCAAGGCTATTCTCCTAAGATAGGGATACAATTTGGGTACATTTAAACTCATCTAGGTATCATTATTGTTCATCATATGGTAGCTTTAAAAAGGCCTAGGGCTCTATTTTGGGACTTTTAGGAATTTTGTCCCTAAACTGAGTTTCTCAAATTCGAAACCTAACTTTTTAATCCTGCCTGCCAATCCAATGCTTTATTCATGCCTATTATGTTCTATTAAACATCTTAGGACCTCAATAATTGTCTCAAATGATATGACAACACCTTTTAACAACTCTTTTAGGTCTTTGTCAGTGCCACCTATAGGTGGACATTTCCATGTATAGGTAGTGAATGTGGGTATAGGTAGTAATCATGGTATGTGTGCATTAAATGAGGTTAAAATTTTCTAAAGGTATCCTAATGCAACCTTCCCACCTTTAAGGATTTGAAATAGGTGTTAATACTCCTATTCTAACATTCTTAGTCTCTTGAGAGCACCCGTAGATGTGCATTTATGCCTACAAGATAGTGAGTATGAATATGAGCCATGTGCTTGGAATGTATAAGATTTCCATCAATGATATACCCTACCAAGGTACTCAAATTAATGTTTCTTACCATTAATAACTTCCACTTAATTCAAATCCTTCTTTTCAATATGATTAGTGTTTATGAGGCACATGTAGGCATGCATTGAGTTGCAGACCAGGCAGCGAGTGTGGAGACATGACTAATGCACATGGTGGAAGATACTCCAACCAGTCTTAGCTCCTTAAATATCTTAAAATTAAAATATTCAATCATAAGGAGTCTAAAAACAATCACATTCCTATTCTCAATGTGATGGTCTCCTTCTAAGGCACCTATAGATGCTCATTCAATGGTGCAAAACTATATATCTTAGAAAACTAACTGTCATAATTAGTTGTATGGTAAGAGATGTTTAACATGATGTATCATGTAACAAGAATGTTTTTCATGCCTTGAAACTCTTGAAAACATTTTCACATCCATGCTTGAATCTCAAAACACCATGACTACATATTGAATCTTGCAGGAAGTTGATTATGAGTTATATTTGGACTACAACCTTCATTATTTTACCTTGTGAGATTGTTATTGAAATCAAATGGGATAAATAATACATATAAAAAATTAAACACAACTCCTCACACTCATTTGAAACCATGGTAGAGAAAGAACCCTTCTGCAAGTGTTGAAAACTAACTGCAAGTCCACTGTTAACATCAACCTACAAACTTGAACTATTTGGCTCATGAAAACAACTCCAAACATGAAAATAAAGATGGAAAACATGATATACGTAATTCCACATCTCTTATAACCAAATTTATAAATTTAATTATATGAAATATCTCAAATAAGATCAAAAGGTATAGGGTGTGGGAAACAATAAGCATGAATGAATAGTCAACTTGTTAAGGATGGTTCATAAAGTATAGGCCAAAATTCATCAAAATAAAAATATTAAAATGAATCTAACCAATTTTAATATCCATCACCAAGATACTTTGACTTAGAAGTCCTCTTATTGGCCATAACAAGAAGAAACCTGTTGACTAGTTTGCTTGCCTAGTGGAGCAATGGAGAGATAGAATGGTTTTAGCCCATTTTTGGAACTTAAAAAGAATTAAAAGTATGGAAATGAGTAAAATTACATTTAATAGACATCCTAAAATTTTATCCCATGTGCCACTCTCTCCCATAGGTTGTACAACCTTTGAAACTCCCCTTTTTGCACTTGTTTTTTTAATTTTCAGTTAACACCTACAATTTTCTATTAGTACTAACATTTTTGACAAGTAATTTTATAGGTAATAACATGAGGGATCTTGATAAGGATTTTATAACATTTATCTACCTAAGAAAACTGTACCACTTCATTTAATGACCCATATATTACCCCTAAGTGACTCAAAATGACATAAGGACTAAATTAGACTATGACCAAGGCTAATATGACATTAAATGACATAAAATAAACTATATTACACCCTATAACTTTATAATATATCCCTATATAAATTTTTATACTATAGGGGGGTTTACTAATTTGGACTTGTGGTCAAAATGGTCAACATGTATGATTTTGGGGGATGGAGATAAAGGGTGAACCACAAAAATGGAGAAATATTTTAAAATTTGAAATTATTCTAAGGTGATGAAAGCAGTATGGGGATCATACCATCTAGATAGTAAAGTGGAAATTTGGTGGGCTAAAAATAAAATAGAGATGGGTATTGACTCCACTACCACCATGTGGGATGATTTCATTGCCATGTTCATGACAAGGTGGTTGCCATAGTTGATAGATTTTCAAAATTTGAAGAAAGGAGAGGTATTAGTGATGGAATGATGTAGAATCATCCATGGTGGGCAAGCTATCTTACATCAACCAAAAATAGAGTGTTTGTTTTTCTTGTTGTTTTACTTTGTCTTTTATTTAGTGTGTGTTGTTGCAGTTTGTTCTCTTAGTTCTCATCTTGTGCTATTCAAAATTGGGCTAGACCAAACTCTGATTTGGTCTAAGTTTCATCTTGGAGATATTTGTTTTAGCTTGCAGTTTTAATTAGGCATCTATATCTTGATTTGGTCATTGTTGAACGTAATTGAACATCCCTTTACTAAGTGAACTTAAAATTCTAACCAAAATTAGCATGACCAAGTTGTTTAAGTATAATGCTAATTATGTTTATTTATACTGATTTGGTCTTTGTCAAGTTGGATCAATCTTTGTAATAGTAATCAAGCTTTTGGCACTTGATTTGGTCTATGCCAAGACATGGTTAGAATCTCTTTACTAATTTAGACTTCAATCACTGATTAGGTATTCTTAAACATTATGCAGTGTTTCTAGTGCTAATTGGGTTTCATTTTGTTGATTATTGTTAGGGTGTGGAGCTAAAAGCTTCACCAAGGAGCACACTTTGACAGTTTCGGGTCTACACAGACACCGGCGTCGATCAGGAGCGACCGACGTCGGCCAGGTGCAGTTGCAGAGGCACTGACGTCGGCAGTGGGTCGGCCGATGGCGGTCACAGGCAAGCAGCAGGAACCGGCGTCGGTTACCTGTGCGTCTAAAAAGCTATTTCTGAGGATAGAAGCGAGTGTTTGCATGATGAGTTTAAGTTGTAGTCTTAAGCTCGCGTCTCTATTATTAGTAATATTATTTTTAGAGCCCTTGTTCAAGAGGCTTAACTGTTTGTTATAAGTGCATGCTCAAATTTCCTAATTCTATATGTAGAATTAGATCTTCTTAGCTTTGTGTGAATTATTGTAGTAGTTCATTGTATGTGAATGTTGAAGAACAGTACAGAATTGAATCAATCCAGGTTTGTTGGAGTTGATTGTTCTTGAGAGAGAGAGCTCTTGAGGAATAGAGATCTAGTGAGAGATCTATACATCTAAGAGAGGTGTGGAAGAAAGAAGTTTCTTCAATTGTATTCCTTTTGTAAAGAGTTTGTTAATACAAGTTTTCAGGGTGGTTTCTTGTATCTTTTGTTCTTGCTATTTATCATTCTAGTTACTTGTCTATCTGATTTATCTCCGTGTTTATTGCTTTCACAAGTGTAATCTATTGTTGGTTGATCCCCAACAAGTGGTATCAGAGCCTTGGTTGCAGGTTCAAGAGCTGATACCAACAAGTGGTATCAGAGCTCAGGTTCACTAACAGGGGGTTCAGATCTGTGTAGTGTGTATTGATTACAGGTTCTCACAGGGGTTTCTGTAGGGATTTTTATTTGAGTGGGAGAAGCAATGGCAGATGAAAGTAAACTGAGAATGGAAAAGTTCAATGGCAAAAATTACCAACATTGGAGAATGCAAATAGAGGATTATCTATATCAGAAAGATCTCTACTTACCGTTAGGTGGGGTTGCAAAGAAGCCCAAAGACATGGAGGATGAAGAATGGGAAGTTCTTGATAGAAAGGCTCTGGGGTCTATAAGACTGAGTCTAGCATCTACTGTGATATCTAATTTATCACAGGCAAAGTCTATGGTAGAGTTGATGACTACGTTAGCAAATTTGTATGAAAAACCCTCAACTTCTAATAAGGTATATCTTATGAAGCAGTTATTTAATTTGCATATGAATGACGGTGGATCTGTTTCTACTCATTTGAATGATTTCAATGGAATTGTGAATCAATTAAGTTCAGTCAATATAGTGTTTGATGATGAAATAAAAGCTCTTTTAATATTATGTTCTTTGCCTGAAAGCTGGCATGGCTTAGTAATGGCAGTAAGTAATACTGCATTTGCATCAAATGTTTTGAAAGTAGAGGATGTTGTTAGTGTTATCTTGAATGAGGAAATACGTAGGAAAAGCATAGAAGAGACATCTGGGAACGCTTTAAGTTTTGAGAGCAGGGGGAGGCAGAAAGATAAGAGCAAGAGGAGATCAAGATCAAAGTCTAAGGTGAGAGGAAGATCCAAATCCAGGAACGGCAGGAAGCCACAATGCTGGAATTGTGGAAAGATTGGGCACATAAGCAGAGATTGTTGGTCAAAGCCTAAGGAGGACAATCAGCATGAAGGAAAGGAAGAAGCCAAGGTTGCGGGTATTGCACAAGATGCTTTAATTTTCTCTCTGCATAATAATATAGAATCTTGGGTGTTAGATTCTGGTGCATCTTTTCATGCTACCCCTAAAAGGAAATATTTTAGTGACTATATCCATGGAGATTTTGGAATAGTGTATCTAGGGGATGATGAGCCCTGTAAAATAATTGGCAAAGGTAAAGTGTAGCTGAAGATGCAGAATAGCAACACATGGGTGTTGAGAGATGTGATGCAAGTTCCTAACTTGAAGAGAAATTTGATTTTTGCAGGATTGTTAGGGGATGAGGGTTGTACAGTAACTCTCACAGCAGAATCTTGGAAGGTGACCAAGGGTGCACTTGTTATGGCCAAAGGTAAGAGAGAAGGTACTCTCTATTTGTGTAATTGTGTTACTAACAAATCTGCTTCTGTATTATCTACTTCAGATGTGGATGCTAAATTGTGGCACTCAAGGCTTGGCCACATGAGTGAGAAGGGGATGTCAATTCTTAAGTCCAAAGGTATGCTTTCAGATTTAAAAGGCATAGATCTAGAGTTTTGTGAGCACTGTGTATTTGGAAAACAGAAAAGGGTTAGTTTTCTCAAGACTGGGTCTACTAAGAAGAGGCATAATTTGTAGCTTGTTCACACAGACGTGTGGGGACCGGCTCAGGTTGCTTCCATTGGAAGATCACAGTACTATGTATCTTTCATAGATGATGCTACAAAGAAGGTATGGATCTATTGTATTAGAAGAAAATCTAATGTATTTGAGACTTTTAAGATTTGGAAAGCTATGGTTGAGAATGAAACAGGTAAAAGATTGAAGTGCCTGAGATCTGACAATGGCGGTGAGTTTTGCAGTTATAAGTTCAGAGATTATTGTTATATGCATGGAATCCGTAGGCAAAGGATGGTTCCAAGGACACCTCAACAGAATGGAATTGCTGAAAGGATGAATATGACAATAATGGAGCGTGCAAGATGTATGAGATTGCATGCTGGTTTGCCCTTGCAGTTTTGGGCACACGCTGTTGACACTGCAGTATACCTGATTAACAGAGGACCCTCTATAACTCTGGATGGTGGTATTCCAGAAGAGGCATGGACAGGTAAAAAGGTAGATCTCTCATATCTCAAAGTTTTTGGTTGTGAAGCCTTTGTGCCCATAGATAAAGAAAATAGAAAGAAGCTTGATGCTAAGTCTATGAGGTGCACGTTTATTGGCTATGGCTCAGATGATTTTGGTTACAGATTGTGGAATCTAGAAACTAACAAGGTACTTAGGAGCCGTGATGTTGTTTTCAATGAAAGAGTGATGTATTGTGATCAGCTAAGGAAGCTGAATCAATCTGAGTAGAGCAATGGTGAATTGAACGAGGTGAAGGTCCAATATGAGCTTGCGGGAAAAAGAAATAATCACTTGTAGGAAAACACAGAGACCAACGTCGACAGGTTAGGAACCGGCGTCGACAGAACAGAAATTGAGTTCGGCCATACAGAGACCGACGTCGGCAGGACAGGCACTGGCGTCAGTCAGATAGAATCGACGTCGGCCAGTAACAGGTCTGGAGGTGACCGAGGTTGGTCACTGTCAGATAATTTGGGTGGACAGCGTGTTGTGAACGAGTCTCAGAGACCCATTAAGAGGTTAGAAAGGGTGAGTAAGCCTCCAATTAGATATTCTCCTTCATTATTTTATCTATTGCTAACTGATGGTGGAGAACCAGAGAGTTTTGAAGAAGCAATACATGTGGAGTCCAAGAGTCAGTGGGAGCGTGGCATGGTTGAGGAGTTGGAGTCCTTAAGAGAGAACCAAACATGGGATTTGGTTGAATTGCCGGCTGGTAAGAGAACACTCAAGAACAGATGGACCTACAGGTTGAAAGAAGGTGAGAATGGATAGATGAGATATAAGGCCAGATTGGTAGTAAAAGGATTTGCACAAAAGCCAGGTATTGACTTTGGTGAGATTTTTTCTCCTGTTGTTAAAATTGTTAGGTGTGTGGAGCTAAAAGCTTCACCAAGGAGCACACAAACAGGTTCGGGTCTACACAGACGCCGGCGTCGGTCAGGAGAGACCGACGTCGGTCAGTTGCAGTTGCAGAGGCGCCGACGTCGGTAGTATGGTCGGCCGGCGATGGTCACAGGCGAACAGGCAGGAACCGACGTCGGTTACCTGTGTGTCCAGAAAGCGATTTTCGAGGACAGAAGCGAGTGTTTGCATGATGAGTTTGAGTTGTAGACTCAAGCTCGCATCTCTATTGTTAGCAATATTATTTTTAGAGCCCTTGTTGAAGAGGCTTAACTGTTTGTTGTAAGAGCATGCTCAAGTTTCCTATTTCTATATGTAGGAAAGATCTTCTAAGCTATTGTGTGTATGAAAGTTGAACTATAAGAGTAGAACATTGTGAATGTTTGAAGGACAGTATTGAGTTGCATCAATCCAGGTTGTTGGATTTGAGTGTACTTGAGAGAGAGCTCTTGAGGGATAGAGATCTAGTGAGAGATCTTGTGTGCATCTGAGAGAGGTGTGGAAGAACAAAGTTCTTCATTTGTATTCCTATTGTAAAGAGTTTTTAATACAAGTTTTCAGGGTGTTTTCTTGTATATCTTATTCTGTGCTATTTATCATTCTAGTTGCTTATCTATCTGATTTATTTCCGCATTTATTGCTTTCACAAGTGTAATCCATTGTTGGTTGATCCCCAACAAGTGGTATCAGAGCTCAGGTCCACTAACAGGTGGTTCAGATGTGTGTAGTGTGTTTGGATTACAGGGTGCTCACAGGGGTTTCTACAGGGATTTCTGTTTGAGTGGGAGAAGCAATGGCAGAAGAAAGTAAGTTGAGAATGGAAAAGTTTAATGGCAAGAACTATCAACACTGGAGAATGCAGATAGAGGACTATCTGTATCAGAAGGATCTTTACTTACCGTTAGGTGGGATAGCAAAGAAGCCCAAGGACATGGAGGATGAAGAATGGGAAGTTCTTGACAGAAAGGCTCTGGGGTCTATAAGACTGAGTCTGGCCTCCACTGTGATATCTAATTTGTCACAAGAAAAAACTACGGTAGAGTTAATGACTACGTTAGCAAATTTATATGAAAAACCCTCAGCTTCAAATAAGGTATATTTAATGAAGCAGTTATTTAATTTGCATATGCAAGAAGGTGGATCTGTTTCTAATCACCTGAATGATTTCCATGGTATTGTTAATCAGTTAAGTTTTGTCAATATTGTATTTGAAGATGAAATAAAAGCTCTTTTGATATTATGTTCTTTGCCTGAAAGCTGGCATGGCTTGGTAATGGCAGTTTCTAATACTGCTTCTGCTTCAAATATTTTAAAAGTAGAGGATGTGGTTAGTGTTATTTTGAATGAGGAAATTCACAGGAAAAGCACAGAAGAGACCTCTGGGACATCTGGGAACACTTTAAATCTCGAGAGCAGAGGAAGGCAAAAAGAAAAGAGCAAGAGGAGATCAAGATCTAAGTCTAAGGGAAGAGGCAGATCCAAATCCAGGAATGGCAGAAGGCCACAATGCTGGAACTGTGGAAAGTTGGGGCACATAAGCAGAGATTGCTGGTCAGAGCCTAAGGAGGACAATCAGCACGAAGGAAAGGAAGAGACAAAGGTTGCAGGTATTGCACAGGATGCTCTTATTTTCTCTTTGCATAATAATATAGAATCTTGAGTATTAGATTCTGGTGCATCTTTCCATGCTACCCCTAACAGAGAATATTTCAGTGACTATGTCCATGGAGATTTTGGAATAGTGTACTTAGGGGATGATAAGCCTTGTAAGATTATTGGCAAAGGTAAAGTGCAGCTAAAGATGCAGAATGGCAACACATGGGTGTTGAGAGATGTGATGCATGTTCCTAGTTTGAAGAGAAATTTGATTTCTGCAGGTAAGCTAGGTGATGAGGGTTGTACAGTAACTCTCACAGCAGATTCTTGGAAGGTGACCAAGGGTGCACTTGTTATGGCCAGAGGTAAGAGAGAAGGTACTCTCTATTTGTGTAATTGTGTTACTAACAAATCTCCTTCAGTTTTATCTACTTCAGATGTGGATGCTAAATTGTGGCACTCAAGGCTTGGCCACATGAGTGAGAAGGGGATGTCAATTCTTAAGTCTAAAGGTATGCTTTCAGATCTGAAAAGTATGGATCTAGAATTTTGTGAGCATTGTGTATTTGGAAAATAGAAAAGGGTTAGTTTTCTAAAGACTGGGTCTACTAAGAAAAGGCAGAAGTTGCAGTTTGTTCACACAGACGTGTGGGGACTGGCTCAGGTAGCCTCTATTGGCGGATCACAGTACTATGTTACATTCATAGATGACGCCACAAGAAAGGTATGGATCTACTGTATTAAAAATAAATTTGATGTTTTTGAGACTTTCAAGATTTGGAAAGCCATGGTTGAGAATGAAACAGGCAAAAGATTAAAGTGCTTGAGATCTGATAATGGTGGTGAGTTCTGCAGTCTTAAGTTCAAATTGTATTGTTACATAAATGGAATCCGTAGGCAAAGGACGGTTCCAAGGACACCTCAGCAGAATGGTATTGCTGAAAGGATGAACAGAACTATTATGGAGCGTGCAAGATGTATGAGATTGCATGCAGGGTTGCCCTTAGAGTTTTGGGCAGAAGCAGTTGACACCACAGTGTACCTGATCAACAGAGGACCCTCTACAGCTCTGGATGGTGGAATTCCAGAAGAGGCATGGACAGGTAAAAAGGTAGATCTCTCATATCTCAAAGTTTTTGGTTGTGAAGCCTTTGTGCACATAGATAAGGAAAATAGAAAGAAGCTTGATCCTAAGTCTATGAGGTGCACGTTTATAGGCTATGGCTCAGATGATTTCGGTTTCAGATTTTGGAATCTAGGAACTAACAAGGTAATTAGGAGCCGTGATGTTGTTTTCAATGAAAGAGTGATGTACAGTGATCAGATAAGGAAGCTAGATCAATCTGGGCAGAGCAATGGTGAATTGGACGAAGTTATGGTCCAAAATGAGCTCGCGGGAAAAAGAAATAATCACTTACAGGAAAACACAGAGATCGACATCGGCAGGTTAGTAACCGGCGTCGGCTGTACAGAAACCGATGTCGGTCATACAGAGACCGACGTCGGCAGACCAGGCACCGGCGTTGGCCAGGAAGAATCGGCGTCGGCCAATAACAGGTCTACAGGTGGCCGAGGTCAGTCACTGTCAGAAAATTTGGGTGGACAGATTGTTGAGAACGAGTCCAAGACACCAATCAGGAGGTCTGAAAGGGTAAGTAAGCCTCCAATTAGATATTCTCCTTCCTTATATTATTTATTGCTAACCGATGGTGGAGAACCAGAAAGTTTTGAAGAAGCATTACAGGTGGAGTCCATGAGTAAGTGGGAGCGTGGCATGGTTGAGGAGATGGAGTCCTTAAGAGAGAACCAAACATGGGATTTGGTTGAATTGCCAGCTGGTAAGAGAACACTGAAGAACAGGTGGACCTACAGGTTGAAGGAAGGTGATGATGGACAGATGAGGTATAAGGCCAGATTGATTGTTAAAGGATTTGCACAAAAGCCAGGTATTGACTTTGGTGAGATTTTTTCTCCCGTTGTTAAGATGACTTCTATAAGGGTTATATTGTCTTTGGTTGCTTTTGAGGATTTGCATCTTGAGCAGCTAGATGTTAAGACAGCATTTCTTCATGGAGATTTGGATGAGAAAATTTACATGGAACAACCAGAAGGTTTTGAGGTCAAGGGTAAGGAGAAACTAGTGTGCAGGTTAAAGAAAAGCTTGTATGGCCTCAAGCAAGCTCCTAGGCAATGGTACTTAAAATTTGACAGGTTTATGACTGAGCATGGCTACAGTAGGTGTCAATCAGACCATTGTGTATATTTTAAGAGATTTGATAACGGTAGATATATTATTCTATTGTTGTATGTAGATGACATGCTGGTTGCAGGGTCTCACATGCAGGATATCTCAGAGCTTAAGGTAAAATTAGCTCAAACGTTTGCTATGAAGGATTTGGGAGCAGCAAAGAAAATCCTTGGCATGAGCATTAAGAGAGACAGAGAAAATCACAGGTTGATATTGTCTCAAGAAGATTATGTGGACAAGGTGTTGAAACGGTTCAATATGCAGGATGCGAAACAGGTAAGCACACCTTTGGCTGGACATTTTAAGTTAAGTAAATAACAATGTCCTAATTCACATGATGAGGTAGAGTACATGAGTAAGGTTCCATATTCTTCTGCGGTAGGAAGTTTGATGTATGCAATGGTGTGTACTAGACCGGATATTGCCCAAGCAGTGGGAGTAGTAAGCAGGTATATGGCCAATCCAGGAAAGGAACATTGGAAAGCAGTACAATTGATCCTTAGATATTTGAGAGGAACCAGCAGTAGACACTTGTGCTATGGAGGTTCAGATACTTCTCTACATGGCTATATAGATTCAGATATGGCAGGGGATTTGGATGGCAGGAGGAGCACCACAGGTTATGTTTTTACTGTAGGTGGAACGGCAGTTAGTTGGATATCTAAGTTGCAGAAGGTTGTAGCCTTGTCAACTACAGAAGCAGAATATATTGCAGCCACAGAAGCTAGCAAAGAGATCATATGGATGACATGGTTCATGGAAGAGCTTGGAAGGGAGCATGGAAGTTGCAGATTGTATAGTGACAGTCAGAGCGCAATCCATTTAGCTAAGAACTCAGCTTTTCATTCTAGAACCAAGCACATACAGCTAAGGTACCACTTCATACGGCAGGTATTGGAAGATGGTGAGTTGAAGCTGGAGAAGATCCATACAGACAAGAACCCTGCTGATATGCTAATAAAGCCAGTTACTAAGGAGAAGTTGAATCTTCATTCAACTTCTATTGGTCTTCATGATTGAGTTGAAGATGGAGGAGCTAGAAGATGTTGCTGTACAGGTACTGGTGCAGCTGGTTTATCTCCAAGTGGGAGATTGTTAGGTGTGTGGAGCTAAAAGCTTCACCAAGGAGCACACAAATAGGTTCAGGTCTACACAGACACCGGCGTCGATCAGTTGCAGTTGTAGAGGCACCGACGTCAGCAGTATGGTCGGCCAGCGACGGTCACAGGCGAACAGGCAGGAACCGATGTCGGTTACCTGTGTGTCCAGAAAGTGATTTTCGAGGACAGAAGCGAGTGTTTGCATGATGAGTTTGAGTTGTAGACTCAAGCTCACGTCTCTATTGTTAGCAATATTATTTTTAGAGCCCTTGTTGAAGAGGCTTAACTGTTTGTTGTAAGAGCATGCTCAAGTTTCCTATTTCTATATGTAGGAAAGATCTTCTAAGCTATTGTGTGTATGAAAGTTGAACTGTAAGAGTAGAACATTGTGAATGTTTGAAGGACAGTATTGAGTTGCATCAATCCAGGTTGTTGGATTTGAGTGTACTTGAGAGAGAGCTCTTGAGGGATAGAGATCTAGTGAGAGATCTTGTGTGCATCTGAGAGAGGTGTGGAAGAACAAAGTTCTTCATTTGTATTCCTATTGTAAAGAGTTTTTAATACAAGTTTTCAGGGTGTTTTCTTGTATATCTTGTTCTGTGCTATTTATCATTCCAGTTGCTTATCTATCTGATTTATTTCCGCATTTATTGCTTTCACAAGTGTAATCCATTGTTGGTTGATCCCCAACAAAAATGACTTCTATAAGGGTTGTATTGTCTTTGGTTGCTTTTGAGGATTTGCATCTTGAGCAACTAGATGTTAAGACAGCGTTTCTTCATGGAGATTTGGATGAGAAAATATATATGGAATAACCAGAAGGATTTGAGGTCAAAGGTAAGGATAAGTTTGTGTGCAGATTGAAGAAAAGCTTGTATGGCCTCAAGCAAGCTCCTAGGCAATGGTATTTAAAATTTGACAAGTTTATGACTGAGCATGGCTACAGTAGGTGTCAATCTGACCATTGCGTGTATTTCAAGAGATTTGATAGTAGTAGATATATTATTCTATTGTTGTATGTAGATGATATGCTGGTTGCAGGATCACACATGCAGGATATCTCTGAGCTTAAGGTGAAATTAGCTCAAATGTTTGCTATGAAGGATTTGGGAGCAGCAAATAAAATCCTTGGCATGAGCATTAAGAGAGACAGGAAAAATCACAGGTTGATATTTTCTCAAGAAGATTATGTGGACAAGGTGTTGAAACGGTTCAATATGCAGGATGCTAAACCGGTAAGCACACCTTTGGCTGGACATTTTAAGTTGAGTAAAGAACAATGTCCTAATTCATATGATGAGGTAGAGTACATGAGTAAGGTTCCATATTCTTTCGCAGTAGGGAGTTTGATGTATGCAATGGTGTGTACTAGACCAGATATTGCCCAAGCAGTGGGAGTTGTAAGTAAGTATATGGCCAATCTAGGTAAGGAACATTGGAAAGCAGTTCAGTGGATCCTTAGATATCTGAGAGGAACCAGCAGTAGGCACTTGTGCTATGGAGGTTCAGATACTTCTCTACATGGTTATGTAGATTCAGATATGGCAGGTGATTTGGATGGCAAGATGAGCACTACAGGTTATGTCTTCACTGTAGGTGGAACGGCGGTTAGCTGGATATCTAAGTTGCAGAAGGTTGTTGCCTTGTTAACTACAGAAGCAGAGTATATTGCAGCCATAGAGGCTAGCAAAGAGATGATATGGATGACACGGTTCATAGATGAGCTTGGTAGGGAGCATGAGAGTTGCAGATTGTATAGTGACAGTCAGAGTGCAATCCATTTGGCTAAGAATTCAGTGTTTCATTCAAGAATAAAGCACATACAGCTAAGGTATCACTTCATACGATAGGTATTGGAAGATGGTGAGTTGAAGCTGGAGAAGATCCATACAGATAGGAATCCTGTTGATATGTTAACCAAGCCGGTTATAAAGGAGAAGTTGAATCTTCATTCAACTTCTATTGGTCTTCATGATTGAGTTGAAGATGGAGGAGCTAAAAGATGTTGCTGTACAGGTACTGGTGCAGCTATTTATCTCCAAGTGGGAGATTGTTAGGGTGTGGAGCTAAAAGCTTCACCAAGGAGCACACTTTGACAGTTTTGGGTCTACACAGACACCGGCGTCAGTCAGGAGCGACTGACGTCGGCTAGGTGCAGTTGAAGAGGCACCGACATCGGTAGTGGGTCGGTCGATGGCGGTCACAGGCAAGCAGCAGGAATCGGCGTCGGTTACCTGTGCATCCAGAAAGCTATTTTCGAGGACAAGAGCGAGTGTTTGCATGATGAGTATAAGTTGTAGTCTTAAGCTCGCGTCTCTATTATTAGTAATATTATTTTTAGAGCCCTTGTTCAAGAGGATTAACTGTTTGTTGTAAGTGCATGCTCAAGTTTCCTAATTCTATATGTAGAATTAGATCTTCTTAGCTTTGTGTGAATTATTGTAGTAGTTCATTGTATGTGAATGTTGAAGAACAGTACAGAATTGAATCAATCCATGTTTGTTGGAGTTGATTGTTCTTGAGAGAGAGATCTCTTGAGGAATAGAGATCTAGTGAGAGATCTATACATCTAGGAGAGGTGTGGAAGAAAGAAGTTTCTTCAATTGTATTCCTTTTGTAAAGAGTTTGTTAATACAAGCTTGCAGGGTGGTTTCTTGTATCTCTTGTTCTTGTTGTTTATCATTCTAGTTACTTGTCTATCTGATTTATCTCTGCATTTATTGCTTTCACAAGTGTAATCTATTGTTGGCTGATCCCCAACAATTGGGTCTATAGTATTTCCTTTGATTACATGTAGTGCTAATCAGGACTTCAACCCTGACTAGCTCTATAATGCCTTTGGTGAGTATTTATCATGTTAATTGGAATCCTTGACTTGATTAGAATGATGTACAAAATGAAAGGAAACTATTTTGTTAATTAGGATTTTCTTATCAATTTCATCTCAATGAGCTTTGGTTGGAGATATCAATGATAATTAGGATAATAAACCTGATTAAAACTATTAAAAAGTCGAATGAAGTAGACTTTGAGATATATGATTTAAAACCCAATTGGAACATGATGGTAGTCTTGACAAGCTTGCTTTCCCATCCAGATTTGTAAACCTAATAGGGTAAACTTGGTTTCAAGAGATGTGTTTGTGAGGTATGCAAGAATTGAAGTCTGAATAGGATTGTGGTAGCTTTTGACATAGCCTACAGTTTCAAGCAGAGATTAGATCTCAATTAGATCTTTGGATTTTTAATCACTAAAACCATATTTTTAGAATGTCCAAAGTGCCTATCTAAGCCCACATAAGTCTATCCTATAACAAAGTGTATTTTAAACTATTAAGATGTGTTTTTATAGGACCTAATTAGGTCCACTAAAGTTTTCACAATCTTTTCTTGAGTCTTATGCCTATGCTTGGAGCCATGTAAGTCGTGATGGGAAGTCAAAACAACATGGGATGTTTGGGAAGATCTATGGTTAGAGAATTCCCACCTATAAGGGGAAAATGACATTTGTTTTGGGGATTTTTTCCACTTGATGATTATTATTGAATGTGGTATTATTATTTTCTCTCTTCTTGGCATTAATGATGCATTATGCTACAGATTTTATATTCAAAACCTGTCATTGAAACTTGCTATATTATTTTTCTTGATTTCTTTAAAGATGAGTAAAAGGAATGGTTCCATTTGTTGAATTCTTCAATTTGTTTTCTAATTTTGGTTCTCAACAATGAATGTGTTTTCCCAAACTAAGCATCATAGATGAAATGATTGTCCTTAATTGGAAACCTAGTCTACGTGTGCACCAATTGGTATTAGGGATATGTTTTCTTCCTATGAGAATGTGCATAGAGAATGCTCAAGCAGAGTCTATTAGAAAGCTATGAAATAAAAAAATTCATCATGTGAGAGATGGAACAATGTGAAAATAAATTTCAAAGAGAGGAAATAATGAGAGGACCTCGAATAGTAGATTTGGTAGAGATGATGAGAGGTATGTAAACAAGGTTGGATGCAATGGAATTAGCTCAAATGGGAGTGGATGATGGTGGTTACATGAGTGAAATGAGTAAGAAGTATCTCAATATATTGGGATGGAATATATGGAAAATAAACCTAAGATGAGATTTATTAGAATTATGGTGAGGCTTGGTGGTAAGCTGAAACTGTAAATGCCATGATATAACAATAGTTTAAATCCTGAAAGAACTCATGGATTGGATATCTGAAATGGAAAAATATTTTGATTTTGAGTCTATGGAGGAATATAAGAAGGTGAAATTTATGTGCATGAAGTTGAAGGGGCATGCCTCCTTGTGGTGGGATAATGTGCAAGCTTAGAGACAAAGAAATAATAAGGATAAAATAAGCTTGTGGGATTGAATGGTAGAAAAACTGAAGGAACATTTTTTACACTCAAATAATTAGTTGAGATTATTATAAAATTTGAAAATTTTGAGGCAAAAGGAACAAGTGTCAAATTTTGCACTAAGTAATTTTATAGACTCATAACATGCATTGGACATGTCAAGAAAGATTTAGAGAAAATTGAAAGGTATGTGAATGGAATATGTTTTTCCATACAAGATGAAATCAGTTTGTTTAACTTGACTATAGAGGAAGCCTATCAATGTACATCAAAGGTAAAAGAGAAGTTGACAAGGATTTAATAAGTGAACTCTACAGGTAGAGGAAGGTATTCAAGAGTACGAGGACAAAACAAAGTTGGAAGAGGTCAAAAAAATAATGATGGATAGGTGAGTAGTTCACAAAATCAAAATTCAAGCCAGAGAAGAGGATACTCTTTTAGAGGAAGAGGTTTGTATGGACAAGGTAGAGGCGAAGGTTTTCATGGTAAATGTTTTGGGTGTAATAAGTATGTTGGTCATAAGGAGTAAGATCATTCATAAAAGCCTTAGAATAATGGTAATAAATTTGAAGGGACAACTCATATAACTTTAATTGATGAGGAGAGGATTGGTCTCCTAATCATATGTAAGATCTAAACAAAGAGAGGTTCTATTGATGAAAAGAGTGTTGCTAAAACTAGCTAATGAGGTGAATGAACTATCATAATGAAATAGTTTATTTTGAATTATTTCTAATTCAATAGGTAAGTATTGTAGAGTTATGATTGATAGTAGTATATCAAAAACTAGTTTCTCAAGAAATGGTATAAAAACTTGGGCTAAAACATTTGACACATGTTACACCATACAAGGTTTTTTTGTTGGTTAAGGGGCATCGGGTGTAAGTGAATGAGAAATGTGTGGTGAATTTTATATTTATTCATATAAGGATGAAGTTTTATGTGATATCATGCCCATGGATGTGTGTCATGTCTTGTTGTGAATATAATGGTAGTTTGATAGGAGAGTTGTGCATGACAGATGAGGAAACACCTACACTATTATGAAAGATGGAAAGAGATTCTCATTGAGTCCATTGTAGGATAAAAGATATGAGGTGGACAAAAGTTCCAAACCAATTCTAGTATCTGGTAAAATTTAAGGTGGCTAAGGAGGAAAAACTATTTTTTTGCATTAATTACTGAGCATTTACAAGTTATGATAGCCACTACAGTAAGTGACTTGCCTATTTAAATTCATAATATGTTGTAATATTATATTTATATTTTGACAAGAGAGATTACATATGGACTACCACATGTAAGGATCATTAGTCATCATATAGATTTAATGTTAGGAGTGAGTTTACTAACAAAGTAACCTATAGGTTGAATCCAATGAAGAATGAGGAGATAAATAAGCAGGTGCAGGAGTTTTTAAGGAAGGGTTTAATTCATGAGTTTGAGCCCATGTGTAGTTCTAGTTGTGTTGGCACAAAATAAATGTTGGAATGGAGAATGTGTATGGATTCACATGAAATAGATAAGATCACCATTAAGTACAAGTTTCCATTTCTAAGAATGGATGACTTAATGGGTTGTTTGAGTGGAGCAAGGTCCTTTGCTAAGATATATTTGAATAGTGAGTATCATCAAATATGCATAAGAAAAGGAAATTAGTGAAAGATCACATTCAAGATGCATGATGGTTTGTATGAGTGGTTGGTCATGCCATTCAAGTTATTCAAATCTAAAAGTATAGTCATGAGACTCATGAATAAAGTGTTGAATCATTTCATAGGTAAAATTCTAATAGTTTATTTGTATAAAATTCTAATTTTCAATCATTAAAAGGAGGAGCATTTGGAACATTTGAATTTGGTTTTGGATAAGTTGAAGGAAGAGAAATTGCTTGTATACTTGAAAGAATTCAACCTCATGCAAGAAGAGCTAGTATATTTGTGATTTACAATATTAATATATGGGTTGAAGATGGTCCTCAATAAGGTGAGGGCAATTATGGATTGACCTTCATCAAAAAGTATGCTTGAATCAAGTATTGTCCATGGGTTAGTGAGTTTTTACATAAAATTTATGAGAAACTTCAATGGCATATTTGCACCCATCATAAAGACTATCAAGGGAGAAAAGAAGAAGTTTCAGTAGACTGTAGTACCAAAGAGTAGCTTGTAATTTTTGAAGAGGAAAGTGATTGAATGACCAATGTTAGACTTACCATATTTTGGGGAAGTGTTTCACATTGATTGTGATGTAATCAAAATAACCATAGGAATGGTGTTGAGTCAGAAGGGTAAGCCCATTTCTTATTTCAATGATAATTTTAATTATGTTAAGAGGAACTATTCAATTTATATAAGCTCTCAAGAAGTGGTGGCATTACTTGTTGTTGAAGGAGTTCATTTTGTGCACGTACAATCATGATCTATAGTTCATAAATGGCTAGGGTAACCTAAATCAATGACATATGAAATGGTAGATTTTATTCAAATCTATTCTTTTGTGTTGAAGTACATGAGTGGAAATTCCAATAATGTAGTAGATGCCTTGAGTAGGTGATTTCTTATAGTGAATGAGCTAAAAGTGGAGATCATTAGAATTGAATTGATGGAGGAGTTATATGAGGAAGACTTAGATTTATAAGATACATAGATAACATGTATAAATTTAACAGATGTGGACATAACTTTATGTCTATATTACACAATACAAGGTGGACTATTGTTCAAAGGATGGAAGTTGTGTATACCACAAGGTTCCATGAGAGACAACTTGTTGAAGGAGAAGCATAACAAAGCACTTGTTGGTCATTTTGGATATGAAAAGAATTTGGATCAATTGAATAAAATATACTATTGACCATGGATGGGTATATATGTGAAGAAGTATGTGCAACAATGTAGATTTTTCCAACATATAAAAGGCAAGAGTTAGAATCATGGTTTGTATCAGCAATTGTCCATTCTAAATAGACCATGGGATGTATTGAGCATGGATTTTGTTCTTGATTTGTAAAAATGCAATGATTTTATACTTATTTGGGTGGATATATTTTCAAATATGGCTCACTTTATAACATGCAATAAGGCTAATAATGCCACACATATTGAAAATATGTTCTTTTAAGAGATTCTTAGGCTACATAGATTGCCTCAGAGTATTGTATTAGATAGAGATACAAAGTTTGTTGGACACTTTTGAAGGATGTTATGGAATGATTTGGGTACCATATTAGACTTTAGTTTAGCCTATCACCCTAAAATAAATGGGAAACAAAGGTGGTGAATTAGATTCTTGGTAATTTGCTAAGATGTTTGATTAGAGATAAACCTAAACAATGGGACTTCATGTTGGCACAATCTCTATTTACTTATAATGTTTTAGTTAACTAAAGTATGGGAATGAATACTTTTTAAACAGTGTATGAGAGTATCCTTATAGACATATGTGAATTTAGGAGTACAACTGAAATCACTATAAAAAGCACATAAGGTGAAGACTACACTAAGGCTATGCATGACGTGCACTAAGAAGTCAAGAAAATACTTGAAGAGAGTGCTATAAAATACAAACAACATGTTGATATGCAAAGGAGAGAAGTGAATTTTGAATTTGGGGAGTTGGTGTTGGCACATTTTCCCAAGGAGAGGTTTTTGAAATGTGAATATAAAAAACTCAAGTGGAAAAAGATTGGCCCTGATAAGATTTTGAGGAAGTTCTTAGCTAATGTGTATGAGATTGAGTTTCCAGACGAAGTAGGTATTTCACCTATCTTCAATGTGGATGATTTATACCCATATTTGGAAGGAAAAAGTGACATGTATTTTTCAACCAAGTATTGGAAGGAGTGGTTCCCATGAGTAGCTAAATAAGAGATGGGAGTTATTCTAGATATTCAAGTTGGCAAAAAGTCATGATGTTACAAGTACTATGAGTACCTAGTCAAGTCGAAAGATAAAGTAATTAAAGATGCAACTTGAATTAATGTATTTGAAGTTTCCAAACACAGTAAAGCTTTAGATCATCTCACTACATGCTCATGAGTGAGATCAAATGGTCCTTTTATTTTACCATGGGCATCTGATGTAGGAGCATCCATGGCAGACATGCAATCTTACTTCAACCAAAAATAAAGTGTTTCTTTTCCCATTATTTTGTTTTGACTTTCATTTGGTATGTGTTATTACAGGTTATTCTCTTGGTTCTTGTCTTAGGCCATTCAAAATTGGGTTATACCAAACTCTGATTTGGTTTGAGTTTTGTCTTAGAGATATTTTTTATAGCTTTCAGTTGTAATTAGGTTTCTTCTCTTAATTTGGACTTGGTGACTTCTAGGCTTATTCATAGTTGTAATCAGGCCTCTATCTCTTGATTTGGTCTTTGTTGAATGTGATTGGATGTCCATCTGTTAATAAGACTTAAAAATCTTATCAGAACTAGTATAAGCAAATTGTCAAAGTATAATGCTAATTGAGCTTCATTATATTGATTAGGTCTTTATCAAGTTAGATCGATATTTGTAATGGTAATCAAGATTTCAGGGCTCAATTTGGCCTTTAGCAAGACATGGGTGGAATCTCTTTATTAATTAGAACTTCAATCATTGATTGGGTATTCTTAAACATTATGTAATGTTTCTAATGCTAATCGAGTTCCATTTTTGTCAATTAGGTCTATGGTATTTTCATTGATAGCATGTAGTGCTAATCATGACATCAACCTTGACTAACTCGGTAACATCTTTCATAAGTAGTTATAAAGTTGACCAAAATACTTGACCTGATTAGAATGATGCATAAATTGAAAGGAAAGTGCTTTATTAATAAATATTTTGTTATCAATTTGGTCTTAGTGGATTAGTGATAATTAGGATAATAAACCTGATTAGAAACATTAAAATTATGAATCAAGTGGCCTTTGATATGTGGGATTTAAAACCCGATTGGAACTTGACGGTAGTCTTGGCAAGCCCACTTTGCTATTCAGAGTTGTAATCACAATGGGGTAAGCTTTATTTATAGAGACATATTTGTGAGGTGTGTTGGAATTGAAGTCTGAATAAGACTATGGTAGATTTTGACATAGCATGTTGTTGTAAGTGGAACTCAGATCCTAATTAGGTTTATAGATTTTTAAGTGTTCAAACCATATTTTTAAAATGTTTAAAGTGCCTATTTAAGTTTGAATATGTCTATCCTATAAAAATTGCATTTTAAATTATTAATATGTGTTCTTACTGACCTTACTAGGTCTATTAAAGCTATTATAATGTTTTTTTGAGTTTTTGGCCTATGCTTGGAGCTATGTAAGTGGTAATGGGAAGTCAAAACATTGTGGGATGTTTAGAAAGCTCTGGGGTTAAACCATTCTCACCTATAAGGTAAAAATGGTATTTTTGGGAGGGTTCTTCTACTTAAGAATATTATCAAATCCAATATTTTTGTTTTCTCTCTTATTGACATCAATGAAGCATTATGTTGTCAAATTTTGCATTCAAAACTTGTCATTGAAACTTGTAGTTTTTCCCTGATTTCCTTCAAGATGAATAAAATGAATGGTTTTGTGTATTGAATTATGAAATTTATTTTCTAATTTGAGTTCTCAAGAATGAATGTGTTTGACCAAACTAAGCATTGTAGACTAAATAATTATCCTTATCTGAAACCTCACTCTACGTGTGCACCACCAAGTATTGGGATTAGTTTAAAAACTTCTCAAATATGTTCCCTAATATTAGAAGGATGAGAGTTTCTAAATTTTAAAGTTCATCATGGGTTTAAAACCACAAATTGGATGTGAAGTAGATGTACATAAACCTAGTTCCATAGACCAAGTCTTCAAAAAAGTTGTCAAATAGGAGCAAAAGCTCAAACCTCTTATTGAAGTTAGAGATAAGTATAAGAAAAAGTTCAAAGGTCCAAAACCTTCTTTGAAAAATAAGAATCGAAATCAAATTAGAGATCTCATAAATAGGTTCAATAACAATAATTCCAGGTATAACAATTCTTCTAGGACAAGGAAGCCAGGAAATGGATTCAAGGATAAAAATAAAGGAGGTAACCCATTTGAAATAAAAGGATAACCAAGGTAGTGAACAAATTTGAAGGGCTAGTCCTAATTTCAACATGCAAATCATATATTTGTCCAACCCTTCCATGATGAAATTTTGAATAAAAATTTACACTTCTTTTGAAAAGAGTAAACTAAATATACACTTCATAAAAAGAAGAGTCATATAAAATATTTTAATTTTAATTTTTAACAAATTTAAAAATTAAGTAACAATTTTACTCTTTAAAAATGAAATTTATAAAAACATTTCACTTGAGTGAAATGAACAAAATTTCAATTTCCATTAAATTTGAATATCAAATCCAAAATTACTTATAAAAGCTCTATTTCCTTTGGCCACCTATTTTAACATAAATTTAAAGAAATGCCTACCAAATAACAAAGCACAAAGACACTCTAGCATCAAGATGGCCTTGGTCATGCTTTCATTTATTAAATATCAAAATCTCAATTGCTTCAAAATGCATATACCTTATCCAATAAAGTTGAAATCATTCTCAAACAAAAATTAATTAATTAAATGCTATAGCATATGTTTGAATCGATTCTAATAAATTTAATGACACAAATAAAAGACAAATGCTTCAAAAAAGAAATAAAAAGGAAATTAAATAAGTTCATATGAGCATATGCTCATTTAACAAGACCATCACATGTGTGGAGAACATATAGATTTATTGTACTAGTGAAAGAGGATTTTGGGCTTTTATATGCTTCCATGCATCATACATAGCTTTCCAATCTACCTCATTTAGAGCAGGAGGTGCACAAAGGGAGAGAAACATTAACATATCTAATGTGTTCAAATAAATTCTAGATCCATCATCATTCTTTATCCTTTTTAGCTTTTAAAACCCTCTTTCAAAAATTGTTATGCTCATTGGAGTAATAAGAATAACTTGCCATAGCTACATCAAACATGGAAACCCGCCAAACCATTAAAGTTCACCTCTATATAGATCCCCACTACAAACATATGTTTTTTTAGATACGATTTATGAATGGAACAAACAAATTCATCCATATCACCTAAACATTTGATAGTATCCACAATAGGGGAGTTCCCAACACTAAATTTTTCACATAAACATGTTAACCATATTTTTATTTGATTGTCTCTATCATCCATCTCCTTGTAATGATTAAAAGGACTAAAAAACTTAGAAGCATTAAATATAGGTAAATATGTGAACTTTGTATCTAGAGAATCAATAACCTTCACTATAAAACTTTTTCCCAATTAAATGCAATCATCTAGTTCCTTGATCTTTATGAGGTAGGCAAACTCTCAAATATTAATGCATGTACATGTATCATACCTATTCCATATGCAAACACAAGAGTTCCTCCATATGCTCTATTTTAAAAATATTATATATGTATTTTTCTTACCCCAAATATGTTTCTTTGAGATCGCCTATGAAGCATGTCAATAGTAATATCTAAAGTAGTGCCAATAGAAGTAATGTTAACATGATCCTATTGAAATTTTTTATTCAACTTGTTTAACTCAATAAGCACATATGCTAGTAAATGGATGCAAAATTATACTTGAAAAAATCTTGCCAAAACATACATATTTTCCTCCTCTGATTCCCATTATTTCAACAAAAAAGGCTTGATTTTTACAAGCCTTTTCATGACCTTTCCTATAGAGAGCCACCTAATTTGATGAACTTGAAACACCTCTAACCTGTTGATTTGAAATGACACCATTAACTCTCATAATGCTCCATGACTTTTAGTATATTTCCCAAGCGTTGAATAAAATTTATTTACAACTTTATCAATAAATAATAGCTCTATAAAATAAGATGAAAAATCATATGTTGTTAATGCTTCTCAATGAGCTGTGCAATGAATATCTAATAATCAAGGAACATCTTAATGAAGCTTAGTGGATAAACCTTCACAGATACCCCTCATGTTAGAAGCCCCATCAAATCCAAATCCAACTAACTTCATCAAAGATAAATCCATCTCTGCTAAAAGAGTTTCACAACATCATAAATAGATTGAGTTATTTCATCCTTTGTTTGAAGGATGCATATAAATTTTGTTACAAATTGACCACTTCATTTGTCAAATATGTAATATAAACTATCAAATATTGTTCCATAGTCTAATTAGTACTTTCATCAATAAAATTGAGTAAAATAGACTACCAAAAAATCATCTTTTAAAAAATTAAAATATACCTCCTTCGTAGCTTGTAGAAATGCTTTACTAGATGTGGTATTTGTATATGCAGAGTATTCATTAATTAAAGGAATGTGTGGAATTCCTTTATACTTGTTCAAGTCACTAATTAGATTATAGAGTTCTAAAGGTAAATCATCTATGGCAACAAAGTGCATATTCTCAATCATTGATATGATTCTCTACTTCTCAGCATATACCATTAAATCTACATGTTTGGTAATTGGAATACCACTTCATTTGTTTTTTCTTTCCAAAAGTTATAAATCAAATTTATGAGGCTCTGAGTCTACATGGGTTTTTAAACCCCTTACTTGAAGGGTGGTACTCATGTCTTTAACAAATGGAGTTTCTCTCTTATATTTTACACACCAAGAACACTTTAAACTTTCAACACCATTGCAGTATTTTACAACATACGCACATGGAAATCTTGTTTTCCATTTGGAGTTGAATGTTCTTTTCCATTTCTTTACTACTTGTTCCTTTCCCTGAATTTTTTCTCCATTTGATTCATAGTCTTAATCATGTCATCGAACATCAATGTCTTCATTTTGTGAATGGAAATTTTGATTAGAATATTTAGAGATACCAAATGCATCAACAAGTGATAGTTTTATTTTGGCCTTATTAGGACAGCCAATGGAAGCCATTTTCACATAATTTATACCTATTCAATGAAATAATAATAATAATATAAAAAAATTCAAATTAATGAAATAAATGTCTTGAAATTAATGTATTCATGAAACACAAGATTTTAAATTTAACACTCTTTTAAGTCCTTCCTATTTTTGGAATTTATATGCAATGTCCTTTTCACTCGGATATTAAGATACATGATGGTTTCTCCACTGCATTTCCACTTAATGAAGGTTGCAAAGAGAATAAATTTTAGATATTAAATTCTTTTTTATTGATTCATAAATATTATAAACACAATAAAAATCCATACCTTCTTATTCTAATTGGTTTACATCCTTAAAAATAGTATTTTAACGATAATAGACATGTCTTTCCCTAGTTTTATAACATATCAATTCTAAATCTTTAAAGCTTATTTTCTTCATGAGTAAGAAAACCTACTTTTTTGCTTCCTATTAAAGATATTTTTTAAAAGTATCTTTTAATATTATATCATAAACATGTGTAGATGATATTTATGAATTATATAGCACCTCAGTCGTGAACACTTAGAAAACTTAGACCTTGGTTGTTCCTCTCAATTCTAGACCTTTTCTATTTCTACAAGTCTCACATCTACTCTCTCTTGTGACCCCTAGCCTATCTCTTAGTCTAACCAATATTTTGATGACCTAGGCCTTCTATCTTTCCCATAATGCTTAAAACATGCTTACCTTATGTCCTTGTAAGTTTTGGACTTGTACCTATTTTCTAACTACCTGAACACTTACATCCCAATCAAATGTTAACATCGATGTAAGTGTCCTTGCCCGATGCAAGTGTCAAGTTCCCTAAAAGTCATCTAATTTACAAATGAAACATATCTTAATGGTCAGATAAAGTGTTATTATGTTAGATATTATCTAAAGGGATTGGTATAAATATAATATCAACCCTCATTAATTCCTCACCCAGAAACTTCTTACCTGCTCATCAGGAAACTTACCAAAAACATTCAATCAAGCACTCAAGTGAGCAAAACTTCCCTATTTTTCCTATTTTCATATCAGTCATAGGGACAACATATTTATAGATATAAATTACTAAAGGATTATCCCAAGAGCTATATTTTCTAGGTTAAAAGCTAGGTCACTATTGTACTTTATTATCATGTATTGCATAATTCACACACAAGCCAACACATAGGAGAGAACTACATAAGTTTGAGGCCTTCTTAAAAGTATTATTTATGTAGGAATAACTCATTGATAGTGGGTCATTGGGTCAGCTCGACACTATGTACCCACTAGCCCTTTTTTCCCATAGCCAATATGAAGATGAAAAACTAGGGTTTGATCATTTGACAAGGAACAACAGTCCATGACCCAAATCTGAATGCATTAGAGCAAAGGTGATGAAAATCCTAGAGGCCTCTAGGTGGTCACATATTATTTTAGTAGGTATTCCATATAGGACACCTAGATCTAACCCAATCACTAGTGTCAATACAACTACCCCAAGTTGATGAAAGTTTTTGCACCTACAAAGGCATAAAATCTAGAATTTGATGACTATTCTAGAATATTATTTCAGACTACTTCCTACGTGTTCTAGATCCAGATCTATATTATCATCAAAACCAACAAAGTGTCTTATTTCACTATCATTACAATATATATCATAGTCATATTTAGCATATCTTAGCATTTAATAGATTCAATATATGTTTTATATGAGCTTTCCAATTAATTGGCCTATTATAAATCTCTTTATCACCCTTGTGCTTATTCATTTTTATATTCTTAACCCTATTTATCCATATTAGGATCCTTATCCACTTTAGGGTTATACATTTGGTGAACCTAACCTTTGAGCATCATTATTGCATAAGCATTCTATTTTTTATGCTAATTACCTGCCTTGTACTGATTGTTGTGTTATTTATCTCTCTCGTCATGGATGATATTGACTACTTTGATGACTTTTATTAAGAAAATATCTAACTCTCTCTCAAGGGAGGAATAAAATTTATTACTCTTGCATTCTTCCAAGTGCTAAAACATATAATATCAAAGCTTTGAATGGTGGCAGTTGTTATCCCTCCAATCAGGTCCATGTTCCCACCATTTCAAGAAATGAGTTACTCCATCTTAAGGAAGATCAAAAGATTTTGCCTTTATCTTCTACAATAAAATTGGTTTCACATGGAAAAAGTGTTCCTTCATTTAATCATGACTAGTTTTGCCAACTCCATAATGATATCATGGAGGATTTCCAAAAAAATTGTAAAGGGGATGTGCCTTCAAGTACATTGATCAAAATTCTTCCTATTCCAACATTCCCAAACAAAATCCCCCTTGCTAAGGGTGATGACATTTTCCAACCTTAATTTGATATTTAAATTTTTTGAAAGGTTAACCAAGACATCATCGCATCTTTACCAAGTAACATTAATCCATCAAGAAGAAGAAATCATTACAAACCTAAAGTGAAAAAGATTCCTAATGTTCCAAATATGGCACTTTTACCACTATCAACTAAGGTATATAAATTAAAGGATATTTATCTTACAAAAGTTTCATTTACACAAAAAGTTCCTATTATAAAAATAAGGCTACCTTTACCAAAGATTCCTTAAGCTCAAATTGTTATGTCCTTACCAAAAGTGAATGAACCAAGTTCTTATAATGTTCTAAATGATGTACTAAAGATACAAAAATTTAGAGATCCAATACCACTACCAAAGTATCCTAAATTTAGTGATCACGAACTTGCAATTGTTATCCATGAGAATGATGATACTCATATGCCTAAATTCAAAAAGGTTGTGGGTTAGAACCAATGATAACACCTATGACAAACACCACCATCCCATAATATCTTATTTCTATGATGAGCACTATTGGGGATATTCAAAACCAAGTTTTAATACTTCAAATGCAAATGGCTTTCCATAATAGTAATGCAAATGTTACCTCATTCAACAATCAACCTATTTCACAATGTATACTTGAATATTCTTATCTAAAATATTTTGAATTGTCATATTTACCTCTCTTTTTGAGTCATAAAGACCCATTTGACCACATGATTAATTGTGTATACTCTTTTGGTCAATGGGCAAAAGATGATAAACTATTAGTGAAAGTATTCCATATGAGAATTTATAATGATAGCCTACCAAAAGGTTCCTTAATGACTTTTGCACAATTAGAAGATGCATTCTTCATGGCTATCAATATCCATAAGGTGTCAAAACTAACGTTAGAACATTTACACAATTTTAAACAACATAATGATGAATCATTTAAAGATTATACCATTCCATTCAAAAGTACATCATATGAGCTAGTATTTAGACCTTCTAATTTGGATTTGAAAGTGATTTTTATTAGAGGGCTTATTTCCCAATTAAAGGAAAGAGCATTGCATAAACAATATGAGTCATTTACCCATTTACATACTAATGTGCATAGGTATGATTCATTTATAATTACTCATCCAAATGAGCTTAACATATCTTCCTCTAAATACCAAATTTTTATCCCTCACACAAAGGAGGGAGATTAATTACCTAATGAGCATTATGAACAAAAATGTGGTGTCCTTAATCTTTAAATGATTGGTTTAAAAGTGTTGATTAACATGGGGCTAATTCAAGGCCCACATCCTATGTAGAATCCTCAAGTTCAACAAACAAAAAAGCATCCACATCACTAAGAATTAAAAATTTATTTATTCATGGGTGGTGCTTACTTTTGGCATAACCACATTGATATTACATAATCAGAAAATTATTGTAGTGAAAAACATTTTGCACAACCTGGGTACCATGCCAAATATTTATGTGATAAGGGGAAATGGAAAAATTCATTGGGTTTTTTTGTCATTCCTATTAATTATGGGCCTTGTGTTATCCTTAAAAAATTATGGGTCTTACCCCATACTTCCTTACACTCCTTTACATTGGGCAGATCTTTGTTAAATGAAATGGGAGATAAAATAGATCCAAATCAACAAGGCATTTATTTTTCTCATGAAGGTAAATTGATTCATATTATAAATGATAGCAAGTGCTTATTCTAATACACATATAAAACATGAGGAGGAACATTATATGCACCTTTTTCACTTATCCAACCGTGATCCAATCAATGTAAAATATCCAATATAAGGTTGTGAGCTCCAACAAGTTCCAAAAATACCAAATAAATAAATAAATAATTCAAAAATCCAAAAAAAAATTTGACATATACATATTCTATTATATCCTTGAAATTTATATGTTAATTCCATGTTGACAAATAGCAAATCAGTTACTTCTACATACATGTGTTCCATGCTTCTATTTAAGTGTGATACATGCATACATAGATACATGATTTATACACTTTTGGATCTTGGTATTTCTCTCTACTCACATCACCAGGACTTTGGAGACATCCACCTTCTTTTATCACGATACTTCCATATCATTATATGGTAACTTTAAATTATCATGTTTGAGATAATATGTACTTACACATGCCTTTATCCATGCTCATATATTTCACAATGTACTTGATATGTTATGTAATTGACATTTATTTCTAACACATTTGATCCATGGGATACTTTGACATGTTTATGTTGGTTGATTTTGTTTTCATTTATGCACTTCTTTGAGTGTCTTGACATGATATTGTCTTATCTATTGAGAATTTGAATATGCTCCACTATTTTTGACCCCAATGCCTCTACTTGCTTATTTGAAATTTGATATGTCATTACTTTTTGTAAGGACATTCAAATATTTCATCCTTACTTTGGTGGAAATTTGACTAAGTCATCTCCATTTGATTGTGCAACATTTAAACATGCCCCTTGTTTGTAGTCTCCTTAGACCATTATCTTTTGATTTGCTTTTGACTTCCCTAGTGTGTGCTTAATTGCTTGTTAAGCTTGTACTATTACTATTTATAAATTATCATGATTCACATCATGCATATTAGGATTTGATGTAATCATAATTTATACACTTTAATGATACATTTACCTAGACTTGTTCTCTTATATGCTACATGGTTCATTCACAGTGATATGATTATCTTATCCCTTTGAGGTGAGGTAACCACCATTTCATATTCTTGTCTCACCTCAAAAGTGGGGCATATCAATGGGGGCATGTCATATAGGCATGGCTTTCACATGTTCATAGTCTCAAATTTAGTGGGGGAATGTTTTGGAAACATGTTCTCCACACTTACTTGATATTTAACATCTCCATATTATATTGAAGGCAAGTTTTAGAAACATGTCCTCCATATTGGAACTTATATTAGTTTCCAATTTTAGATTATAGTGGAGAAATGCTTTGGAAGCATGTTATTCACACTTACATAATTTTAAATTGCTTAGATTCATAGTTATGTGATTCAGATCCACATTTGTGGTAGAATTTTATATATTGGTACCATTGTTATACACAATTTTAGAATGAGACATATCTAAGGTGCATATGCTATGAAATGTGCACCTAATATTGTAAAATTAAAATTAGTTTCAGATTTTAAACACCTTTAGGGATTGTCACCACCCACTTGGTCAGACTTTTATAGACTATATTGAGCCGATCTAATGCAGTAGTTGGTTCACTTTTTGGTATGGTTGAGATGATTAAATCACACAATATTTCCAAGTTTTTAGGTTGGAGTTGATTGTATCATTTATCCTCACTAATTTTATAGTGTGAGCTGACTCGGTTCACTCTTATCAACTAGGTTATAATTATTATTGGGTTGCATGGTTGAGCTAGTCTCAACTGCTAGGTGGCAATCCATCTTTGCTCCAAGGTTGGAGGCATTCTCTCTCTCTCTCTCTCTCTCTCTCTCTCTCTCTCTCTCTCTCTCTCTCTCTCTCTCTCTCTCTCTCTCTCTCTCTCTCTCTCTCTCTCTCTCTCTCTCTCTAGATATGTGCACTTTTTGGATTCATATTTTTCCTAATCTCAATTTTAGTGATTCATAATAATACATCTTTCAAATAAAATTGCCAATAGGCAAGATGGTTGCATCAATATATAGGTGTAATCCTAAACCTTGCTTCTTTCACTTTAAATCATTTTAATGATTTTAATTTAAGATTATATGCATTATTTATACACTGTAATATGCTCTTGGTTGTAGTTCAGTCACCAGTAAAAGTACTCAAGTTGGACTTAAGTAAAGGCAATGTGTGTTATACACACCTACGTACACATTACTTTCCTTTAAGATAGAAATTTCATTACTAGATTAAATGGGTGAAATGTAGAAAATATTTTTGAATTATATATCACCTCAATATTATACTCTTGGTAAACTCATAATTTGGTTGTTCCTCTCAGTTATTAACCTTTTTTACTTTTATTTGTCTCGCATCTACTCTCTTATGTCCCTTAGCCTATCTCTTAGTTTGACCAGTCTTAAATTGATGACTCAAGCCTTCTATCTTGCCTAAAATGTTTAAAACCTACAGACCTTATGTCTCTACAAGTTTTGAACCTGTGCCTATTTCTTAACTACGTAGACACTTGCATCCTAGTCAGACACTTATATTGATGCAAGTGTCCTTACCCAACATAAGTGTTCAATGCCCTAAAATTCATCTAATTTGCAAATGAAACATATCATAATGGTTAGCCTAAGTGTTATTATACAATATATTCTCCAAAGGGATTGGTATAAATATAATATCAACCCTCGTTCATTCCTCGCCTAGAAACTTCTTACCCACTAACCAAGCAACTTACCAAAATCATTTAATCAATCACTCAAGTGAGAAAAGTTTTCTTATTTTATTTTATTTCCATATTAGTCATAAGGACAACATATCTACAGGTCTAAATTACTAAAATAACATCCCAAGAGATATATTTTCCAAGTTATAAGCTTGGTCATTGTTGTATTTGTTTATCACACATTGTGTGATTCACACATAAGCTAACATAGGGGAGAACTACATAAGTCTGAGGTTGTTAGTGAGAAATTATGCACATAGGGTGCCATCAAAGTATAAGGACATGTTAGTAGTCTACCAAGTTAGCATACATAGGATAATTAGTCATCAACTATATTCCTTTTAAATATATTGGATGGATTTGGGTTTCTCTAACTTGGGAAACCTATAATGGTGTTATAGTTGTTAAAGATTCCAAATTTAGTTTGTTGTGACCATGTGTCTAAGATATAAATAGTGAATTATTTATAAATTTAAATTGTGAAGAGTTAGAAGGGGTTAGACATTGAAGAACTAGATACTGGCCCCATGTAATAGAGGCACCTTGTAAAAATACAGTGTAATAGGTTGATATCTACTTAGCAATTATAAGTTTCTATGGTTTTGTATTTGACTATGTTCTATAGCACCAACATAAACTTTATGTATTACAAATGATAATATTTTCAATATATATATGGTTTTTTGAGTAATTGGTTATCCTAGATTGTGTAATGATAGTTGAATCTACATCCCTATCTTGATGAACTTCATATGAGAATCACACTAACCTAAACATCTGAGTTTTCTCATAATTCTACAATATGCCATTATGAATCTGCATTTTTTGAAATTAAGGGCCCATTACCTCTCCCATAATTGTCCTCATAATTAGAAAGTTATAGAAAACCAATAACCTCTGCTAACAATGGTGTGGTGAACATGGATCATTATGGATTGCTAGAGAGAGGATATGCTCTGATGGTGACCAAGTCAGATGTATTTGGAAGAATGGTGGGATCAAAAAATCTTTGAGTTTTCATAGAAAGAGGTGATAAGGGTAGGGTGTACAGAAAAGGAACTCATAAAAGAACATTTGTATGGTGATGTACATAAAATCATCTGGTGTGAATTTTTGAGCCTGCTCACTATGTGGTTGGTAAGGTTAGAATATTTTTGTTTTCAAGCTAGGTCTACATCTAAAATTTAGTGGATTGATAATCTAATTGAACAATGATAGAGCCTAAAGGTTATTTGGACTTGCACGATAGATCAGGAGACATAAACCACTATAGATAGATATATAATGAAATTTATAGTTTGCAGTTACATTGCTTTTGATGTTGTACAAGACCTATTTGTGTGGGGGACTAGAGGAAAGTTTTTGTAGTAAATAATAATTCTTATCAAGATGTTGGTCATTAAAAAATCTATAATTCCCTACATGTTTATTATGGAGTAGTCTTTCAGGGAGTTATGCAGATGTGTGTGATCAGGTTGTGAGATGTTATGGAGTTGATTTGGAAAGCTAGCCAATAGAAATCAAATAGGAGACTAAATGAAAGGGATAAGAAAAATTTTGCAGATTCAAAGTGAGAACTATGAAAACAAAAGAGGTGGAATATATCAGGGACTACATGAGTGACTACGAGTAGAAGTAGGGGTAGAAGTAGGGGTAGAGATCGAAAAGTTGTAGGAGACCAAAAAGATGAAGAATGAGTTGATGAAAGAGTAAGAGAGGAAAGAGTTGAGAGAGAAAAAGACCCTAGGGTTAGCGAGACTAAAGAGAGAGTAAAGAAGCAAGTAAAAGATGATGAGAAAGGAAAAGGCATATAGGTAGGTACTTTTATAGTTGGTATTAGATCGTAGTCGCTCAAGGAGACATCTTTCACTTTCCCAAGAGAGTTACCTAATTTCAAAGACATGATCAACCGTAGGCACAATACTAGCTCAACTTTCCACATGAGGAAAATTAGACAATGAGACCTTTTACCCCCTCAACACACATAACTTGAGCCCATATTTTATAAAAGAACTTTTATTTACATTCCACCACAGAGATTTGTAAGTTAGAGAGAGTGGGAGATCAAATAATCAAGAAGTATCAAAGAGCTACTATAATCCAATTTCAAAAGCTCCATACAAAGATTCACCAATCATAGAAGAATTATTTAAGAGAGGTATTGGCTACATTAACTAACCCCTTTTTGATTAAATAGTTTGTTGATTAGGTGGCACAGATCAACATTTTTACTAAGGAGCATAGAACATGAACATACACCATTACGGAGACCAAAGATGAGTCAAAGGCATTTTCATCACCTGAGTGACCTGAGTCACCTCTATGATTGTAGGAATATTTCCTATTTTCACAAAGTTTACCATTATTTACAAATATGCTATTACTTAGATATAATCCAACTAGATCTACAAGAGCATCACCGCAGACACCACTAATGATCACTCCTCCCCAAGTGATAGCATTGCTTCCACCACCAAGAGATTTTTAGGTATCAATTCCATAAATTATAGTATCATTAACACCATCTAGAGGAATGCAAGTAACACTTCCTTTACAAACAAACCTAGGCAATATGGTTGTATAACCATATGCCTTTATCACACTGGCACCCTATGATGGAACTATGAATCCAGATTAATACTTGTTAACATGTGACATGAAATGGTAGGCAAAAGGCATTGTAGATGAAAACACTAAGAAATATGAACTCATTGGTGCCTTGTCTAGAAGGGCATTAGAGTTCATGTTCTGTAAGCACTCAAGGACAACAAGCCTTGATGAGGTGAAAACATGGTTAATTATAGATTTTAAGGTTAAGAAAAGCATAGGACAAACCATACAGGACCTAAAAGAAATTGACCAAGGGAAAAGGGAAACCATTCATGATTATGACTACATATTTTATGATGTGGTCAATAACATTGAATTTGCCTTAGAAGACAAAGATAAGGCCACTTGGTTTTTTGAAGGACTACGACCTAAGATTTAGTTTATGATAGTACAAATTAATTTTACTAATAAAGTAGAAGCTATAAAAACCACAATAAGAGTGGGGCAAATAGAACTCCTTTATCACAATGGCACCTTATGATGGAATTGCGAATCCAGATTAATAGTTGCTAACATGTGACATGAAATGGCAGGCAAAAGGCATTGTAGATGAAAACAATAAGAAATATAAACTCATTGGTGCCTTGTCTAGAAGATCATTGGAGTTCATGTTTTGTAAGCACTCAGGGACAACAAGCCTTGATGAGGTGCAAACATGGTTAATTGTAGATTTTAATGTTAAGAAAAGCATAGGACAAACCATACAGGACCTGAAAGAAATCAACCAAGGGAAAAAGGAAACCATTCATGATTATGACTACATATTTTATGATGTGGTCAATAACGTTGAATTTTCCTTAGAAGATAAAGATAAGGCCACTTGGTTTGTTGAAGGACTAAGACCTGAGATCTAGTTTATCATAGTAAAAATTAAATTTGTCAATAAAGTAGAAGCTATAAAAACTACAATAAGAGTGGAGCAAATAGAGGATTATGGTACCCCAATAAAGAGTAAAACACAATTAGAAAGCACACTTCAATTTATTTTGTAGAGGTTGGAGGCCCCATAGAATATTATTGAGTGACCCAAAATCAATCTCTGGTGTATTGAGTGTGACAAAAAAGGCCACCACAAGAATGAATGCTTAAAAGTATGCATGGATTTCTATGATATATGTTGCATAGTGGGACACTCAATAGCTCGTCATCACTTGTTACAATAAGTATGTTAGAAATACATGAAGTATGTAATGTAAATTCTACAAATCTACTAATCATGAGGATAAGGATTGCAGGGCTCTCCAAGAATTGAAGGAGACATTACTAAGAATGTATTCATAGTAGCTACGTAATAAGCACCAATGATGTAAAAAGTTGTTACAAGATTGAAAACCCCTCCCACCAATGTAGGTCGATTGGGTTGGCATGGGCTCAAAATGCATAATCATTACAACTACAAGGATTAGCTAGTGGAGTTCAAGATGTGCAACCATTGTAATACACTTACCAATCTACCTGGAATCTTATGTTTCCCTAGGCACAATAGGTTAGTTGGGTGCCATATATAAATCAACCCTAATATGGTGGTTACGACACTCAATAGTACCAATAGGGGTAGAATATATCACAGACTACAACAAACTTTGGGCCACATTAGGTAGATGGTTGTGGATACTAAGGGAATAAAGGTAAATTTAGAGGTAAATACCATGAAGGTGCATAGTCAGGATGTGATAATGGTCCCAAAGGCCCTATTAGATGTTATTTGAGTGAGGAACTTAATCATGTGTAGTGGAACTACCCTACAAATCCATAATGACAAGCTTATTGCATTTAATGTCGAGTATCTAAATATTATGATACTCAAGACTACCATGTTATAGAAGCATAATGTAGAGACTCGATAATGCAAAATGTCAACTGAGTTGGTTTTGAGCCTAACCATAATGTATTTATGTAAGCAATTATAAGAATGCAGTATGCATAGCAAGGACTACCTCCTTTATAGATGCCAATAAATTTTGGCATATACAAAGCTAAAGAAGACACCTATCTAGAACCGATAAAGGAGAAGAGACTCATGAAATAAGCTATGTGAATTCTATAGAGTATTCAACAACAAGGTATGTCTATAGTAGATGAAGCTACACTTGGTGCTCAGATGTATGGGCAGATTGTATGAATCATGAAACAAGAGGAGGTTATAATAGTATTGAAAGACTTGATGAAATTGCTTAATACTCTATGAAATGAAGATATATCACATAATATCACTAACCTCTTGCATAGTCTGATTGAATGTGCATAAAAGGGAAAGGAAAGGCTTGAGGAGATGGTTTAGTTTGTTAAGACAAAGAAGCCATGGGATGTTGATGCCAAGGTAGATATAAAGTTAGAAGGGTATGAATACCAAACACTGTGTTTGATTTTGGGAGCACAGTGAATATGATCCCATGATCTACCTGGGAGGTGATTAGTAGACTTTCTTTAAGTTACAACACCATAACCTATAGTTTGGTGGACTATGGTAGGGTAGAGCCCATATGATTTCTGGAAGATGTGGAGATTAAAATCACAAAGTTAACTCTACATGGTGATTTTGAAGTAATAGATATGAAGATAGATGAAACTCACTACCCAACTTTACTAGGAAAAAAGTGGGCCTATGATGGTAAGATGACCGTCAACATGGTAATGAAACAAATAGAATTGCACTAAGAGGATCATATAATCATCATCCCTCTTAACATAAATTCCAAATCATACATAATTCATAGGGAACCTAATTCTCCCTAAGTTATGAGAGGCAATAACTAGATGTGAATTGTGATGCAGAGTGTATCTGATATACGACACAACATACCAATGAACCAGTAGAACTTTACTTTAAAAGAGCCAGTAGCTACTGAATTATGGGGTAAGTGTTCTTTAAAACCTTTGAGTATTTCCATAGATGAAGAAGATGAAGTGTTATCTCTGTCTGTACACTCACCTACACATTTCAATATAGAGTTGTTATATCAACCTGGTTCTATGGACATGGACCATGACTACACTAAGCCTACTCCCAAAGGTATGATTCCATGGATAGAACCTCTTCTATCAATGGTGATTTCAATACTTACATGTTAAATTGGGCTATAAATGATCATAAGCTTAAACCCTTGTGCATGGTTTACATGACTGATTGATAAATCCCTCAGTACTTTACCACTGAAGACATTGGTGACTTTATAGCACATTTCCAAAAGCATATAATAGAGGATAGCCAAAGGGTAAGTGCCCTAAATTATCCATTGAAATTAGTTGTAGCTAACTAGTGGGCAACACATCACAATAGTAGTAAGACATGGGTAGAAGTGTGTGAATTTCTCATCACACAGTTTCAATTGCCTATAAAAGTGCAAAAATAATGGCCCATATTTTAGGAAGGGGAATGTCCCCAGAACCATATTCAGTAGTGCATTGAAGTATAGATGGTCAAAGAAATCAATTTGAATTATTGGCCACATTTATTTATTTACACATTAGGGGTTTTGCCTACCACTTGGTACATTCACCAAGAATTTCGTAGAGAGATGCAACACTAGATTCAATAGTAGAATGAGTTTATTCAAACTTTCATATTTGAAAGTGAGAATCTATTGGTCCATAGTGCATTATAAAATATGAAAACATTTCTATGTTGTGGATGAGTGGAAGATTTGTGAAATGACTATGATTCATAGCTTGAGGAGAAGGAGGCTTGTGAACTTATTGATATTATCACCATGGAAGCCAAGAGTAGTCAACAAGATGCCTTAGACCTTATTAAAGCTGTGACTATGGAGACTAAGTGCAGATGTACATCAAAGATGGAAATCTAGCCTTACCATCATATTTAAAATGAGTCTATTGATGACTCTAATTCAGTTAGTGAAGATTCTTTAGAACTCATTGACTTTTTTGAGCCTAAACTAGATTATGAAATATTACCTAAACCTATAGATGAAGAAGCTGAAGAAGATCAAATATGATAGATATAATTTCTAGAATAAGAGAGTGAGTGGGCCATTCAATAGTCCATTATAGAAGAAGAGCACAAAGTGTGTCAAGAATCTATAAAGGAAAAAATTGTGAATATTGGGTCTAAAGAAACACCAAAATTGGTGCATGTTGGTGACTATTGGGAGCAACAAGACATTTTGGAAGTATTGAAGCTTCTCTGAGATTATGTAGATGTGTTTCCTACTACTTTTATAGAAGTCAAAAGGGTGGACCCCTCTTTAGGGGAAATACATATATAACTCAAAGAAGGTGCATGACATATCAAGAAGAGGCCTTACCATCTCAACCCTAATATGAAAATGAAAGTAAAAGTTGAATTAGCCCATATGCAAGATGCAGGAATAATATTTACTATGGACAAAGTAGACTAGGTGAGTCTTATGGTAGTGCATCTAAAGAAAACAAGTGAGATTTTTATCTACAAACACTATTGTATTTTAAATGATGCTTACATTAATGATCCCTTTCCAATACCATTTATTAATGAAGTGTTGGAAGTTGTAGCTAGACATGAGGTGTATTCTTTCACTGATAGATTTAGTGGGTATCATAAAATACCCATCACAATTGAGGATAGAACTAAAATGACAGTTACTATAGAATGGGGGTCATTCACATATAAGGTAATTCCATTTGGTCTAAAAAACTCACCTACAATTTCCTCTAGGGCCATAATAACTGCATTCAAGGACTTCATCCATGATCTTCTAGAGGTATATTTGGAATATTGGGTAGTGTTCTCATTATTTCAATAACACTTATCATAGTTAAGACTAATGTTGGAAAGATGCAAAGTTCTTAGGATCATACTTAATTTAAAAAAATGTTTGTTTTTTACATCGTTTAGTGTTTTACTAGGCCATGTAGTGTGCAACAATGGAAATTTGGTAGATCAAACAAAGATTGCAGTGATAGTGAGTATGCTACCACCAAATTCCTCCATAGAAGTGTGATCCTTTTTAGGACACATGGGGTATTACCAAAAATTCATAAAAGGGTATGCAGATATCTCAGCACCACTAGAGAAATTAATACACAAAGGTATTCCCTTTGTATGGACAAAAGAGTGTCAAACAATTTTTGTGGATCTAAAATATAGGTTGGTTATGATGTTGATCATTATTTTTCCAAAATGGGGTACACCTTTCCATGTGTATATTGATGCATCAGGTACCATAATTGGTGCAGTGCTTTCATAGCCCAATAAAGGAGGATTAGACCATACAATCCATTTTACAAGCCAAAAACTACTGTGGCCGAAAATAATTATACCACAACTGAGAGGGAAGCTCTCACGATTGTATTTTCCCTACAAAAAATTAGGCATTATTTGTTGGCTACCCCATTTAAACTATTTATCGATCATTAAGTTTTATGATATTTGGTCAACAAGACATTATTAGGTGAATAGATATCCTAGTGGTTGATGCTTTTCTAAGAAATCCATTTTCATATTAATGTTAAGCCAAGATAGGAGAATGTTGGCCCTAACCATCTCAACATATTACATAACGGTGAGGATCTAGAGGATATCCCTGATGAGTCTCCTGATGCTTATCTATTCAAAGTTTTTGCGATTCTAAAATTACTGGTAGAAATTGCAAAGTTTTTGGAGCAGGGGACATTACCTGCACACTACATCAAAAGAGAAAAGAATCAACTCTTGACCAAGGTGGTTCCCTTTAGCATTATAAATAGATTTCTCTATCATATGAAGAAATATGAGGTCCTGCGATGAGTAACACTAGAGCACGAATGATCGTAAGTCCTAGAAGAGGCATATCAAGGCATTGTGAGTGGATACTTTATGGGGGAAGCTACCATAAGGAAAATAATAAAAATTGTTATTTGGTGGCCATACCTTTTTGAGGATGCATAGAGGGTTGCCCAATAGTGTGATGTTTGCCAACACATGTGTAAGCCCACTCAGAAGGATGAAATGATTCTTCATCCCATGTTAGCACAATAACCATTCAAGTAGTGGGGAATTGACTTTGTTGGCCCCATTAATCCAACAATTAAATGTAGTAATGCCAGATACATAATCACTGTGATAGATTATTTTACCAAATGAGTAGAGGTTGTTGTTACACCGAGCTATGGAGCTAAAGATTCTACTAAGTTTTTGTATAAAAACATCATTACTCGATTTAGATGCCCAATGAGATTGGTAAGTGATTGGGATACACACTTTTTAAATAAGACTATTAAGATCCTAACAAAATAATTTATGATTTCTCGTCATAAAATCACTGTGTATCATCCACAAGCCAATGGACAAGTAAAGGTTGCAAACAAAGTGATTGGTAAGCTCCTGACAAAGGTTTGTGATGTCAAGAAATATGATTAGGAAGATTGACTTCCTGTGGTAATCTAGGATTATCACACTCATTTTAAGTGTGTGTTAGGCTTTACTCCATTCTAATTGATCTATGGGATGGAAGTTGTCATGCTAATGGAATATGTCATTCCCAACTTGTGAATTGCTAATGTAATGTGTCTCAATGATGTAGAATCACTTACAAATTGGTTTTTGGACCTCAATTTCATGGATGAAGATAGGCACAGAGCTGTATGGGCACATAAAATTCACAAAAGAAGCCAAAAGGCATGGCATGACAAGAATCTATGCATGAAAGAATTTCATTGTGAGCAATTGGTTTTGTTATATGACAGTAGGTTTCATGTATTTCTAAGTAAACTCACCATTAGATGGAACGGTCCATATGTTGTTCATGACCTTTTTCAGAGTGGGATTGTAATCTTGCAAGACCTAGAAGGTAATGTTTTTCTAGGAAGGGTTAATGGATGTAGACTCAAAGTCTACCATCATTAAAATCATAATTGCAGAAAGAAAGTGTGGTTTCGCACATCCCTCTTAGTTTAGGAAAATTTAATTCATTCAAATTATTTAAAGTTTGGTTTGCTTTTTCCATGTGATGCATGTTTAGTAAGTCATTGTTAGTAGAGCACATGATCAACCACAATTTGTAAAGATACAAGGTAGGCATGGTACAACTAGACTAACACATGCTAGCTATCTAGTCAACACAGGTGGACAAGATCCCAAGTGGCATTCTCAAGTAAAGATACGTGTTAGTCACCTATTAAGTCTAGAAAAAGTACCTGATTAGATCTTGGGTCATGATCAAGAATAACAGCTACTCAAAAGGAGTTATGACCAAAACATGTGGTGATGTGGTTATAACATCATAGTTTGAATTTTACATCAGGATCAAGCTTAAGTATCTAATAGGTACCAACAATGAAAATATGATGGTGTGTCCTATCAAACATTATCCCATAATCAGACTAGTGCCAAATCAACCACATTGAATGCCACATCTGTTGAGCTAAATTTTTCATAGTTCATGAAATAATGGGGTGCAAAACCAATTAAAAATTAAAGCTAACTCGCACAAGTGAGAAATTTTAAGATCCTAATATTAATTGTAGAAGATCGAAGGGACAAGTAAATGAAAGTGTATAAATAATCTACTTCATCACATTTTAGATCACTCATTTTTGCTAAAATTGAGTTGTCAAATTGCTATTCAGCTTTGTAATCTCCAAGTTTCTTCATAGTATGTAATCATGGTCTCTCTTATTAAGTGCTGCAGAGCTTGATCAAGATTTAAAGAGTAGATTCACCATTTTAAAAGAATATTTGGGGATAGGGTTCTCACTCCAGTAGATATTTTTTCAACCCTATTGATGATGCCATGGTGCAGCATGCAAAGAATAGATTATTTGTGCAAGATGGTTTGGTACCCCATTTGGCTGGATCAGACACAGAGTGACTAATGTGGTTACCTACTTTTGGATATTGGCTTGACATAATGTAGTTATTGTTGGATTGATACAACTAGAACTGTATTTACTTATTACATGATATAATGGTGCATCTGTCCCATGAAGCCATGGCTCATACAACTGGAATGCCTACCTGAGGCAAATCCTTGATGGATTACAAGACTAATGCACTAGTAATTTTTATAGAAATTAAAGCTACTATAATACAAGGAAATAATGGTATTTTACTTGCATCTTTCCTAAATGAATTGATGCATTTGTTAGTAGAATGCATCTCTTAATGGTTTTGGCAAAGTACTAAGGCCACGATCAAGGCTACCAAGGGTGTGTTAGATATCACACATTGAATAATCCATGGTGGGGAAGAATTCAATTGGCCTAAATTTATTATGGTAGAATTGGAGAAAAACATTACCAACGTCTTGGGTATAGTGAAACACACCTTCCAATGCCAATTTTTAGCATTTCTTCTAGTGTTCACATAATGGAAATCATTGGTGGGGCAAGTCCACACAGACACTGATTATTGGTCTGATGAATAATTTTCCAATCTAGTTTTTGCCTCCATAACTCGATATCAAGATCAAGCCCCACTATTCAACATTTGAGAGAAAGAGTTCATCCATATGGTGGCTACACATCTTCCAATCACACCTAATGTCATGAAATTTTTGGGTCAACATGCTATGGTACAACAACTTTTAGAGGGCACATCCATTCAGATCCATGAGCTACCACTAATGACAACCACTCCATTAGGGTTCTTATTGGACATGCCTACTATGTAGATGGATGTGGTGTTGTAGATAGCTCAGCCTACATAACAAGCTACTCCTTTTTAGTTTGTTCATCCTAGAACATCAACTCCAAGTTCATCCGTTATGTCAACCAAAATCCAATAACATAGAAAGGGTAAATGTCTAGCTCAACACAACTCACCATCTCCACCATGATGCAAAACAAGGAACCAAGTTTATTGGTATGATGATCCCCATGTCCTCAAGAATGCATCTCAGTGTGACTAGCCTATACTACAGACTAACAAAATAGATGTATATTGCCTAATGTTGGAAGACATGGTGGGCAATTTATATGAATATGAAAAAGAAATGGAATTTTTATTTTGAAAGGCTATGCATATAGTGTAGATCTGAAACTAGTTGTCATAAGATTTATGGGTTTCCCTTCCACCTTATCCACCATCCATTATGATGGACCCCTTGGGTGAAGCGATAGCGATTCAATAGGCTCAGATGGATCCTACATATGGTGTGTCTTTTGGAGGTGCACCTTTGTCAAAGCCTCTAGATGTACTACCAAAAATTTTACCAGAGTCTACCCTTCAACATAAGAGGTCCATGTGCAAGTATTTTATGGTGAAGGAAGATCTGGATACCTTGAACATCATTGCGATGGATGCCCTTAGATCTTCTACAGATACCTCCAAGCATTCAACTCTAACTAGTGCATGGACAAAAACAATGTTTTTGTAAGCTATTGCATAGGTTGTTCTCACTGGTCATTTAAGGAAGGGCTCAGTTTCTTGCACACAAATTCAAATGGTCAAGCGATCCTCCTCACTATCATAATTTGATAGACCACTCATAGATGCTGAGGAAGTTGTGCTTGAGTCTCAAATTGAAGGAAAAAATCAAGTTGCACACGAAGAAGCTGACAGATCTAGTACACAAAGACATTGTAAAGAAGACAAGAAAAGGGCCAAATTTGAAGCTATGCAGAAGAAACAGGAAGCATAGGCACGGGCTGAAGTTACAATCATGTAAATAGCTCAAGAGGAGGAGACTATAAAGTAAGCTTTCATTATTGCCAACCAATGCCAAAAAGTTATGATTAAGAAATAACATCATCAACAAGTTGTAGTTGAGATGGAATGACAGTGTAGAGCTGAGGTAGAGAAGGAACCTTAATGCCAATAGATGGTAGATATAGCAGTTATGTAGAAGGTTGTTAAAGCTACCATTTTTGCTACCATTGCTCAGTTAACATCGATAGATTCTCAACCTTTGGCCCCATCAATAATATAACCACCATTGGCTACTATTGGGATTGAACCTTCAACCATAGGAGATGTTACTTCACCACAAACTTCATTAGATACTTCTACACAAAGCACAACATAATTGGTTAAGGCACCACCACCTACTACGATAAGTTTGTCTTTGATGGCCATGATGGATGTGCTTTTCCCTTAGACTCAGAGGATGATATTTTTGTTATCACTTGCTCCTCTTCAACGTACACTGGCCACTATTTTAGCCACTTCTTTGAGTAGTACACTGATCCTGATAGATCTTTCACTAGACATTACTCAACTTTCACTGAGTAAACAAATTAAAGGTACGCCTGCCTTTCAAGAATCATTGTTGTAAAAGGCTCAGTCCTTAGACCAGAAGGTTTTGCATTTAGAAATAGATAATAATAGCTTGAAAACCTAAAAGGGTGGTGAATTGGTCTCGTTAGCTTACTAAAAACCTAAAAGGGTGGTAGGTTACCTTAATTTTTTTTTGTTGAGGATTGTATGATTTTGAATTTTGCTACTTTCTGGTTGTTTTCTTCTACATTGTCTCAGGGTGAGATAACTAATTAAGTCTAGGAAAATATGCACATAGGGTGCCATCGTAGCATACGGACATGTCAGTAGTCTACTAGGTCAACATAAATAGGATAATTAGTAATAAACCATATTCCTTTTGAATAGATTGCATGCATTCAAGGTTTATCTAACTTGGGAAGCTTATAACAGTGTTATAGTTGTTAAAGATTCAAAACCCAATTTTTTGTAATCATATGTCTAAGATAAAGATAGTGACTTATGTATAAATGTAAACTATAAGGAGTTGGAAGGGGTTAGACATTGAAGAATTATATAATGGACCCATGTAATAAAAGCATCTTGTAAAATCATAGTGTAATAGGTTGATCTCTTCTTAGCAATTATAATTTTCTATGATTTTGTAATTGAATGTGTTTTGTAGCACCGATGCAAACTTTGTGTATTGCAAATGATAATATTATAAATATATATGTGGTTTTCTAAGTAATTATCTATCATAGATTATGTAATGATTGTTGAATCTACATCCCTATCTTCACGAAATTTAGATGATAATCCCAATATCCTGAACATCTAAGTTTTCTTATATTTTTGTGATGTCTTTATGAATCTGCATTTTTGAAAATAAGGGCCCATTACCTCTCCCATAGTTGTGCTTATAATTAGCAAGTTTTGGGAAACTAGGAACCTCTACTAACAGAGGTCCACTTCAGATTATTGGTTATATAGGTTGTGTTCATTAACAAAGGGATCTTTTGAGTAGCTCAACATTGTGTGCCCACTAACCCATTTTTTCCATAGCCAATATGAAGATGAAGAACTAGGGTTTGATCATTTGACAAGGAGTGATGGTCCATGACTTAGATATGAAGATACTAGAGTTAAATTAAATAAAAATTTAGAAATATACAGGTGTTCACATCTTATTTCAGCAGGTATTCCATACATGAAACATGTGTTTGACCCAGATACTAGTATCAACATAACCATCCCAGGCTGATGCAAGAGTCTATAATTACAGAGGCACAAAATCTAGAATAGGTGATTGTTCTAGAATATTCTCTCAGATTACTTCGTCTATTCTAGATACATATATGTAATAGCATTAGAACCAAGTATCTTATTTCATTATCATTACAATATATAGCATAGTTGTACTTGCCATTTTTAACATATATCAGCATAATAAATTTAGTATATGTTCTCCATGAGTTTTGCAGTTAATTATCCTACTATAAATATATTTATCACCCTTGTGCTTATTCATTTCTATATTCTTAACCCGATTTATCCATATCAAGATCCTTATCTAATTTAAGGTTAAACAACATGACAAAAAAACATTTAGATTGAAGAAAGGGAGGACTTGGAGCTAGAGGCACATTACATGTTAAACTACAGAGAACTACTATGTAAATAAAATAGATCTTGGTATTTCTATAGATGAACATGAATCAGAGTTTGAAATAAGAAATAACAACTAGATGTTCTCTTCAGTTGTCTACAAGGCCGTTTTTAAATGACTTATTACAAAAGAAGTGCATAAAGCCAAAATACAGTAGAAAAAATATTCAAAGACTACAATTTCTAAAATCCTTAAAACTAAGAAAATAAAAATCAGTTCATGAATCGCATGCATATATTGGGTAAAAATAAATTTACATGCATATATTGGGAATGAATAATAGGGAGGCTTCTTGTGGTTATAAATTATAGTTACCATAAATTGTCTTCTAGATACAGGGTATTCTACCAATAAACTTCTAAAATGGAAGATATGTCCATTAATATTTTTAAATGACAAATATGTCCATTATTAAATGAATGCAACTATGAACCTATTTATGAAGAACACATTTATTAATAACCAGTTACCACCACCTAGAAATCTTCAATTTGGAGAGTGGGATTCAAATTTGAGTCTCTCATAGGTTTTTATATAGCGCAAAAATAGAACAAGATAAAGAATAAATTATTTAATTATTTAATAAAGAGATTAGTGATTTATTATAACATAAAACCTTGATATCAGTGGCATAATACATTATTCTTCCTTTAAGGTAGAGAAGGTTAGATCTTATACAAATAAAAAGGAAACAAAAAACTAATAGTAAAAATTATAGGATAATAACACAACATGGAAGACTATGATTAAGATTTCATGAGGCAAGCCAAAACATTGAACCATTCCCAAATAAGGTGTTGAAGTTCATTTAAACAATAGTAGCTAAAGTTTCAAAGTGAAAATAATACGAAAACAAAGCCTTTATGGAGTAAAACTGAGAAGATAATAACCAAAAAGAAAGAAAAAAACATAGTGATCATCATCACAAGTGATCAAATAATAACACTTATGAAAAAGCAATCAAGAGTACGTGTTATAAATATTGTCAATCTAATAGATTTAACTTAAGAAAAATAATATGGGGTCAAGTCACTAGGAATATGCATAATAACAAGAGACAAAAATTAGGAAATTGTGCCCACCATCTGAAACCTCTTGAAAGATAGCTTCAACTATTGCACAATCCATCACAGACAAGACGCCCGAATGATTATCAAATGCACTAAACAAGTAGCTATATTGATTTCCTATCTCTTTGATATGAGAAGATAGAAATTTAGCTTAGATGAATGCCTCATATTAATTAACACCGTAAAAAACTTTATTCTTCTAAAATTTTATAATGCCATTGTCTACAATGATAAAAATTAAGAAACAAAGAGTGAGGGACCAAAATTCACTCCACCATTCCACTTCCATGGATTATAACTTGTTCACAAAAATGGTTGATTAAGCCACATGATGACAGATATTGATGTGATTATCAAGTTGAACCAATTTCAATAAATGTTCATTAACTCAAACAGTCTAGATGAAGTTTGGATTAAGCTAATGGCACATGCGGGTAAGTGTGCAAATATATGAAATTAATATTTTGGTGGTAATGGTACTAACACAACAAGCCTGCAAGTTTGCAACCCATGATTTCAAAACTCCACTCAGATTTCCCAATTCTAACATAATTTAATTCAATTTGATTATAATGTTGTAAGCCTACGGGCTACGACTACAAGGCTAAAACTGAAGGGATGCTCGTGGAGCAACATGTTACCATGTTATGTACCCTAATAATTTTCTCAGTGTTTATTTTTTTCCTTGATATTTTAGCATAGAGTTCGAGAAATATGATAACTTAAAATTTGGATCTATGATTATGTTGTTTATTTGTCCATCCAGTTACCAAAATTAAATCATGAGTCATGAGTCAGGGATCAAAAAGTTGAATCCCAAGGTTAGGAGACATAATGGCATTATCAGGGATTTTTAAATTGAACCCTTCTTTTTTCATTTTTATAATGTCTTTATAATTATATATTGTCAAACATTTTATAAAATTTCATTTTTTCTTTACGGTCATTTTTTAGATTACACTTCTTTAACTGGTTTGAAGCCCTTAGATGGACTATGATAGGTTTAATTTAATCACTGACTGTAGGGGGATGTTTTATGAGTGGACAAGATCATATGAAAAAGATTTCCCTTACTGAAAATTTGGGAACAAGTTCAAAAATCCTTCCTCTTCGTCTTCTCAGTAAGGGACATTTTAATAGCAGATCCATGCAACAGTTGACAATAGTCAAACTGAATTTCAAATCTTGCCCATAGAAGTTTTAGGTAGTTTATTTGGACATTTTGTTTCTATTTTGATAGATATTGGATCTAAAAAATGTTTTATTTATCCACAACTACAAGATAAACTTCCTAGTAGGGTTGGCCAATGGAAAATACATGGATTATGAATTATGGGAACCAATCTAAAGTTGATGTTGATAAATGTCTAGTAGAATTATAATTACAATTACTTGATTTCACTACTATAGTATATTTTTTGTATCTCTGTTAGTAACACATGATGTGATCTTAGGATTAAATTGGATTTGGAAGCACTGGGCAAAGGTAGATTGTGATGCGAAGAAAGTGGAATGTTTAGATGATTTGCAAAATCAAACTCAAATGAAAGGCGAGGTAAAGGAACTCAAGTAAAGATAAATCTAAGTTATGCAAGTAAAGAAATCTTAATGGAAGGCTTGTGATTTTTTTTTGGTCAAGATAGATGGGTTAGGAGAGCTTAAGGAGGCTACCATTGAGCATCATCCCTTTTTGCATAAATTTTGGGTGTGTTTTTGGAAGTTTTCCCTATAATACTTCCCAAAAGGGATTTTGACTTCATAATTGACATCATTCTAGGATTTGAGACTCAATCCAAGGCATCATATATAATGACAACAACTGAACTTGTAAAATTAAAAGCCCAACCCCAATAAATGTTGTATAAAGGATTGATTTGTCTTGGTGTATGACCTTGGGGAGTACATGTGGTGTTTGTCAAAAAGAAGGATGGGATTCTTCATTTATGCATAGACTATAGGATGTTGAATAAGGAAACTATAAAGAACATATATCATTACTTGATATCGATGACTTTTTTGATCAAATACGAGGAATAGTAGTCTTTTATAAAATTGATCTTAGAGCAGGGTATCATCAGTTGAGGGTCAAGGAGGAATATATTCCTAAAACAACTTTCAAGGTGAAGTATGTACATTATGAGTTTACATTTCTACCTTTAAGGCTAGTGAATGCACCTACAACGTTCATGAATCTTATGAATAGTGTTTTCAGAGATTACCTAGATCAATTTGTGTTTGTCTACTTATACAACATTATAATATATTCTAAAGATGAAGAAAAATATTTGCATATAGTGTTCCAATCCCTGTGGAAGCATAAACTCTATGGGAAACTATCAAAGTGTGTTTTATTTTAGAAGAAGGTAGAATATTTGGGGCATATTATTTCAATTGAAGGAATACATGTAGATCCAACAAAGATAAAAGCCATTATGGAATGGTTGGCCCCTAAAAATATTCATGAGGTATGTAGCTTCATGGGTCTAGTAGGTATTACAATAAATTTGTACCCAAACTTCTCAAGGATAACTAACCCCATCATCTCCTTGCAAAAAGAATACAAATGGTTCGTATGGAGTGAAAAGTGTGAAGAAGCCTCCCAAATCTTGAAAAAGAGTCTTACATTAGCACTAGTGTTGCATGTTCCAAATTTGAATGGGCATTTTATTATGGTAATATATGCCTCAAGGGATGGTATAGGAGGAATATTTCCACAAAAAGCCTTAGTTGTATCTTATGAATTGGGAAAACTAAAGTCTTACGAAGTAAATTATGCCCCGCATGATTTGGAATCATATGCCATAGTGCATGCATTACAATTTTGGAGGCATTATCTATTAGTAAAGCCTTTTTGTCTCAAGACTAACAATCTGGGACTCATGTATATCTTCACAAAGCTAAATTGGAAAGCTTGACAAAGGTGATTACTTGAGTTTTTGTCAGACTACGACTTTGATATAAATTACATAAAGGGAAAAGATAATATAGTTGTAGATGTTCTTATCTATAGAAGGTACATAATGAATATGGCTACTCTCAAAACTACCTTTCATGATCAAGTTCTAAAATTCTCTTCAGGAGATGAATTTTATGAACATGTTAAGAAAACTTTGGCAAAAAACCCATAAAATCATAGGTATGAAGGCTTTCATTTTGAAAAAATGGATTACTAAGGTTCAAAGGTAGAATGTATGTACGGAATAGTGAGGATTTCAAAGTCATAGTGATAAGAGAATTACTCAATGTTCCATATTTAGGTCACCTAGGAGTGACTAAGCTAATGGTAGAATTGAGATCATTATATTTCTAGAAAGATGGAATTAACTATGTATTAATGTGTTACCAACGAGTCAAATCAAAACATGTTGATCATGCGATCATTATACACTCATGACATTCCATAATGAAGTGGCAACTTATTAGCATGAACTTTGTCTAAGGACTACCCATGTCTAGAAACATGCATGATATAATTTTGGTGGTAGTTGATACTCTAACAAAGGCAGTAAATTTTATTCTAGGAAATCTAATAGATGATTCACCAGTTTTAGCAAAAAGGTTTGTGTAAAAACATTCATATCAAATGGAATTCAAAAGAAAATCATTTTTAATGAAGATACTTGCATGACCTATAGATTTTGGCAAAAACTTAATGTAGTTTTGGGAACACAACTCAATTTTAGTATAACTTAACATCCTAAAATACATGGGCCAACATGAAAGATAAATTAGGTTTTATAAGATATTTTGAGGATGTATCGTATGGACCATCAATACAAGTGGGAAGAATATCTTCCATTGGTTAGAGTTTACTTATAAAAATTATTTTCATTCAACTTTGAAAATGGGACCATTTAAAGCCTTACATGGCAAAAAATGTAGAACACCTATCAATTGTGATAGGTTAGAATACATAGTATTTTTTAACCAAAATGCTTGTTGAAATGGAAGAACAAGTAAGGTTGATTCAATAAATGTTAGTTGAATCTAATAACTAGGATAAAGGTTATGTTGATTTAAAAGGACAACAAGGAAGTTCTTAATTGGAGATAAGTTTTTATATGTGTGAAACCCTAAAAGAGCTCAATTAAATTTACCAAGTTAGCCAAATTAACACCTAGATATGTAGGACCTTTCAAGGTTCCAAAATTCATTAACCCTAATGTATACAAAATTGCTTTGCCACCAACACTTGCTCAAATTCATAATTTTTTCATGTGTCTTATTTGAAGAAATATGTAGTTAATCCTTCACATATGATTGATTGTAATTCTCTACATGCACTGGACCTAGGAGTGGAAATAATAGATCCCCTAAAAATACTTAAGACATGTAAGTGTAGCTTATGTAATATAGAAGTGGCTCAATGCAAGGTCTGGTGGGACAATATTTTGAAGATAATACCACTTGGGAGGATTATGAAGAGTTACATAGATTGTTTTCATTCTTATTTGATTAATACATTGAACTTATAACATTTATAGATATGTTTTATTTTAATAAATATCATCAGTACGATGACTTATTTAAGGGGGGAGGATGTTACATCTCATCCTATCGCTAACAAACATCACTAATTTTAAACAAATAGTTTGACTATCAATTAATGTGGGTTATTTAGCTATATATTGTTTGATTGGTTTATTATGACTGTTATACTTTGCATTGTGAATATTTGTTTTTAGTACATCTATTTAGTAGGAAATATATAATTAATGGTTAACTTTTATGCATTATAATATGGATATTACAATAGCATTTATATAATTTATTGTGATCTATTTTTTCCAAATATTTAGATATGAATGATAAAATGGACTAATTACATTTATCCTTATCAGAGGTGGATGCAGGACAGTTCTACCTTTGTAGATTAGCCCTGAGGGAGAGCATCATAGGACATAAGGTGATCGATCATGATAGTTGGGACTACACAAAGGTTTATGATAACTATCACACACACACATAGAGCTGTATGATTATGATTATTTGGTTTGAATTTTAATTATATATTAGTTACATAGGTGTGTTCATTTATTATGAATGTTGTTTGATTGTTCATGAGTGTAATATTTAATAAACAATGTCACAACAAGTGTTTTATGTTTAACCATCTTGGTTTAGCTAATATCACATTACTTATGTTTTAGGGCCTGGAGTGAAACAACTCATCATTATTTATGACTACGTTGTTTTCTTTTACTTCTAAAAATTATTTAGTAGTTTTATAATTCATGTCTCTAACTACGTACATGATTGGTGTCTTCAAAATCCTACTTGCATAGTGGCATGATCATGTCTTATTCTACATGTACCATTATATTGAAGCTATGAGTATATTTTGTAAAGCTTTGCACTTTAGTTTGGACCCTAATATGTCCAACTTGATAATCACCTTTGTTGGTGGGACACTTAGATTTTAATGTGTTTATTTCAACCACTTTATGTTATAAATGGGGTATGGTCATATTAATTCTTGAGTTCTCGAGTGGGTGAAAGGGGATTTGATGAAATGTAATAGAGTAAAAAGAAGGACTGATTATATTTTTGGCTCACATGTAAGTCAGCAAGGCATTAAAGTGGGTGTATGGATTTTTTTAGTGTAACTCAGAGTGAAACATTAGATGCAATTTTTGTGGTTGTTTTATCAGGCCTATTTATGGGGGTACCACTAATAGTATTGCATGTGAATATGGTGGTAGAAAGTGAAAGAGAAGTAGGGGTCTGTTGTTGGATAAAACTAGGGTTTTTGAATAATAAAAATGAAGGAAAATGGAAAAACAAAAACACACATCAGAATAGAGAACGAAGAAGGAGAAAATTTCAAGAAAATGTTTTGTGGATATGGTTGTTTCAAGGAAAATCTCATGGACTCAATTTTAGGGAAGTAATGAGAACCTAAAAGTAATATGAATCTTTTTTGTTTTTGAATTGGCTATTATTGCCTTGGGAAAAATAGAAATTAACAAGCTATGAATAATACATAAACCCCGTAGACAACATTCAAACTATTATGTTCATACTCAGATTTATTAATTGTTTGATATTATGTCGTGAGTTATATTTTTTATTATAGTTGTGATGTATTTGCCATTTGGTGAGTTTAGACATTGTATGAGATATTTCCTTCCAATTTATGAATGAGGTTAATCATAGTTGTAGCTAATGGTAAAATAAGTTTTTCCTAAAAATCCTTGATGGTTATAAAAATAGTGGCCATAACATGCTGATTCATAACTTACTTTTTTTAAGTATTGATTCATTGATAGTGACCATGGTTATAGCATATTATTGAGGAATGAATTTGATATGTTTTTTGAAACCCTAGGTGATTGTAATATGATGTATATTGGTTTTACCTTGCATAGATAAAGATGTTTAAAGTTATCTGCCTTAGAAACAACTATTGTCTACATTACAGTGGTTTTAATACAAACAGGGTGAAATAATGTCATTTTTGATACAACTGTAGCATACATTATAGTAGTAGTATTAAAATAGGCTTAATATATACGCATACTTGATATTATTATGATAAATACTGATACAAGATAATATTGAGTTAAAAGACTATGTTATAATGATTTGGCTTTGCCATGATATGAAATAGCATGTGGTAGTCAATAGCATTTACTGACTGTAACACATCCTTGTGGATTTGACCTGAAATGGTGGCTAACCATTGTTGTTTTTACCTTTGGGATTTAGTTTTTAGAATAATTTACTACTAGGAGGTTGAAGTATGTTTGTTGATTGTGTAAATTGATGAGACCATAAATAAATAATACCATTTTATCTTTCATAAATCATATTTTAAAGTGGACTTAGACATAGTTTTAAAAACTTATGCTTATTTATAATGAAATGTGGGATATATATCCAGTCTATTCTTTAGGATTTATTGTAGCCTACTTTGTTTCTATTTTCTAACAAGTTCTTAGAGAATATATGTCAAATATTATCTATACATGCTGAAACAAGTCATCAATGTAGACAACAAAGTTTGAAGTGCTAAAATACAAAATCATGGACAACCTTAAAGTAGCTCTAGAGATTATCAATAGCTTTAGAGACTTATATAAATCATCTCTATAGCTATTTAGTATCTCTTGAGATATATGTATGAGTGATGCTAGAATATCTAAAGCATACAAAAAACCTTGCATCAACAAAAAACAATTTGTGTGATTTTATGTTGGTTTGTTTGTTGTTTTGACATATAAACATAAAAGACTAAAATGGATAGATTGTGGCAAAAGGTAAAACATTCATCAAGAAAAAATTTCACCCTAAATCTAATTATATTTTTATATTCCTCTTTAAAAATTATACAATTTCAAAAAAATAATTATCTTGATTTGATTATGTATGCAAAATTTATGAGCATTTGCAGTTGGCTCCAGAGATGCACAATGTAACTCCGAAGATGCATAATGTGGTTCCAAAGATGCACAGTCTAGTTTCAAAGATACACAATATGGCTCCAAAGATGCCTAAAATTGGTTTTGAAAATAAACATCATTAGAAATCAACTCCAAAAATCTACAGGTTCAAGAACATGAAAGCAAAGAGTTCTAGAGATGATTGCTACCTATTTTTAGATTTTTTTTTTATGAAATCTATTTATAATATTTAACAAAAAAGGTATTTCTAAAGAAGACAAGATATTTATAGTATTTTAACTACTATAAATATCTCAAAATACTATTTTTGGAGGGAACCGAATTGACCAAGATTGTGATTGATTCTCTCCATCAAAATCAAAAATTGTTGGAAAGAAAATAAAGCACCTAGATTCTCTCCAACAAACTATAAGACAATGGATTTGTGAATCTAGCATTTCCTATTATTTTCTTCTTGAACATTGGCAATTGTGACTATTCTCAAAATAATATAAAAACTAAATTTTTTATATTATTATCCTAGAATAAGAATTAATTTCAAAACTGATTTGTTAAGTTGTTAGTTTAGACTAAGAAAAACTAGTTTTTTATATTGTTAAGATTAAGAAAATTAGTTTTAAAATTGAGTTTTTAAGTTGTTATTTGTAAACAAGAAGTTGTTGAAGAAATTTTATTATAAATACAACATTCTCATTTAAATTTGGGAGTACAAAATAATTGTAAAGTTGGAAGAAAGATTAAATAAAAGATTTGAGCAATTCTAAAGTTTCCTATTTTTAATACTTTTTCTAAGGGGGAGCAAGGCCCACTCAACCCAAGGAATAAGTTTAGTTTGTGTTTATGTTTTCTATATTAATTTTATTTATGTTTTATTTTTATTTTTAAATATTTATTTCATTCTTAGATTATCATTTAATCTAAAAATTAAATTGATCCATATTTTCTAACAATTGTTTAGTTTCTTTTCATGAGATGTGTGTTTTAATTCCTAGAATTTCAAATTTACAAGTGTGTTTACTTTTCTACAAGTGTGGTTACTTTCCTACAAGCATGTTTAATTCTTCAATTTCAATTCATGTAAGTTTGATGCTAATAAAATGACTACTAACTAAATTTATTTTGTGGCATGTTGTTGTTTAATCCAAAAATCTAGATATGGAGAATCTAGGGTTAAAGGGGTAGAGATAGCCTGGGGCACAATAATGATAGACTATCTTTAAAGTAGGCCAATTGTTTAAAAGGCTCAGATAGAATATATACTAAATTTATTATACTAAGATGCTAAAGAATAGATATTACAACTCTATTAGATATTGCAATGATAATGAAAATAAGATACTTAGTTATGATGTTAATACATATCTGAATATGGATTCTGGAATAGTCCCCTAATTTTAGAAATTGTGTCTTTGTAACTAAAGCCACTTGCATTGACTAGGGATGGTTGTGTCAATGTTAATGTCTAACTTAGATGTATGTCTTCAATACAAAATACCTACTAAAATAATATATAACCTATTGGATGCTTTTGGGTTCTATGTTGCTTTCACTTTGGTGCATTCAGATCTAGGTCATGGACTATTGATCTTCGTCATATAAAAAAACCCTAGTTCTTCCTTATATTGGTTATGGAAAAAATGGATTAGTGGGTACATAGTGTCAAGCTTCCCTAAAAACTTCTCTAACAATGGGTACTACCTACATACCCAATACTCTGAAGAGGGCCTTAGACTTATGTAGTTCTCCCCTACGTGTTGGTTTGTGTGTGAATTATCCAATGTGTAATAAGTAAATACAATAATGACCTGGCTTGTAATTTAGTAAATGTGGCTTATAGAGTTCTCCTTCAGTACTTCATACATTTAGTTATGTTATCTCTATGATTGATATAGAGATAGGAGAAAATAAGGAAGTTTTTCTCACTTGAGTGCTCGATTGAATGCTTTTTATAGGTTGCCTTGGCTTCTCTAGTTCTTTTATAGGTGAGGAATGAGTAAGGGTTGATATTATATTTATAAAAATCTCCTTGGAGAATATCTCGTACTAAAGAAATTATACCAACCATGTAAATACGTTTCATTTGAAAATTAGATGATTTTAGGGCACTAGACATTTGTATTAGGGTAGGACACTTATGTCAACGCAAACATCTGATTGTGATACAAGTGTTCTAGTAGTTGGAAAATAAGTGTGGGTCCAAAACTTGTAGAGATAGAAGATAAGTAGGTTTAAAGAATTATGGGCAAGATATAAAGCTTATATTATCATAATAACATTACTCAAACTAAAGATAAACAATTAGGTAAAAAGAGATAGTGTATGTGAGCCTTTTGGTAGAGGGAAAAATCTAAAAATTGAAGGTACATCCATGATATGTAATTGTCAAGTTTACAAAACTAAGGTGTTATATAATTTATAAATAATGTCTACATTCCCTCCCTCAATCTAGTAATGAAATTTTTGGTTTAAAGGAGAATAAATGCATACTTAGGTTTGTATAACACACCTTTTCTTTACTTGAGTCCAACTTGAGTATTTCGTTGATGTTTGACTTGCAATCAAGAGCATGTTACAGTATATAATCAATGCATATAATATGAAATTTAAAGTATTAAAATGATTTAAATTGAAAGAGAGCAAGGTTTAGGAGTACACTTATGTATTGATGCAACCATCTTGCCTTTTGAAAATTGATTTAGAAGATATATCATTATGAATCACTAAAATTGAGATTAAGACAAATATAAATATGAAAAGTGCATATATCTAAAGAGATAGGGAGATATATTAGATGCCACATGCCCCCAACCTTGGAGAAAAACTGAGTTTGCACCTAGCAGTTGAGATTAGCTCAATTATGCAACCCAATCATACTTATAACCTAGTGAGTGTGAGTGAACCAAGTCAACTCACACTATAAACCTAGTGAAGTTAGATGATGCAATCAATTCCAACCTATAAACTTGGTAATATTAAGTGATTTAATCATCCTAACCATACCAAAAAGTGAACCAACTACTACAGTAGATTACCTTGATACAGTCTATAAAAGCCCAACAACTGTGACAGTCCCTTGAAGTGTTTGGAATCTAAAACTAATTTGATTTTACAATATTTAGCACACATTACATGGCATATGCACCTTAAATATGTCTCAGACTGAAGTTGTGTATAACAATGGTACCAATGTATGTAATTATACCATAAATGAGTATTTGAATCATATAACTGTGAATTTTGGCCAATTTGAAATTATGTAAATGTAGAGAACATGTGTCCCAAAACATAACCCTGCTATATACAGAGAAATCTAAAAATAGATATAAGTTCCATTGTGGAGGACTTGTTTCCAAAACATGCCTCCACTATAATTTGGGTATGTTGCATATTAAATAAGTGTAGAGAACATGTTTCCAAACATTCCCCCACTAACTTGGAAACTATAACAAATGTGAAGAACATGTTTCCAAAACACACCCCAACTACAATATAGATCTATTAAGCAATGTGGAAGTCATGGGTTATGACATGCCCCCACTGATATGCCCTTCCTTTTGAGGTGAGGGGAAGTAAAACAACTAGTAGTTCCCTAACCTAAAAATAATAAGATAACCATGTAAACAATGAATATACCATGTAGCATATAGAGGGAATATGTCTAGGTAGATATATCATTGAAGCACGTCAAATGTGATCAAATAAAGTCCTAATATGCATGATGTGGATCATGGAAACATCTAGATAGTAACAATAAAACCTCAAAAAATAATCAAGCATACACATAAGAGCACTCAAAAAACAAATCAAGAGATAAAGGTCCAAAGATATCGCAAACAAGGGGAATGTTCAAATTTCATACAATCTAAGGGACATGACTTAGTTAATGTTCACAAATAAAGAAACGACATATTCAAATGTTAACATACAATAAGTAATGACATATTCAAATGTCAAATAGGCAAACAAAGGCATAGGGGATATAAACAATGGATCATATTCAAATGTTCAAACAAATAAATAATATAAAGGCAAGACACTCAAGGAAGTGCATTAACAAAATCATACACAATGAGCATAAACATATCATATTAGTCCCTAGAAATATGTGTTAGCAAAAAAAGTCAAGTACATAACATATCAAGTACACTATGAATGATATTAGCATGGATAAAGGCATGTGTAAGTACATATATGAGTTCAAACATGATAATGTAAAGTTACCATACAATGATATAACCTGGATGTATCATGATCATAGAGGTGGATGCCCCTAGAGTCCTGGTGATGTGAGTATAGGGAAATCTCAACATCCAAAAGTGCATGGATCATGTATCTACATATTCTTGAATCACACTCAAAATATGTGTGAAACACAAGTGTATATAGGAAATACTGATATTCCATCTACCAACATGGAGCCAACAACATATATGCCAAGGAACTAATAAGATATGTAAATGTTGAACATATTTTTGAATTTTTTAAGTTCTTTTAATTTTTTTTGGTATTTTTGGAATCCATGAGACCTTTTAACCTTAAGTTGTATGTTTTACATTATTTAGATCAAGGTTGGATAAGTGTAAATGGTACATGGCATGTTCCTCTTCACGTTTTACATGTGTAGTAAAAGAACCATACTTTCACTTGAAATATAGATCAATTTGCCTTCATGAGAAAAGGAAATGCCTTGCTAATTTTGGTCAATTTTAAGTTTCATTTGATATAACCAAAGAGTTCCTAATGTAAATACACATGGAGATGTATTAGGCATAACCCAAACCTATGTTTGAATTACTTTAAGACCACAAGCAATTGGTATTGTTATGTTGCCCAATGAGTCTTTCCAACCTCCTTTGTTTTGTAAGTCTTTTAGATCAAAGCTAATCTGTTATAAGCATCTTACAATGAAAGTAGTGTTTGTTTGTATAAGATCAATATGGTTAGCTAAATAAGCACCACTTATGAATAATGTGATTGCTAAGTTTTTTTGGCATGAATGCTTTTTGTGTTGTTGACATTGGGGTTTTTACATAGGATGCAGACCCTGGATTGGTTCCATATTAAGTAAACCTTGTAGATCTCCCATATAAAGATTAGGAACTCCACATTTTTGTTCATAATGTTCATTTGGTAATTCATCTCCCTCCTTTGTGTAAGGAACAAAACATTGGTACTTAGAAAGGGATATTTTAAGATCATTTGGATGAGTAAAGATGAATGAAGCATATTTATGCATATCCACGTATAAATGTGAAAATGACTCATATTTTTTATGCAATTCTCTTTCTTTCAATGGAGAAAGAATACATATACTAAAAATGAATTGTAATTCCAAATATGAAGGTCTAAATGCTAGCTCATATGATGTACTTTTGAATCAATTCGTATAATCTTGAAGGGATTTATAATCACATTGTTTGAAATTATGAAAAAAATTTAATGTAAGTTTTGGCACCTTATGGATATTGAAAGTCATGAATAATGCATCTTCTAGTTGTGTAAAAGTGGTTAAGGAACCTTTTGGTAGGCTATAGAACCAATTATGGGCCTCATTAGAAATGCTCATATGGAATACTTTTACATATAGTCTGTCATCCTTTGCCCATTGACTTAAAGAATGAACATAGTTAATCATGTGGTCAAATGGATCCTTATGACTAAAAAAGAGAGGCAAATCCAGTAGTTCAAAATTTTGTGGATAAGGATATTCAAATATACATTATGTAAGAGGTTGATTATTGAATGAGGTAAAATTTGTAATACTATTATGGAAATCCAGTTGCATTTGAAATATATAAACCTATTTTTGAAGATCCCCAATAGTGTTCATCATATAAATAAAATACTTCATGGGAATGGTGGTGCTTGAAATATGTGTTATCATTGATTCTAATCCACCACCTCTATTGAATCTAGGTATATGAATATCATCATCCTCATGGATAACAAGTGAAAGTTCTAAATTACTACATTAATGATACTTTGGCAATGGTATTAGATCTCTAAATTGAGGTACCTTTGGTATATCATTTGAAGAGCTTGGTTTATTCACCTTTGGTAGAGATATATAAATGTGTATTGGAGGGAGATTTTATAAAGATACCTCTTTTGGTATGGTATAAACCTTTTGCATGAATGAATTTTTGAGAGATAAAGATCCCTTGGTTTAAAGTCCTTAATTGTAAGATTTGGAACATTAGGAACCTTTAGTACTTTAGGTTTGAAATGCTTCCTTCTTCTTGGTGCCTTACAACTACTTGGTAAAGATGTCAGGATGTCTTGGTTAACCTTTCAAAAAATTTCAATGTCAAATGAAGGGAAAAAATAATCATCACACTTGATAAGGGGAGCATCATTCAAAAATGTTGGAATTATGGGGATTTGAATTAATTTATTTGAAGGCATATCCCTCTTGTAAGCAATTTGTAAATCTATCATAATTTCCTTATGTATTTTTTGAAACTTTTGGTGATTGTATGAAGGATCATATTGGTCATATGTACCTAATTTTGCAGTAAAACATACATAAATGGCATGATGAGATGATTTGTCTCGTTGGTGACTCGTGGATTTTTCTAAAAAATCCCAAGTCTTGCCTAGTTGTATTATTTTTTAGAGATATAGAGTGGGTTATACTTTGATCATGTTTTCCCAACACTTATCCTTTGTATCCATATTATAGAAAATATCAGAGGCTAAAATCATATGATAGTGGTGTAGTAAGTAAAAATAAAGGCTCTTTATCATCCTTAAGACATATCAACTCATCTCTTGAATTGATAAGAGCATGGACCTGCTTAGAGGGATGGTAGCTACCGCCATTCAAATATTTTAGATTAGATGCTTAACATTTGAAAGGATACAAGAGTAATCAATTTTTACCCTTTCTTTGATAGAAAGTTGGAAAGTTTCATAATCATAGTCATCAAAGCAATAAATAACATCCATTGTAAGAAAGATAAAAAATATAAATATTAAGACAAGACAGGTAAGAAACATCCTATAGAGTACACTTGGGCAAAAATGTTGTTCAACTATTGGGTTCACAAAATGTTTAACCCTAAAGTCTAGATTAAAAGAATCTAGGGTTAAATGGGGAATGGATACCCTAGGGCATAAGGATGGTAAAATATCTCTAGAGCAGGCCAATTATTTGTGAAACTCAGATAGAACATATATTAAATTTATTATACTGAAATGCTAAAGAATAGAAAGTACATCTATGTTAGATATTACAATGATAATGGAAATAAGATACTCAGTTTTTTTTTATGCTAATACAGGTCTGGATCTAAAACAGGTAGAAAGTAGACTAAATATAAATTCTAGAACAACCACTTGATTCTATAAATTGTGCCTCTATAGCCATGGACACTTGTGTTGACCTAGGATGATTGTGTCAATGTTATTGTCTAACTTAGATGCAAACGCCTAGTATGGATTACCTACTGAAATAGGATGTGACCACCTGAATGTTTATTAGTTATGTATCACCTTCACTCTAGTGCATTCAAATTTGGGTCATGGACTGTTGATCTTTGTCAAATAGTAAAACCCTAGCTCTTCATCCTCATATTGATTGTGGGAAAAATTGGTTAGTGGGCACATGGCGTTGAACTACTCTAAAAGCCCCTTTATTAATGGGGACCACCTACATAGCCAATACTCTGAAGAGGGCCTCAGACTTATGTAGTTATCCCCTATGTGTTGGATTGTGTGTGAATCATGCAATGTGTGATAAAAAAGTACAACAATGACCTAGCTTTTAACTTGGAAAAGGTGGCTCATGGAGTGTTCCTTCAGTAATTCAAACTTGTAGATGTGTTATCCCTATGATTGAGATGGAAATAGGAGAAAACAGGGAAGTTTTGCTCACTTGAGTGCTTGATTGAATGATTTTGATAAGATGCCTTGGTTTCTCTAGGTCTTTTATAGGTGAGGAAATAGTGAGGGTTGATCTTATATTTATACCAATCCACTTGGAGAATACCTTGCATTAAAACACTTAGGCTAACCATAGGAATACATTTCATTTATAAATTAGATAACTTTAGGGCATTAGACACTTAAGTTAGGGTGGGACACTTGTGTCAATGTAAGTATTTAACTGGGACACAAGTGTCATGGTAGTTGGAAAATAGGTGGAGCTCCAAAATTTGTAGAGATGGAAGATAAGCATGTTTATAATATTAGGGAAAGATAGAAGGCTTCGGTCATCATAATAACATTGATTGGACTAAGAATGGAGTAATTAGGCATAGAAAGATAGTGTACGCGAGCCTTTTAGAAATGAGAAAGGTCTAGAAGTTGAAGTTACATCCATCATATGTATTTACCAAGTGTACAAGATCGAGGTGCTATATAATTCATAAATAGTGTAAACAGTTACATATAGCCTTTAGACACTAACCTTGGTTTGATATGGAATTGATTGAATTTAGTTGATTAAATGAAAAGGATTGAAGACACTCATCATGAACTTAGATTGACTATTATTATTTAAATAATGGTTTACATTTAGTGATGGTAACTGACATGGATGTTCGAGAACATATATGGTTGTAGCTTATTTATTTGGACTACTACGCCATCACGACTGTAAGTTATTATGTTTAAGAAAATAATTGTTGAAGATCAATATGGTTGTATCTTTATTTATTTTTGACGTTTATTGGATTCAATTTGAATTGTATTTAAACATCTAAATAGAAAATGGTTTTGGAAGATCCATTGTTCCTTATAAACTAGTGGGTGCGAGTTCATTCCCACCCACGAGCTTATAAGGGGACAATGCATTCAAGTTTGATACCTTTTATTTAGTTTATTGAGTTTTGTATGAATACCATGAATTTTTTATGAATATGGCCTTTGGCAAAATTCTCAACTTGGTGTTATTATCATCAATAGGAAATTTCCAATCAATAGTTTGAAATGTATGCTTGCAAAAAGAATATACATGCCTATTATTTGTTATGAGAACACACATGCAAATGAATGAAACACATACCCAAATTCAACCAAATAGTGGTAGTTTAAATATCAATTTCAATGTCTATTATATTTGATTCATTAATTGACCACAGTGTGGTATGAATGTTTGTTTTGAAATAGTCGAGTTTTAATTAGATAAAGAAGTATGATTACATTAAAGACGTGAAGTAAGTGGTCTATTGTGAGATGATTAGAATACACCACAAGGTGTATGGTTTTGAATGATGGAAGAGTAGATGAGTTCCGTGGTATGATTGAAAAGTTTAAACTAAGCTCATGGTTCTTATATTTTTGTGTGAACACTCCAATATGACATTTTGTTAGGACTTTCTTTATGTGGAATGTTTGTGTGGTTTCATTATGATTAATATTAATTTTGATTACGTATTAAAATGAACCTCCTTGTTTTTACGGGATGATGAGTGATAGGTAGGGAACCTATCTATAAATCACTTATCATTGGTTGACATAAAAGGTAACGATAATTATATGTTATAACAGAGAGTAATGTTGTTGTGGAATATGACCTAGATTATTGAAATATAAATATATTATAAGATGCTTTTGTCAAAGTAATGTCGCAGTTGTATACATTGTCTATCCATTGTACTTTTTAGTTTATGTGCTTGCCTAAAGTCATAAAATATAGAGGCATACCTAGGGTCTATATGACTAGTTGTATGTAATAGTGGTTGTAATTTCACATGTTTTCTCATATGGTTTTGGATGCTCGCATCATCATTAGTTTCCCCTTCACGAAGGGAAGGTCCACTCCTAGTGGGGAGGTGTGTAGGAGACCGCCAATTTATGGTTGGAGGTAAAGCACCCAGATGATGTTTTCTCTCTCTACAACTGAATCTGAACCAATTTTACTACATACTTATGACCACTACACTGATTTTAGGTGTTATTCTATTGATTTTACACTATACTATTATAAATTTATTATCATTGCATTAAAAATATCATTAAAGTAGAGGTTGTTGGCATATTTGTATACTCATTATTTATTATGTGTATTTTTCACCTGTAACTATATATGATGTTTATAGGTGGATTGACATATCTATGTATTCATTTATTTCCATGTTATACTTTTAGTTGAGAAATTATGTATTATTGTGTCTTCATACAACTTTGGTACCATTAAGACCCATTTGGGCTGATATAATCATAGATTTATGCTTAAATCAATGGATTTACTATGTATTATGCAACTATTATATTTTAGTTGATTTCAACATGGAATTTATGAATTACATGTGAATAGGATGTAAAAATAAAATTATTGCATTGTTAAAAACCTTCAGTATTTGAATGATAGTTGATTTTGGCTACTATTCAAAAAAAATTGTGCTACATTCTAAGATTGGTAGGGTTGTCACAGTTTTAAACCTATTGGTTACAATAAATTTAATTTTTAAATAAATAATAGGGTAAAACATATGCACCTTGACACATATTTAATGTTCACACGTGATACATATATTGTAATAAATTGATACCTCGAGTACTTACATGCATTGATGGAAAAAATTCATCTCCATTCCTTACCTACATTAGGGCATGTTTTTGTCCTGCACATTCTCATCCTCATAAGGGGATCCATCCACCTATGGACCTTTTTTATGATGTTATCTATACTACATATTGTTGTATGGATACTTTCCCATCCCTTTTACTATGCCTATAGTGGGGCATCATATTGTTTGCCTCCTCACTAACCCCCCACCACCTCATCCATATAGAAGGATGTGCATACCTATTGAACTTTTCATGATGTTATCTATCATATGCTACAACACTTGTATATGACACTAACACTACCTATAGTTACATATATTTCAAATATTTCTACATGATGTTTTATATTCTATTTGGAACTTGGGGCATGTTAGTTTCTTATCTATTTTACTAAGTGCAATAACCCAAATTTGGTCATGAATACTTGATCATGTCACTTTTACCCATTTTTTCCTTTAACTAACTTATGCACTTAATTAGTACCAATTTTTCTACTTCTTTCTATATTAAGTACAAGAGAGGACCTATTTTTATCTTAAGATGATCATCTATCACAAATAGAAATGTTTCAATTACTAAAACTACCATTATGTATTTGTATGATTTAATGCAGATCCAAACTTTTCCCTAGGGGAAAGGAATGTCCTATAGGGACAATAGTGGTAAACGTTATTATCCCTATCCAACATTTTTTATCCTTCTCACACAAAGGGTAAATTTTTAAAATTGAACCCTCCCTTAGGTTGTTATTCATGTTTTTAGGCTTCTTAGCATGTGTTCATCCCATTTGAATTGATACACAAGCACACTCAAGTCACTTATTATATCACTTGGCAAGTTCAATTTAGAGGCTTGCTTACACAAGTGCACATCGAGAAAAAGTTGCCTATTCTTCCTAATTTAGGTTTTAAGCACCTCAAGTAGTCCTTAGCCAAGTCTCAAGCCAATTTTATACAACCCTAGTCAAACATGATCAAGTATTTAGGCTGATTTTAGATGCATTCATATAGTCAAAGGAGCACAATTGCACAAAAGCACTCTAGGTGGAAGAACTACATCGAGCTTGATTTCCCTCCTTAGAGTATTTGATATGTAGGTGATATTCAGTCATCATGGGAGAGATTAGGGTCAACTCAACCCAACCACACTCCTTTTTTTCACACTTGAAGGTTGTCCAATCATTGCATTCCTTGCTAGGGATTTACAAATTCAAGAAGCTATCCATAGGTCTTGTGTAAACTTCTGAAGACAAAATCATCGCATACAAATCTATTTCTAACTACCACATGTGACTATGCCCTATATTCTATTTTTTTATAAAAGGAGAAAATTGACAGACAAGGATAGTAATGACTAACACTCCTATCCTTATTTGGTGTTCCTATCTTTACATAGTTTTGGATCTAGCTTCTGGGAAGATTCTAGGTTTGATCTTGTTTTCCAATTTTTGCCTCATATTAGTCAACGCTGTCAATCATAAGGATAAGAAAATAAGTTCATCATTCATTTACATAGTTTAGTCTTGTTATCAATTGTTCTATTTTGTCTATTTTAGTCTTTTGTGTTCAATCTATTTGACTCTTTTGTGTGCAATAGTTACAATGTGTTTTATGCAAATTCTCAATGGTAATGACTATATACATTATTATTACACATGATGTTTGTAATTATATTCTTTTTGAGATAAGTGATTGCATACATAGGTTTATTAAATACCTCGCCTCAATAGGGGGTATATATCAAGACATTTTCTAAATGAACCAAATTTGAGGAAAATATTGGAGCAAAAAGTTTGAAAAAAAAGATTGAAGCACAAAATTAAAGCAATAGCTGGGGAAAAGATTTTGATAAAAAGTTTGGCACTTGGTTTGGAGAAAAATTATCTACTTCCTTCATCAATATTTGGATTGGGTTGTTATAACTCCCATAGAAATGGTGGTCACATCTAAAATCTGTCAAAAAAGTTTTAAAAGGAATAAATGGAATAATGTGGTTTGTTTTCTAGTTATTGTGACTTTTGCTTCACATACAAATAAGTGCATTCTTTCCTTTGCTCAAATTTTTTATAATTTTAATTTTTAAATTTCTATACTTGTAATGAGTTGATACATCTTTGATTAATTATTGGAAAATGGCCATTGCTAATAGATATACCAAAGTTTACAAAATGACAAGGTGTGGATGGATGATGTAAAAAGATTCACCCTTCTTTCCTCAGGTAAGTCAAGAGACATGTTTTAATTATGTATCATTTTACCTTGACACATGCATGGGTTTATTCACATATTCACATCAAAGTAGATGCATTACGTAGACACCTAATTTTTGTACAAGGCTTCTCATTGTGTAATGTTTTTAGTATTGTTTTTAAATATGGATTATCAATTCAAATTAGGGGTTTGTTGGCACTTGTTTGTGTGTGTTTCTCTCCTTTTATGTGAAATATTGTGGTCCCATTTTATTTTACTATTTTTTTTGTCTTGGATTTATGCCTATGGTCTTGTTTTCTCTTTCTGCCTATGTTTCTTCTTCTGAGACAATTTATTCAATCTTGATGAATTATTTGTCGATTCCATCTTCTTTGGTTTTGCGACCCTTCTACATGTTTTTACATCTTTTCAATGTTTGGATCCGTGTATTAGTATGTTGTATTTTCAATGTTAGATTTTTTGCACCAATAGGTATTTAATTCAATTATGACAAGCCTATAAATACAAATCATTTATGAGCAAAATAAAAGGAGGGTGGTTTCCATACAAGTTTCCAACATTTTCCAATTTACTCATCACAAGGATTTCTAAGTTTAGGCACTCTACATTGTTTTATCACTACTCAAAAAATTACATGATAGTTTATATTACATTTCGTAATAAAATAAGGCCATGAGAAAGTGTATGTAGTGCATTCCCACATAAGGAATAGGAGCCAAAACTCTTACTTGATTTATCCATTCACACTACATAAGAACTACATGGGTTTTGATTCTAGTATGCAATATACACAATTACATCTCCCTTGCTATTAAACGACCCAACTACTTATTCCCTTCTCTTTTTAAAAGTTATTATTGTGGAAAATTAGGTCAAGATGATTGAAGAGTAAAATTAGACAATTCTTCTTGCTAATTCTGTAAAGCCACAACACAACCCTGTACCACATCTTATTATGAAGTGACATGAAAAAATAAATAATAAAAAAGGTGCATAATATATATTTGGTACCCAGAGACATGATTGTTGATCACATAGGCACAATACCAATTCTGTCATTGAAATATTTGTTGGCTAAGTTGTAGGCACTATTTCTATTCTTGTAGATTCTAAACTCAATATTTAACAAATAGGCAAATATAGGTCTACACGGTCTATAACCACTTTCATAAATTAAAGTTGATCATCAAGTATGAATATTCGATCAAATTTATTTCTTGTATTATCCATGTATTGTCAAATCAATTAGTATTTATGCTTGTTTACTATTTTCAACCACTGGGGCAAACATGATTTCTTGTTTAGGATAGTTTTTGTTTGTTCTCTCTAGTGAATCTTGTTTTATTAATTATGTGAATTCATGTAAAATACTAAAAGGATAAAACATGGGGATAAGATTTTGTAAAAAATGATATGAGAGTGATTAATCCCTACGATAAGATTAGCCATGTGATATGTTTTTTTGTTCCCCTGTCTTTTGATACGAGATATATTAATCTTTGAAAACCACTTTCCAAACTAAGAACAATCCTCAATTATGGGTGCTAGTTGCCAATGACTAAATGAATTGCTTTTGAAAGCCTTAATTATTAGCTTTGAATATTCTTCAATCTTCAAATTTGTCCTTTTTTTTTCTTTTTGAAATAAAAGGCCTTTCCAAATATCCTTAGCTTCCTGTACAATTTTAGAAGCTTTGTCAGGGACTTTGAAGAAAGCAAGGATAGGGGAACCAAATTTATCTCTAACAATTCAACCCTAACTAGCCCCTCATGTTCTGTTAGTTTCACCATCAAAATTCAATTTCATCAAGGGCCCCTATGGAGGCATCCACATTGTGCTACTATCATTTATTTTATTTCTACTTAACCTATTATTGGGGATTTGTGATGCTTTAATTATGGGTGTATAATTTAAATATTTACATTGAGATAATCAATAACGTCAATATTATCTTGGATTTAGAGGTTCAAAATGGAAATAAAAAATCTTTCACACATCATGGATTAATGAAACTTTTAATTTTGGGTACTCTATATTCAAAATGTTTTGTTCTATCATTGGAGGATTTATTGTTAGGGTGTGGAGCTAAAAGCTTCAACTATGCAGACGAAGAAGAGGAGGTTGCTGAAGTTCCAGAAGTACCGGCATCAGCAGCATGACCGACGTCGGTCACATACAGTGCAGAAGGCAACCGGCGTCGGCAGGGAGTCGGTCGACGTTGGTCAACACCAGACAGATAGGGACCGATGTCGGTCCCCTGTGGCGGTTCCAGAACTGTTGTTGATGAACAGTCAGTTAAGTGAAGCAAGTGTTTGCATGTTAAAGGGCTAATTATAGTCACGAGCTGTGTGTCTAATTATTGTAATTAGAAGTCTATTTTTGTATGCATGGGATCCTATTTAAAGACCCATGAGGCATGTATTGTAAAGCAAGCAGGAAAGTAAAAGAATTGAAGCAAGGAAGCAAGGTCAAGGAGATCTACAAGCAAGTAAGGTCAAGGAGATCAGCTGAAGCATTCAAGGAGGGGATAACAACTCAGGTTGTTGAGTTGGTTGTGGTTGAGCAAGAGAGAGAGGGAAGAAGGTCTTGAGGTGTGGCAAGCCTTTGAGGTGGAAGAAGAAGTGGCATCTTCTTTATTGTATTTTCTTCTAAGATTATTTACTACAAGATTGTGTATTGTCTCTCAAATTCTTTGTTGTTTCAATTTTTTAGTTACTTAATCGTTCTGGTATAATTTTGTGTTTAATTATTTATAAGAAAAGTAATCAATTGTGCTTCTTGGAGGGGTTCCTAACAGTTGGTATTAGAGCTACGGTTGTAGGGAGCATGTTATTGTTTGATTACAGGTCATTCACAGGGGTTTTTGATTGAGTGGGAGTTCAGTAATGGCAGAAGAAAGTAAGCTACGAATGGAAAAGTTTAACGGCAAGAATTATCAACATTAGAGGATGCAGATAGAGGATTATCTGTATCAGAAGGATTTGTACTTACCGTTGGGTGGGGTTGCATGCAAGCCCACAAATATGAAGGATGAAGAATGGAATGTTCTTGATCAGAAGGCTTTGGGTTCCATAAGGTTGAGCCTTGCATCGTCTATGATTTCCAACTTATCACAGTGCAAGACAACAGAAGAGTTGATAAAATCTTTGGCGAATTTATATGAAAAGCCCTTGGCTTCAAATAAGGTATTTCTTATGAAGCAGTTATTTACTTTTCAAAAGCAGGAAGGTGGATCGGTACATACTCATCTTAGTGATTTCCATGGTTTGGTAAATCAGTTAGCCTCAATCAATATTGTTTTTGATGATGAAGTAAAGGATCTCTTAATTTTATGCTCTTTACCTGAAAGTTGGGATAGTTTGGTTATGGCAGTAAGTAATTCTGCGTCTGCTTCTAAAATCTTAAAAGTTGATGATGTTGTGAATGTGATCTTGAATGAAGAAATATGCAAGAGAAGCACAGGTGAATCATCAGGGAATGCTCTAAGTGCAGAAAGCAGGGGAAGGCAAAGAGAGAAGGTCGAGCAAGGGAAATCAAGGTCGAAGGTGGGAAGGAGATCCGAATCCAGAGGTGTCACCTGCTGGTTTTGTGGAAAGAGAGGACACACAAAGAAAGAGTGTTGGTTGAGGGATAAAGAAAATCAACATGAAGGTAATGAAGAAGCGAAGGATGCAAATATTATGGTACAAGATGCTCTCATACTTTCTTTGGATAGTCAGGTAGGATCATGGGTTTTAGATTCTAGTTCTTCTTTTCATGCATCCCTAAATAGAGATTTGTTCCATGAGTATGTCCAGAGAGACTTTGGAGTGCTTTATTTAGGGGATGGTACGCCTTGTCAAATAGTTGGCAAAGGGAAAGTGCAGCTGAGATTGCAGATGGACAACACATGGGTGTTGAAGGAGGTTATGCATGTCCCAGTTCTGAAGCAGAGTTTGGTTTCTGTAGGAAGGTTGGGTGATGAGGGATGCACAGTAACCCTCATAACGGATTCTTGGAAGGTTACCAAGGGTGCACTTGTTTTAGCAAGAGGTAAAAAAGTAGGTACTCTTTATCTATCTACTTGTATTACTGATTCTACTTCTGGTTTATCTACTTCAGTTGTAGATTCAAAGATGTGGCTTAATAGGCTTGGTCACATGAATAAGAAGGGAATGGACGTTCTTGATTCAAAAGGTATGAGTTCAGATTCAGAAGGCATATATAGAGTTCATTGCAGGAAAAGGAAATTTGATGCTTTTGACAAGAACAGGGAAGCCTTGGTGTTTATGGAGGAGATGAAGGATAGAGATCAGTCACAGGGGCTGAATAATTCTGAGCAGGGTAGTATGGACAGGGGTTTGATCCAAGATGAGCTCATAGATGAAGAATTCATCACTTACAGGAATACACAGACATCGATGTCGGTCACTTGGAACCGACGTCGGTCAGGCAGATATCGACATCGGTCATGTGCAGACCAATAGGGTCGGTAGAGTCGGGCAGAGAAGTCTGACGTCGATCAGGAAGGAACCGATGTCGGCAGAGGGGACACCGGCGTCGGCCAGGGAAACGACGTCAGTAGTCAGGGTCAGTGCAGGGAATCGACATCGGTCGGGAGCAGACTGGGAGATGGCCGAGATCGGTCACTGGAACGGATGTTGGACGAATAACAAGCTGTTAAGGAGTCTCAAACGCCCATATGGAGGTCAGAAAGGGTAAGTGAACCTCATATTCATTGTTCACCTTCTTTATATTGCTTACTGATGGTCAAGAACTAGGAAGATGTGAAGAGGCAATGCAGGTAGAATCCAGAAACAGTGGGAGCTTGGCATGGATGAGGAGTGTGAGTCCTTGGAGAAGAACCAAACATGTATTTGTTGGTGGAGTTGTCAGCTGGAAGAAAGCACTGGATGAGGGATGGATTCCCAAGTTAGAGAAGAGAGTGGATGGACACGTGAGACAGAAGGCTAGGGTATATGGTCTTGATTAGGCTGTAGGACAATGGAGGTTTGACCATTGTATTTTTCTTTACCAGGTTGGATAATATTAGCTACATTATCCTGTTACTGTATTGTGTTGCTTGTTGTAGGGTTTCATATACAGGGAGTTTCTGAGCTAAGGGTAAAGTTAGTTCAGAGGTATGTCATGAAGAATTTGGGAGCAGCAAAATTCTTTTGGCATAAGTGACAGGTATTGCATCACAGGTTTTGTGGTGGTTGGTCTTCAAGAGTGATTTTGAAGAGGGATACAGAGCCAAGGGAACAAACTAGACGGTGTATAGGTACAGGTATAGTTGCAGCTGTTTATCTCCAAGTAGGAGATTGTTAGGGTGTGGAGCTAAAAGCTTCAACTATGCAGACGAAGAAGAGGAGGTTGCTGAAGTTCCAAAAGTACCAGCATCAACAGCATGATCGACGTCGGTCACATACAGTGCAGAAGGCAACCGATGTTGGCAGGGAGTCGGCCGACGTCGATCAGCACCAGACAGATAGGGACCGATGTCGGTCCCCTGTGGCGGTTCTAGAACTACTGTTGACGAACAGTCAGTTAAGTGAAGCGAGTGTTTGCATGTTAAAGGGCTAATTATAGTCATGAGCTGCGTGTCTAATTATTGTAATTAGAAGTCTATTTTTGTATGCATGGGATCCTATTTAAAGACCCATGAGGCATGTATTGTAAAGCAAGCAGGCAAGTAAAAGCATTGAAGCAAGGAAGCAAGGTCAAGGAGATCTACAAGCAAGTAAGGTCAAGGAGATCAGCTGAAGCATTCAAGGAGGGGATAACAACTCAGGTTGTTGAGTTGGTTGTGGTTGAGCAAGAGAGAGAGGGAAGAAGGTTTTGAGGTGTGGCAAGCCTTTGAGGTGGAAAAAGAAGTGGCATCTTCTTTATTGTATTTTCTTCTAAGAGTATTTAATACAAGATTGTGTATTATCTCTCAAATTCTTTGTTGTTTCAAGTTTCTAGTTACTTAATCATTCCGGTATAATTCTGTGTTTAATTGCTTATAAGAAAAGTAATCAATTGTGCTTCCTTGGAGGGGTTCCTAACATTTATGTCTTCAACAGTCTATGGCTATAGAAGAAACTTCTTTGACCTGGAATAAAAGAAGAAAGATCATTTTATCTTGATTTTTTTAGAGTTCAAAGACTATTCTAATCATTTAGAAGGGTATTCTAAAAGGGAGTTGTAGAAGATCTTTTAGAATTCAAGAGATCAACCTTGCTGAGAAAGAAAAGAGGAAGTTAAGATCTAAGGCAGTAAATTCTTATTAGAATAAGACTTGTATTATGGAAGTGGATGATAGTGATTCTAGATTTTTGATTATGAGTTTAATATGAAATGGAAGATAATCAACTTCATGTGCATGGAGTTAAGAGTGTTAAGTGCCCTAAGACTTTGATAGAGGATTTAAGATTAGAGAAGTCTCCAATTTATAAGTTTCATATGAATGTCAATTAGTTTTAGGAGAAGATGAAAAATGATGACTCAGGGTTAGACTTATTTAAAGCCTTAGAAAGAATCAAGTTCCAAGATGAGGAGTTATCATATCTTAGAAGAATAATTTTGCTTTCTTAGAAACCCAATAATAACAAACTAACAACGTTGTCTAATTTGGCGTGGGGTTGTTTTGTTAGGTCTATTACATCTAATGTGTTTGTCCCTTCTTTATACAAGGCATCTCCTATCAAGGATGTTTTTGTTACTACTAATTCCTTAGACTTCATTTCCATTGATGTTCATGTTAAATAAATGTAACAACCTCAAGATTCAGGTGCTCGAATTTTGGATGATTTTAGAAAGAAACTCAGCTAAGTTGTTTAAAAAATTGGCATGCTAAAGACCAAATTATAAATGGTTAAACAAGAAGTGGAGCAAGAAAGTAATTAAGGAAGATTTTATTAACAAACTAAAGACATATATTAATGATTTTAGAAAGAAACCCAATCAAATTATTTTGAAAATTGACTTATTTAAGCAAAATAAAAAATGGTTAAATAAGAACCATATCAAGAAGGTAAGGTTAAGGAAGTTTTTATTAAAGAATTGAAGATCTATTTTACTCTTACTTATGACAAAGTTACCAAGTTATCAACTTGTAGACCTCCTCCTAAATTTTATCCATTACTTTTAAAAGAAAATTGGCTTAAATTACAACTCGATATGTTGACTTCCTTTCTACCTTTTGATCTGAGTAAACATAAGTAGTTTTGTAAGGTTTTTTCCTCCTCGTTTGAATAGAATATAAACCTTAATGAATATTCTATGCATAAGTTGGTTCTTTCTTTAGAAATTAAGTGGGTAATCTTTGTAGATGCTAAAATTTATTCTTCAGTACTTGACAATGACAAGCTTGACACACATTTGCCACATATGACTTGAGCACTCAAACAAGGTCTTAATTAAAAACCACATTCTAACACTTGCACACTATTATATGAGTCAACCTTTTCCTTCTGCTATTACACACCTGCAATAACCTCATTGTCTATTTTAAACCTGCTAAATATGTTGCACATACATTTCTAGACTCTTAGCTCAATTTGTCTATGTATAGGTCAGTTCCACCAGGCTGGTCGATATCACCAATCAATATTAACTGATCTAATTAAAACTGGCCCACCCCCAACAATGACTATTTTCTACAATCAAGCCCATCCTTCGGGTTAGCATATTAGTCTAGTGTGTTGGCGGTGTGAGGAATTATTCAATTAGATTCATATATAAAAAAATGAAGGTCTCATTCAAAAGGGACTTGACACTTGTTTGATATATATTTATACACTATTGCACATTTAGCAAATATGCCCTATCCTTCCCAATTTGTAACGCTATCACTAGGAGCAGTCACAAACCAAGTCTGAAGCACTCAAAAGTTGCAAACATTTTCAAGTACCAAGACCACATCATTAGTTGCATACATATATCGAAGGAGTATAATTGCACAATTAAATTAGGTGGGAGAACTACGTGTGGCTTGATTTATCTCCTTGGAATATTGGATATGTAGGCAATAGTCAATCATCATATGGGTGTGATTAGGGTTAGCTCAGTCCATCACACTTTTCCCATTTTTGTAGGTTTCTAGTCCTCACAAACACACCCATGGTTTTAATGCAAATGAGACTAATTTTTGGAGCTATGCACATCATTAGAGTTTAGGGCCGTAAACACAAAATAAGTAAATATAGTATAGATGATCATATAGTCACTACACTCTACTTTCATGTAGGTCAGTACCAACCAATATGTTAGTATTGATTGATAATACCGACTTGATTCTACTGAACCAACTCAATGTAGATAACAAATCACTTTTGGAACCAAACAAATCACATGTATGCTCATTCTAATTTTCACTTCCAGAATGTAATCATAATCAAACAATCAACTTGAAAAAACTAAACATTGCGATCTCTTTAATATTATTTATATTTAACATATACCCTTATCAAATAAAAAAAATCAATCTTAATTTTTTACATTCGAATATATACTTGAATATTTTATCTAATGATTTAAACTATCCTTCAAAATTCTATCTTAATTAAATTAATTTCACCCATTAATTTAAATTAAAGTAAAACAATCCCTTTATGAGTGATGCAGTTTTATAAATCTTCCTATCTTATTTTCACAATAAAACCATGATAAGTGTAAAATGGAAGAAATATAACATTTTGGAAGTTAATTGTCCTCTTTAAATAGAAGCTAAGTTTCTCTGACCTTTAAAAATGTTAAGGAATTATATCAATTTAATAAAAAATGCCTAGATAAAAATAAAAATAATCTAAATGAAAATGGTTCTTGTCAATTTTTATTTTATCTTAAAGAATGACAAAATAACATTTCAAGCATCAAATGGGATGATTTTCTTAAAACTCATTAAGTAGCCTTTTTCTTTATCATAATCTTAAGGAGGCTAGACGAAGAGTTAAATCTCTATTTGATTTCTATGTGATAGAAGGGCTCATCTTGGCCCAGATTAAAATTTAAGTGTCCCTTCTTCTGGTATCCCTTTTGAGATTAACATGGGTTTTAAATGGAATTTCTCCTAAGGTTGTTTCGTCACTAGGTAAAAGAACATTTTTGTCTGTTATAGGCTCTTTGTAATATTTATATGATATTAATGAAATGATTAAATAAATGTAATTAGATATTAATTTTGGCGGGATTTTAAACTAGTGTGTGTTTTAGACATTATTTATATGATTTTTACAAATAATTATTATCAAAATATTTTTTTTCTTTTTTTTTGATGTGAGATGGATAGGTGGAAGTTCTCAAAATAAAACTAGAAAGAAAGAATATGTCTTATGTACATATCAGGGATGGTTGAGACGGAATGATATGATTTCATGGAGTGCTCCGCATATAACAACATTTGAACTAAATATTTTGACAATGTGCAGAGAGTATCTATATTCACTATATTTGAAGTTGAAAACATTGATAGAAATGGATAATTTCTGATCAAAATCCATAGTAGGAGAGTAAACCTTCAAACACAAAACATCGACAGGGTTGAAAACTAGGGTCCAACAACTCAAATCGACTTATTCACTCTTTTAATTATACCTTTTGGTTTGGGATCCCATAAACTATTTTTAATCTCGTAGATGTTATTAAAATCTCTCTCTCTCTCTCTACTAATAAATATTAACAGGGTCGTGTTAATTTTTTTCTTCTCCCTACTAATAAATACTTAAAACACACGATTATTAAATTCTAAAAAAAATATATATAATGAAAAGATTTGTAAATTTTTTCTCATATATATATTGTATAAACTTATAAAATAAATAATAATAATAATTAATAAAAAAATAAATTGTATGTATATTTTTAAATTGACACATTTCGAATCACTTACATTCATCATCAGAGAAAAATCATTTATCAATAATTAACTATATTGATAATTTTTTCGCTCGAAGAACCCACCTTAAGACAATCTCTTGATAAAAAGAGTAATAGCATATTTAGTCAATGACTTTGAATGAATGAAAGATTTTAATGATGTCCACAAGACCAAGCTGTCTAAGGGACCAAAATCTGAAACATCAAGACATTCTTCTATTCTTTTCGATATCAGATCTTCTACTATGAAGCTTGATCAATAAACCAACTGTATTGTGCAGCCTAGGCTCCTCAAAAAGCTCACTTACGCTGCTTTCAAACTATTTTCATATTGACTCCGAATATCCACATTGCTATACATTCAATGATGAAATGCCTTTCAGTTTCAACCACCCCTTTTGCTGCAAAAAATGCAAGTTTTTTTTTCCACTCTTCTTTTGAAACCGTCCGTCTACCAGTTTCGTACCTACGATGATGTGACCCAATCCTCAATTAAGCCCCTAAAATCCTAGCCTTGTCTTTAAGCGCAACGTGCATATAAACCTTCTCACCATGCTCTTACGTGAGGTTGAATTCTTTGATATAATGCGCTTTTTTCCATCCGCTCTGATTTGTCCACATGACAACCTTGAATTTTCCTAACACAAACTTTTTTATTTTCTCGTTGTTGTTAGAACATTCTTGTAAATTAATGTCCCACTTGGCCAAGCATTTGTTGTTCTGCTTCATCCATGTCTTCTTCCTCCGATCTAGTTTTTCCTTTATGACCATTTTGGGCCACCGATGATTATCCATGCTTCCAATCTTTTTTAAATAGCTTAGCAACTTGATTAACGTTGAAGCCTCCATTGGAAACGTTCATGCTTTAACGAAAATGATCTTGTAGGACACTGTCGTTTTGACTTTGACGCTGCTAGTGATTAGGTGTTTTTGAATTCTTTCTAACTATTTTCGCTTTAATTTGACATGCTACTACTCCAAACCTCACAAATTTAGAGGACAAACAACGTGACCAACAAACCAATTTTTTATTTTTTGGTTTTCCAATTCCATAATTCAACTTTTCTACACCTATTTTTAAAAAGGTAAGATACTTTCCATCCACCTTAAATTCTTTTCGATCTACATATATATCAAATGAATCTATTGTGAAAATCAATTCCAAGAAATTTGTACTCTTGTACTTTGAGCTTCTTATCCTTCTTAAGATATTTTTACCCCAATTTAACGTTAATTAAGCAACAGTTGAACCCATGAAAAGTCATCGTGGACAGAAGTTGCAAGGTAGAAGAATTAACCTACACTTACGGCCGTCGTTCCTGACCGGCAAGACCGCACAGACTTATCTGTAGGATGCCAATTTAAATTGATGCATTCGCTCCAGGAAAGCCTCTTCCCTTATGTTCCGAGAACGAATTGAGGCAGCAGGCAGTAGCAGAGGGATTCGACCCATGGACGTGGCAACAGACAGGGACAGAGACAAGGATCGCTTGTTGCCCGTGACAACGGGCGATGTAGATGCAAGCAAAGAACAACTCCTCTGGAAGGCCACCGCCATGACCAAGCGTGGCGTCCTTGCCGCCCTTTCTTACATGGCTTGCGCAGGTATCTTATTCGTTCCTTAAATCCCAACCTTACACAGATTTGTCTAAAATAAAATACCATAATAATTCCATTCTGGATTTTTCCATGTTTGTTTTTGGACGCTATCTCAAATTTTGTCTTTGTAAAACTCTTCTGAAATAGTTTTCCTAACTATTCTGAAATAGTTTTCCTAACTAGTCTGAAATGTTCCAATGAATGGTTCCTGGAATCATTTGCAGTACCATGAAAGAAGGCGAATTTCATTATATTTACTCATTTAAAAGGTAAAGGCTATTTTTTAGGTCACGGCCGAGTCAAATGCCAATTTTGCTAGTGAAACTTCCCTTGTAAAAGCCCACAAGGAGATTTTTTGTGTACTCCAGGAATAGGTAGTTAGGCAAGTTCAAGTTTACTACTAAACCTAGTTATGAGGTCAATTTCCTGTAACACAAGTTTTGAACAAAGTATACGGTAAATGGAAAATAATCTCCTTGAAAGCTTCCACAAGAAGGGTTGCATGTCACCATGGAAAAAAATACCTTTATCTTTATGTTGTTAACTTTGTTCTTCCATGTTTGAACTTCATAACCAAGCTTGGGAACTTTGAAAGCCTGGATTTCTTTCCATTTACCATGTTCAAAATCTGCACTCCAAGGTTTCAACCTCATGACCAAGCGTGGGAACTGCAGAAACCGATCGGGCATATGTCTTTATTTACCTTATATGATGTTCAAAGTTCAAACTGTGTACTCCAAGGTTTCAACCTAATCACCAAGCTCGGGAATTTCTGAAGCCCACCATGGAATTTATTCCCATTTACTTTATATAATCTTCAGGCTTTTAACTCCAAGGTTCCAAACTCATGGCCAAGCTCAGGAAAGCGGACCTGTGATTACATGTACATAATTTTACTACATAGTTGGATGCGTCCCTGCAGGTCCACGTAGCTATCCCAATAGGATATGTATTGGGTATGCCCAGGGTACCGCAACGGCCTTGTGGGTATGCCCGGATACAGTAGCTTGGGCATATCCCTGTGCCAAAAAGAGATTTATTATTATTTTTTTCAATTCCAATAGCCTGTTTTAACCACTGACAGTTCGCTGGTTATAACCATAGTAGCAAAATGTGCGATTTAAATGCAATTAATCATGATTAATTCGTATACTTGGCCCAAAACGCTTTTTTCACCCTGATTTTTTGGCATTTTTTCCAACAAATCAATCCGCAAAGCCTCGTATGATGGGTCAATTTGAAATATTGTCTATAGTTTAAAAAAACTTAAATACACCCAAAACTTAAAAAAAACTAAACCTGACCTTAACCAATAAACCTAACCCTCATTTGTAGTAGATGTTATATTTGACATTCATTTGAACATATTTAATATTTTTAGCTGTGAAATATGGTGGAAATATTTCTCATTATATCTCCTTAATAATCTACCCTTTGATTAGTATCTCGTGGGCCAGATGTAGGTAGGGTAAACATTCAAGCCTTATCTAGCTTTTGCACTACACATGGAGTGCAAACCATGCTTAAGAGTATAGGTTGGAAAAATATTGTTCATGAGCAGACAAAGAAGAAAATATTCAAATTTTGGTACAACTTTAGCTTATCATTTAATGTGGCCAGATCTTCATACTGACAAAATATGGCAGATGCAATTGCAGTTGCAAGTTTTTGCTTCACTGCCCCATCATACGAGGCTTTGCATACTGATTTATTGAAGGAACTTATATAGAATGTGAGTGATGTTCTTCCAAAACATCGTAAGGAATGGAAAAAATTAAGATGCATTATAGTGTGAGATGGATAGACAAATGAATTCGCACAGTCATCAACTTTCTTGTGTCATTTGACATTGGCACAATTTTTATTAAGAGTGTCGATGAATTTGAGATGATAAAATCGGGCAAGACACTCTTACATTTATTTTATGAGGTTGTGATTGAGGTGGGGCTACAAAATGTGGTTCAATTCATTACAAATAATATTGTTGTTTACATGGCTGCTAGGAGGCTTCTTATGGACAAATAATGGAACTATGCTTTGGACTCCATATGTAGCACATTGTCCTAATTTGACCTTGGATGACATAAACAAAATTCCATGGGTGAAAGAAGTGTTGCAAAAAAGCCCACACAAGAGTTCTTAATATAATGCACATATTCATAGATGGCAAGAAACTTCTTCAACGAGGGATGACAAGGTTTACAACCCACTTCCTTGCGTTGCAAACTCTTTTTTAACAACAAATGAATTTAATATGAATGTTCACTTCAACTGAGTGGATGGAATCTTCCTTTGTGAAACATATAGAGGGCAAAATGGTGGCTGACTATGTTTGTTTTATCACTATCTTTTTGGGAAGAGGTAGATAAAATTTTGTTATTCTATGAGCCTCTAGTTCAAATTTTAAGATTCATCGATGGGGATAAACCCCGTGGGTTATCTATATTAGACAATTTATAGGGCCAAAGGCGCTATTAGGAGCATATTGGAGAATAACAGGGCCAAGTAGATGCCATTATGGGAGATAGTTGATAAAATATGGGATCGATAGATGCATTCTAACCTCCATGCAGTTGGATATTTTTAAAATCCAACGTTGTTTTTTAGCAACTAATTTTTAGATGATGCAGAGGTCACAAAGAGCCTATTTAAGTGCATGGAAAGAATGTTTCCTAGGGTTCTTTTGAGACAGCTATGGGAGAGTTGCCGAAGTACAAGCAGACAAGGGGTTTCTTCTCTAGTAAGGTAGTCATCAGAAGGAGGAAGACCTTCAAACCAGGTAGACAATTTTTTTACATATGTTTAGTGAAAATGTTAAATTTTGATTGAATTATACATGTTACAATGTTGACAAAATCTGTTTTTTATAGCATAATTGTGAGATTCCCTTGGTAAAGAAACCAAATACTTTTGATGGATGGCAATGCATATTTTGAGTCAACTATGCAGTTCACTCGTTTGTGAGCATAGTTGAAATGTATTCCAACATATGTATTCACCAAAAAATGCAATTGATGCACTTAAGAACAAATTAATGATTTGGTGTTTGCCCACCACAATCTTTACCTAAAGATGAAGAAAGCTCAATGTTAAGAAATGTTGCATTTCTAATTCTCAATTCATATGGAAAGTTGATTTATATTTTTTTAAAGTATTACTCCTCGATCACTAACATATGCATTTTATTTGATAATGTTAGGTACTTGTTGTCAATCTAGAGTTGTGCCCTGAATTGAAGACGTGCATAAAATGATCAATCCTCTATCCGGTTGAAACAATGGGATCTTCTCACGAGGGTGGGTGCCTCAATGGTGAGAAGAACCTCCAGAGAAGGCTGGTTCTTGTAAGATGTATCAATGAGGATTTCTACTCTATGCTGCGGAGTGCCATGGAAAAGGGAGAAGGAAACTTTAAGGGGAAATCCAACCTAATAAAGGTGATACACCAAAAGATTGATCCACTCAACTTGTAACTTAGAACATTGAACAAACAAGGGAAAATGAAGACCTTTGATTTCAGTCGACCACTATGCATAAGCATTTCGTGAGAAGGTTCGATCCAATGACCAAAACATGAGGGAAAAATGAACCTAGTCTAGGAGGCTAATTGCAAAAATTAAGCATTTATTGTACTGTCTTAGTATGTTTTAAGACTTTTTGCAAAAGTTAATGTATTTTTGACAAAATTAAGATTGATTTTGTATTAATATCTTCCATGCATGTATGCCATAAAGAGTCTTAGTTGAGTTTTGGTCTTCCTAACCACTTCTTGGTTGACTATGTCAAGCTTTTAAAGCATGCCAAGGCATAGGTGAAGGAAATTAAAGGCACATTTGCAAATAAATGAAGGATGGTGTATATGCTGAGGTGAAGAATAAGTTTAATACCTTGAATCAAGGATTTGGAGATATTTTGCATGCATCTACAACATTTGGGAAGATGTTTGGTGCTCCAATGCATATGCCAGGATGTATGGGCAGTTTTCATGCATTTTCTAATCCAATTTATTGGTTTCCAGCTCGGGCAAGGATGATATAAGGATTTTTCAGCTTCATGGAAGTTTCGTAGATATTTTTCAGATGTTAGGAACTCAAACTATGCTTGAAATATGCTAATATAGCTCAAATCTTAATTAATTTTCAAGCTTAAAATTGCCCCAAATCCAACATGGTAACTTGGTGGAGAGTTTGCATGGCTCAGAATGGTTGATAGGAAGGTTGAAGAGGGTGGTGTACTCCTATCTCATGGTGTTTAGTCTCAGCAAGAAGGCTGGAGCTTTATGAACAATTGTTAAGAAGCAAGATTGTTTCAAAACCCTATCTAGAGAGCATGAAACCTACAAATTTGAACTTCTGAAGTGTTTTGAAGATTTACAAAGTATGAAAAATGATTTTGACGTCCTCTCCATGATCCCAAGACACTTTCTACCAAGTTACAAGCATTTAAGGGGTTTCATCTTTAAAAACAATGTAAAAGCTGATACTTATACATGTTTATAAAGTTGAATGAATGATTGATGATTCCCTTCCCACCAATTGCTGATCATTAATACCTTCATAGCCTTTCATCAAAAGATGTCTCCTCCAAGGGTGGCGACCTTCCTTCTAATTAATGCTGCTTATTAATTAATTAACTAATGCTATGTATGCTCCTTAAGTGTGGCACTCCTCTTTAAATGGGACGATCTCTCCTTTTTTAATTCTCCTTAAGTGTGGTGATTTCCTTATTGCTGGTTTTTAATTCAAGGGCCGAGTTGTGTTAGAGGATATTACATACCTCTTTTCCTAAAATTGCTTGTCCCCAAGCAATTGTAAATTGGGATGTTCAAAAATTATTGCTCCTTTTCACGTGGCATCTTCTATTGGCAAGTTTTTCCAACGAACCAAATATTCTTTGATACTTCTATCTCTTAATTTCTTTTCATGAGTATCAAGAATAGTCTCTGGTACTAGAATCAATTTACCTTCCTCATCAATTGGGGGTAATTCCATGGAAGGGATAATATGTTGTCCAAATGCTCGTTTCAGGCAAGACACATGGAAGACATTATGTATGTGACTATGCCCTGGTAAATACAATTCATATGCTACTTCTCTCGCTCTTCTTATAATCTAGGATGGCCCGTAAAATTGAGGCTTGAGTTTTTCAGCACCACTTTGTTTAAGAGAAGATTGTTTATAAGGTTGTAACCTTAAATACACCATATTTCCAACTTCAAAAGTCCGTTCTATTTTACGTTGATCCGTATACAATTTTTGCTGATTTTGGGCATGCTGAATATTATCCTTGAGAGTTATTAGGATGTCTTGATGTTGTATTAGATCCTTGGCTCCGGTAACCCTACTATTCGGAATGATCAAGTCTACAAAGGTTTTAGCATCATACCCATACAATGCCTTGAAAGGTGACATCCCAATAAACATGATGAGAAGTATGGTAGCAGAATTCTCTCAAGTAATAACCATTTGACCCAAGCATTTTGTCGTCCGGTTTCATAATTTTTTAAGTACCCCTCAATCCATTTATTTAAGCCTTCCGTCTGACCATCCGTTTGAGGATGATAACTCCTACTTGGGGTTAACTTAGTACCTGCCAATTGGAAAAGTTCTTGCTAAAAAACACCCATGGACACTACTTGGGGTTAACTTAGTACCTGCCAATTGGAAAAGTTCTTGCTAAAAAACACCCATGAACCTTGTGTCCCTATCACTGACTATATTCTTTGGTAGTCCATGAAGCCTAAAAACCTATTTAAAAAGCATTCGAGTTATCATAGGACCATCATACTTCTTGGGGAGTGGAAAGAAATGACCTTATTTTGTTAATCGGTCAACGACTACATAAAGGTTGCTTTGTTCTTGGACTATGGGTAGTCCCGAAATGAAATCCATAGAGACGCTCACCCATTTTTGAGTAGGAATGGGCAAATGTTGCAACAACCTGGCAGGAAAGTTATGTTCTATTTTATTTTGTTGGCAACTGGGACATTCCCAAAAGTATTTAAGGACTTCACTTTTAAGTCCTTTCCAAAAAAATCAATCCCTTAATTGTTTGTGTCTTTACAAAACCAAGATGGTCTGTTAATAGATCATTATGTATGGCCTTTAGGATCTTATGCTTAATTTTGGTACCGGCCACTAAGAAGATTCTATCTTTGTAGAGAATGAGGTCCTCTACTACTTTACAACGTTCATCTTCATATTTTCCTTCTAAGATTGCATTGGCCCTCTCATCCTTAATGTATTCTGCCATTATGAATGCCCTCCAATTGGCTGTGATTTCTACCATGGAGCACAAATGTGGTCTTCTTGATAAAGCATCAGCCACTACATTGTTTTGTCCCTTAACATACTCAATGTCAAACTTAAAGGCTTGGATCTTATTACCCATTTTTGCTGCCTTTTATTTAAGTTTGTTTGCTTCAGGAATATTTCAAGCTATTGTGATCAATTTTGACCATAAATCTTTCACATACCAAATATTGCCGGAATTTAGCAAGGGCATGCATGATGGTCAACATTTCTTAATGTCCCATCCTTTTTGACCAACACAACTGAAAAAGCAAATGGATTGTAGCACTTGGCCTAATATGCCCCATCTCTAAGAGTTCTCTAATGGCTTTTTCAATCTCATCCGTATAAATCTTTGGATGTCGGTAAGGGTTAGTTATTACTGATTTTGTTCCAGGTTTCAACTCAATGATATGTTGGAAGCCTCTTGCTGGGGGTAATCCGGGTGGTAGGTTCTCAAATACCTTGGCATGCCTCTTGATGATACGCTGAATATCATTATGATGTGTTTCGTGTTCTTGTATGGAGTTGATCAAACATTTTACCACCCATGCTACATGCCCCTTATTAAATGTTCCTTTCCATTGTTTTTGCCATTACTATCATAGGGCTACCATTGGCCATGCCTTTCAAAACTATTTCCCTTCCATCTGATTTGAACTTAATTTCCATTGTCTGATAGTTTTGGGCAAACTCACCCAACGAATGCAACCATTGAACTCCTAAGACCAAATTTGTTTTGCCAATATTAATGACATAGAAGTCAATGTTTATTTCATATCCTTCCAGAGTCAAATTTAATTGTGGAATTATCTTTGTACATGGAAGAGTAAATCCATCAGCGATTGTTACCGGAAATCCCTTGAATTCTTCCAGTTTTAGACCAATTTTCTTAGCCAATTTTTCATCAATAGAATTATGGGAAGCCCCACTATCGACTAAGACTGTAATTCTTTGCCCTTGCAATGTGCCTCTCACTCGGAATGGATCATATTGAGGTGCTCCTGAAAGAGTGGCAAATGTTCCTTTCGTCGTCTCCTCCACCATTATTTGTGATTGGTTTCCTTTGTTTAATTTTATTTCTTTTGCTTCTGTATCACTTTCTGGGCCAACTTCGATGTAATGCACTTGCCCTTTGCCGAAGCAATGGTGGCCTGGAGTCCATGGGTCTTTACAAGTAAAACATAATTTTTTCCTCCTTAATTCCTTCCTTGTTTCCAATTCCTTATGCGACTTTGGTGTCTCACAAGATTGAGATCTGCTTGTTTGTATCGATCTCCTTTGCTTATAGGATTGATTTTTCTATTGACCACTTCCAATTGCCCTAGGTTGGATGGGTGGGATATTTTCGCCTTTTAAAGTTGAAGCTTCCAAATCTAAGGCCTTATTAATTGCTTTTTGAAGTGTTGATGGAGTAAAAGCTTTGAGCAAGCCTCTCAGAGGTTCCATTAATCTTTATGTGAATAATACCACGAGTCTCTTTTCAAACATTGTTGAAAACCATTACCCCTAGTCTTTGAAATTCTGCCACGTATTCATCCACACTATTGTTTTGTTTTAATAGTGCTAATTCCCTAAAATGGACTTCGGGATCTGCCCTATCAAACTTTTCGATCAATCTTTTATCAAATTCGTCATATGAGTTGATATGGCTATGTCCTTGGGTGACCAATCCATGGAACCGCCATTCACGGGCTATACCTTCCAGATGGAGAGTCGCATATTTTATGGCTTCCCCTTCCATCCTTGGACATAACGAAATATACATGTCCAACGTTTGTATCCATGCCTTAACCGTACATTTGTTTGTTCCATCAAAAAGTGATAGTGACATTTTGCCTAATGCATGTTGCATATCCTTTTATCTATTTTGGGGTTTATATTCTGGCCGTGATATACCTCCTTTTTTTCTCATTGCCATATAAGTTTGTAGGGTAATTCCCCTTTGGATTCCCTCCGCAAGTGATTGATATGCTTCAAAGCAAGTTACAAGTTCATCATCAAATGATTTTGGAATTTCTTCATCTATTTCTTCTCTCAAAATGAATGTTGGTTGGCAATGCCGATATGATGATGTGATGTTTGCTTTAGATTTGAGCTTAGAGATGGACGAACTAGTTTTTACCTTTTGTGTATTGGAATCCATCATCATTTTCATGGTAAAGACCATTTGTGCCATTGTATTTGCCAATTGTTGTTGGCCGTGGATAAGTTTATCTACCCTCTCAATATCTCTATCGTTTGCCATTTCTCCTTTTGGTTGGCTTGCCTCAGTTTTATTTCTCCTTTTGTGATACAAAGTATTCTTATTGTTACCTTGCATATGATTTTTGTTTCACAGGCTGGCAGAATGGAAAGCTCTAATACCACTGTAATATTCCTAATTGAAATATTATACGTTAATTTAGATTATTTAGAATTCCCTTTAAGATAATATTTCATAAATATAGACTTTGCACTTGAAATAATAATTTAAATAATAAAATGAAATTGTATTAATTGTTTAATTCAAAGTTTCAGATTTCAAATAATAGAATGTAAATCTTCAAGCGTTTCCGTCTTTTAGTTGTGAGATGACAAGAGTTTCCGTCATTGTAATATGGTTATACAGTTAAGTGGTTTCGTCCTTAAAAGCAATGTAAAAGCTGATGCTTGTACATGGTTATAAAGTTGAATGAATGATTGATGATTCCCTTCCTACCAATTGCTGATTATTAATACCTTCATAGCCATCAAAAGATATGTCTCCTCCATGGGTGGCGACCTTCCTTCTAATTAATGCTGCTTATTAATTAATTAACTAATGCTGTGTATGCTCCTTAAGTGTGGTGCTACTCTTTAAATGGGATGATCTCTCCTTTTTTAGTTCTCCTTAAGTGTGTCTATTTCTTTATTGCTGGTTTTTAATTCAAGGGCTGAGTTGTGTTTGAAGATATTACAATTGATCTCTTTAATAGATAAATGATTTGCTTGCCATGGTGATATGATTCAAGCTTAGGAATGACTTGGCAAGCTAAAAGTAAATAGTAAAGAGTCGTCTTGCCACATGGCAAAACCTCGACATCAAAAAATATACATAAAACATTCAAAATTAATTTTTTGTGGCTTTAATGGGAGTTAAAATTTTACTATTGACTAATAAAAAACCCAATGATTTTATTAAAAAACAGTTAGGCAACTATCTCAAAGAAGACAAAATCAATACTAACTATATTCAATGAAGAAAAGAAAAATATTGACTTGATTTTATTGTCTAGCGAATTATAAATTTTATGTGTATGTTTTAATTTGTCGAGTTTTCATTGAGCTTAGTCAAGTCTTGCCAAGTTTTTGCCTCGTATTGACTGCCTAGTTTGACTTGAATCTGTATGACCCCAAATGAAACATGCTATAACTTTTGTAACCTAAGATCAGGTGTGAAAATCTAGAACCTGAACTGAAGAATTAAAATCTGAAATGCTAATCTTAAAATCATCTTGCCTTTTGTCGATTCTCACCCACTTCCCTTGACTTTGATTTCTGGTGCCACTCTTTTCTATATTCTCCATCAATGATGTTGGTTGCATTCCCTCTTCCAATCAAAGTGACATTTGTTTATGAGATGATTGAGATTCTTATCACCGTAGATCAGAATTCAGCTGCAGTGATTTGTTAGGGGGCAGACTTGAGTGTGTTTGCATGGACAGGTGTTGATAAGAGTTAATGTTGTGAGGCAGCGGATTAATGCAGATGTTTGACCTCCCTTGAAGAGAGTTGATATTTTCATGCCTTTGAAAAGGTATATTAAACCTTTGATTATTTCCATCCCTCAAAACTCTATATTGGCACCCTCGGTCGATATTTAAATTATTATTGATGCGATTGGGATAATTATTTTGGAAAAAAGGGTGAATGGGAAAAGTGAATAAATAGGCCTCCTAACATCAACAAAAACATGTTTTATTAGGGATCCTTTCTAGAATCATCCAAAAGGATAAAATCTTTAGAAAAAATGGATGACAATACCCTTCAGGCTCTATATACCAAGTTATGACTGGGAATAAGACAAACTTTATGGTGGGCGCTAAACAAATCGCTGCCTTTGGCAAGGAGGGTGCATTTGGGTTTAAGCCGAGGTGATACTTTGGGGGCGTTCAAGGCAAGCTTAGATTTATTTAAGTAATTGAGGCAAGGGTCCAATATTAAGACAAAAACAATATTTTGACTTCTCTTAGTCAGAACAAGGCAAAGAAGAATAAACAAATAATTTGACCAAGTTGATTCTTGATTCTTTTGGAAGAATAACTCATAGAAGAGAGGAATAAACATCCATATTGTCTTTTCTCATGTAGGTGTGGGGCCCCTTTCCTCTGTAAACAATGAAAATTTTAAGAACTTAATACAATCTTCTTTATCATTAGCTGTATCAAATCTTTTGCTCTGTGCATCTACTCTTGGCCTTGGGAATTGTTGCGAGTCTACCTAATTGTAACCATCTACAGCTACGGTTTGTTTGCATACCAAATTCTTGGGCACTTTGCATGTGGTTGGCCTTATCCTGCCAGCACCAAGCTTACCTTCTGTAATCTATTTAACCTCTTTAATGGAGTTTATAGCAGAACGAGTTTGATAGCATTTTCATGTGCTTTCTTTGTCTGTGTGTGTGTGAGTTCATATTATGAATATACATCTTTTAAAAGTTTTATTTGTGCTAGTCTCATTTCTTTTGGATGTTCAGTTGTTAAATTCCTGTTATGGTTCTCTAGGAGGAGCTTACCCAGTTTCTTGGCTTTGCAGTAATGCTGGTGATGTTTAACAAAGCGGTTCTATCATCATACAACTTTCCTTCGGCTAATGTCATCACGTTGCTTCAGGTAGATGCCCTTTCCCTTATCTGATGGATTAATGCAACAAGTGAAGAAATATTACGTACTCTGACCTTCAAATGAAGCTACAATCATCTCCTTATTGGAAACTTTAGCATGATTCAATTAAACTTTAATTCTGCAACTGAGTACCTAACTACCTTAAATCCAAATACCAGTGGGCATGACATCAGCTCATGCAAAATTCCATGTTGCAATGAAGATTAACTTCCCTTGAGAAAAATTTCACAGGGTTCAAGCATCAAATGGCTTCTTTTGGTCCTAGTCTAATTGTGATTGTTGTGTGTTTTTTTTTTTTATGATAAATAATTTTTTTATTCCAAAATGTAAACCATGCTACAAAGGGCGCAAAGTGCATGTTGGCCAAATTTGGCCTACATACCAAACTTGTACCCATATGGATCAGGGTGCTAATGGATGAGTAGGTGGACAAAGGTTCTGGATGGAATGAGTGATCCAAGGATCTCATTTTACCCACAAAGCTTTTGAAACACTTTAAGTTCACTTAAAGTGCAAATTGTCAATTTCTAAAGGACAGGGCTAGAGTTGCAGAGAAGGATTCCAACAGTGTTGGAGCTTTGTCAATAATGTCTCCAAGGAAACTGATGGATGATATTGATGATATGGACATGTTGCAGAGACTCTATGGGGTGTCAAGAGTGCTTGGAATGACTATGGAAGGGCATGGTATTCATCTGGTTCTTCATTGTGTTCATCTTGACATTTTGGATCTAGTGGCAGAGATTTTGAGTAGGTAGTTTGCTGACGTTATCATTGCCATGTGTGGACAAGTCAGGGAGAATTGGTCATATGGTTGTGATCACATTAGTCCCAAGAACATATGCGCTAATTTTCATGCCATGCGTCTAAGCGCGTCAAAAGTTATGCATGTTCAAAGTTGGCTCCTCAGACAAAATTCGCTAAGTTTCTATACTTAGCCATTTTCGACCATGACAGGGACGCGGACGTCATTCAAAAACACACAGGTCAGCTCACTTGGACATTTTGTAAACACACTTAGAAAGGTCCTGTAGCCAGCGGATCAAGTGGGCACAATGTTTTGGTCTCAGGGACATTTCCAACAAATTTGGTCCCTCCATTTTTTTGCGCTTCAAGATATAAATCTTCAAAGTTGGTCAAATAATGGGATACGTTTGCACAGATGTCGACTTTAAGCCACTACAAAAATCTATTGGAGCTTAAATTTGATGGTTTGCGTGAAGTCAAATACGTTCGCGCAAATGTCAAATTTAAGACCCGACAAATAGCTGTTTGTTTTCAAACCAAAACGGATCCAACGATTGGCTTTCGTTCGTACCAAGGAAGATTGACAGAGCGAGATGAGTCAAAAAGTCAAGGAGCTCGAGAAGCCACCATGTGGCATAAGCGCGTAAAGCGGTAGATTGACAACATGATCCTAAGTGCAAATGTGGGACTGCCAAGTGGCACCAACTCGGACAAAGTTGACAAGTCAAGGGCAGGATTGACAGCTCTCGCTCGATCGTACAGATCGAAATCAATAGAGCAAGATGAGTCAATAAGCTGAGTCAGTTTCTTGACAACCAACGAGCAAAGTGCAAGTGCAGGGAGCGTTCAACGAAGGTTGAAGGAGCCATTTTCGATCAAGGCAGACGAATACGAAGGAACCCAGCTTGAAACATGGTTCGGGCTGGACCAGATGGACATTGCAGGATCTAACATCACCATTAAAGCTCCACAGGGACCAAATTAGGTCTTTCAGAGCTAATATAGATCAAAGGTCGACGACTTGTTGACAATTAAGGACCAGGGATCGAGCAGAGGGTCGTCAATATTCAAAACTATAGGAAAACCAATAATTTAGATTGGTTTTCAACCTATAGTTAATTCAGGTTTAGGTTCCAAAGCATGGAGTAGATATGTGATTAATTAAAGGAGCATCCCATGTTATACTTTCGACAAACCGCTGCTCAAAGCAGATGTGCCATGGCTTTGTCAGAGTTCAAGATTTGAGGATTTCGTCCTCATAATAAGACCAAGTGGAGGATGGATGGGATCAAGCAGTTGGAGCATTCATTTCTTGGAGTGTTTCCTTCATCAACGTAAATTATGGCTCATCATGAGGCAAACTGATCCTTGTGATGCAAACTGATCCTTGTCTTCTAGTGCATCTCTCAGCCAACGAAGAGATTGGAGTGTATTGGGACACACGCAGAATTAACTGATTGATGATGGATTAGTCTTGATTGGATCGAAAGGTGACAGTTCATTTAATGATCATGGACAACGTGCTCCCCCTTTCTCTCTCTCTTCCCCTTTTCTATATGATCCCATTCTATTCTTCAGAAAAAAAGGGTTCTCAAATTTTAGACTTTTTTATCTTTCTGGGAGACGGATACTCTTTGAGATATTGCAAAGTATGCTCATCTTGATTAGGCTCGACCCTGTCAAGCATTTGTAAGAACTACCTCTTGATGCAATATAAGACTTTCTCTGTCTATCTCTTACCTTGGATCTGTGTTGAGTGAGTTGTGCATTATGGCATTGTGTGAAGCAGAATCTTCCTTGCCCATGGTCCTTTCTTGCTCCTTTTCTAGGGTGTATTCAAGCTGAATTGCAGGACTAGATTAGTGTTCTTTCTACCATTAATGTGAGCTTTCAGTGAGTCTTAGAACTCCTCTTTGTTTACATTCATTGCTTCCTGAATCTCTTCGATGAAATACTTATGTAACTAGCTTGATCTTGAGGTTGTTTGAGCTAGCATTGTCTTCTGCAGATCTAGTGTGGGTTCAAGCTTATGGGAGTCTCCCTTTCTTTTTTGGTGCATCGCTTGGTTAACTTTCTTAGGAGCCCTTATCCTCTTTCTAACCCTTTTTCTTGCGAAACATTAGTTTAGCATTAGTTTAGGTGAGCATCAAGAGGGAGCCAGCCTTCTCCGGAGGTCCAACCCCATCATAGGTGACCCACAGCCTGGGGTTGTTCCCATTGTGTTGCTCAATTGGAGGGACCCTGAAGAACTCTCTTCAAGGGTGCAAATTGAGCCTACAACAATGCACAAGAGCAAGATAACATAGATGAAACTGACACAAACTTATCAGTGATTTGGGCAGAACATGAGACTAGAAAACAAGAGCAACAAGCGACAGTCAATGGTCATCTCTCTCATCATCAGCTTGACCGGGACAGCTTGACAGATTAGGATTACCATTATGATTACAAAGCCAATGATGAATGTGGTCTTTTATAATCATGGTATCCTTGGTCATAGTAGTAATGTTGTTGCTCATAGTGTCCACTTCATTAGTGTTGAGCCATATCACGGCCAAGATTTGGGTATGGAGTTTTACCTCCTCCATGTTACCTTCACCATAGTCTCGAGTTTGGACAAGATTATCATTGATAGCTAGTAGATTGTTGTGCGTGATGAAAGCATCTTGCATTCTGGCAATGTAGTTATGGGTTTCCTTGTGGTTATCCTGCACTTCATTGCGTTGATTGATCATTAAATCCTTAATGCTAACAAGAGATCATTTTGGGCTTGGCCAAGGCGACTGTAGTGCAGAATGATGTCTGTCATCTCCTTTAAACTTTTTAGAAGCTCAATACCATAATTAAAGTAAGTATTCATTGCAGGTGCCGACATCAAACTGTATTCCCACTGGCTGCGAGCCTGAAAGAAATATGAGGTCTCCTCTTGCTTGATAATGTTAAGTTTCTTGTTCGGGTCATCTTCCATGTTGCAAGCTTTTTTCTTAGGCTGCACATTGATATTCAAGTTTGGGTGTCACTCAAATTTCTACATATTATGGGCTGAGAACTGCTGATCTCCGTCCTGTTGAGACTCTCAGTCATGTTATCAGCAGAGGCGTAAATGTCCTCTCTATAAATTCTATTGACATGATTTCTGCCTCTAGGCTTGGGTGGTTGCTGGCATTGTTGTTGACTTGATGATTGTGTAGGGCTTGAGTAGCCACTTCATGGTGGAACTGCTCCAGGCCATGGAGGCTCAGGGAAATAACTTGATAATAACACTAAACACCATGAAGATACAAATGGGAAGAATAGAAAGTGTATGTAGATGTGGGGGAGGGTGGCGCGTAGGTGAGGAAAGGGAAGGGAAATGAAGGGCGGGGGAGAGAAAAGGAAAGGGAAATTAAAGAATTGTGAGAGGGAAGGTAGAGATGTGGAGGGAAGGAAGAACAACGACAAGACTAAAAAGAGAAACACAAGGGCCAAGAGTGGAATGTGAATGGAAAAGAAGATAGAATAAGTGTCTGTGCAAACCATGAGTGGACTACCACCACAAATTAAGGAAGAGCATGATCCAAAGTGAGGTAGAGCATTGGAGAAACCTGCCAAAGGAGGAGAGAGACAGAAGTTGACAAATAGAGAATCCCAGAGCAAAGGCCGCCCACAAGAGAGATAAACTGCTGGCAAGGATTTTGTGGGTAAGAGAGAGAGTAGAAACAGCAACCAAGAACAGGAGAGCCATTAGGGATGGAAACAACTAACACTTAAGAGAAGTGAGAGATATGAGCAAAAGGAGAGAATGAGGAACCTATTCCCCCCAAAATAACTCCATTGCTTATTACGGTGGAAACTAATAAAAAGCATGAGGATTAAAGATCTTGACATTCTTTAAGAATAGTATCTTTTAGGGAGCAAAGTGAGGTAGAGCGAAGAAGAAACTTGCTAAAGGAGGAGAGAGACGGAAGTTGACAAACATAGAATACCTGAGCAAAGGCCACCCACAAGAGAGAGAGACTGCTGGCAAGGATTCTGTGGGTAAGAGAGAGTACAGAAGGCCGCTGAGAATAGACAAGCCATTAGGGATGGAAACAACTAACACTTACAGTAGTGAGAGATACAAATAGGAGAGAATAAGGAAAGTATTCCCCCAAAAATAACTCCTTCATTGCTTATTATGGTGGAAACTAATTAAAAACACGAGGATTAAAGATCTTGATATTTCTTAAGAATAATTTCTTTTAGCCCTTGTAACTCACAGACTTTGATAATATTATTCATATTACCCAAAAAAGAAGAAATGTGTGGGTCCAAGCTGAGGTTGGCAATCCAGTTCTCCGCCATATTACCTTCTCGATAGACACGAGCAACCATGGAGTTTTAGAGGCTATTAATAAGCTCTTTATTTTTTGCAACAAGTCTTTGAATCTGCTAGTCTTGGCTTCTATCGTAATTGACGATGTTGATGATAACTAGTGAATCACCTTCAATGATTCCATTGTTAATGCCATTTTCGAGGGCAAGAGCTTTCAACTTTGTGATATTATTGGAATTAACGCCAATGTAGTCCACTTTGCCTTTATGGTCTCTAATAACCGACCAACTCTAGATTCCCTCAGATGGTGCTTAGAGGCTCCATCAAAATTAAGCTTGTGCCACCCCGGAGACGGAGGAACCCACTCAATGTTGTCTCTCTTGTTCTTTTTTTCTAGGTAGAAGCTTGTCAAAAGTTATTCTAAGAGTTGGCCAGTTGCAAAGGATGTCCAGGGATCTGCTTCCTTATTTTTAGTTGTTTCTGTAATTGAAAGAAAACTTAGCATAAAACTCTCAATCTCCCTCCATAGCTGATCCTGTTTCTAGTGATTTCTTTGCTCGTCAAAGATTCTGGCATTTCTTTCAAGCCAGATTTCACAATTAATTAAGCCTGGAACCATGTCACAAATGCTTCTGAGGATACTCAGATGCTTATTACAATTCAAACCATGTAAGTGTGAAGAGAGGGAGTTATTGAAAACCCAACTGAAGTTAAAGTTGTTGAGGAACCTATTCCAAAGCTTAGAGGCATAATTACAATGAAGGAGGTGGTCAACATCCTCAGCACTTTTGGGACCCATGATACACCTTGAGGGACTCATGAAGCCTTTCTTTTTGAGGTGTTCCCCAGTTAGGATTTACCATGAATAGCAAGCCAAAGAAAGGCTTTAGCTTACAGCCAAGCTTTAGAATGCCAGATTTTAGCCTATGGGTGAATCTTAGGTATGGGATGAGGGGTAGCAAAGTGTAGGTTATAACCCTCTCTGACAGTATAAAGCCTTGTGCGCTTGTGATTCCATCTTAGAGCCCTATTCCAGGCAATGCAAAAACCTTGCAAGAGTTTATTGGTTTTCTTATGGGTCTCGCTCTGCTAAGCCATCCTGGTCTTGAAAGTTTTACAGGCTCTGGCAGTGTGACAATGGCTTTTACTTTCAATCTAGTACTCTTTGAATTTGTTGGCCCATTGATTCTTAGCTTCCTTGCAAATTCTGATGAAGTCTGTGTCAAATTGTAGAGGTTGTTCCGTGATCCATTTGTCCTCCCAGAAATCTATTTTAGCTTCTGAACTTTCCAAAGAGTTTTTTAAGTGAAGATCTTTGGCCTCCTTGATTCTAATCCAAATTGTAGAACCTTTTGGGAGATCTTTGGCAGTGAAGATTATTTTAGAGCTTTCATTATCAAGATACTTGCCTTTTAACATGCTCTGCTCCAATGTTCAAAGGTACTAATGTTGAGTCTCCAAACCACTTTAGCCACGAGTGCGATGTTAAACTTTCTAATATTCTGTATTCCAGCTCGTTCCTTAAGATAGGGTTTGCAAATAGCTTCCCAGGCGAGGAGTGGAAATTTGAAATTCTCTTTAGCACCTTACCACACAAAGGTTTTCAAGATTTTGACTATTTCCTTTCTAACACCTTTGGGAGCAACCATGACAGAGAGTTATTAGATGGGACTGGCTTGAAGAACAACTTTAATAATGGTGGGTCTGCCTGCTGAGGAGAGTAACTTACCTTTCCAACCACTCAACTTGTGGCGAACCTTTTCAATGATGGCGTTAAAAAATTCTGCACCAGGCTGTATTTACTTATCAAGCTTAATTTTCCTTGCGAAAAATGGTCCTCTGAGCTATAGCTTATTTAATCCTCTAAGAATGTAAAAGAGCTTTATTCAAATTGTTAAAGCGATATTTTAAATTGTGGGCTCACCCCACTATTTAAATAAAAAACTTATCTATTCAAAATGAAGCAAAGCTGAAAGGAATGCTACGAGTAGCTTGTAATTATTATAAAAGATTTTTTTAAAATTAAAGTAAGTTAGCCCATGCTCTAATAAAGCTTTTGTAGAAGAAAATTAATAGCTAAAGCATGAAAAGTATGTAAAGAGGCAATGGGCAACATGGGCATCATGAAAATTTGGGCTCACCCCACTATTTTAAATAAAAATCTTCAGCCACTAAAATTTGTGGAGTTGGACAGTAAGAAACAAAATACAATTTTTTAATTTAATTCCTTTCTACTTATGGCAGTGTACAGCTGAGCCTTTATTTCTTCTTCCCATCTTTTTCTATATATGTAATTTACTTATTTGAGTAAAGTGTGGATTTCCTAGACTTGCTATGTCTCTCATAAATTCCCAGAATTCAGATTTGAGCCTCTGCTATTTTGTTACGTAAAAAATATTCCGAGCCCTCTTATTAAAATAGAATGCAACTATGCATATTTTTTACAATTAATAAAAGCTTTTGTTGCTCTTGTTTGTGTGCCGCTGACTCTTGTCTTGCTGCTGCAACTCCATGTTCATATGTGGGTTGTATCTTTCCCCTTGCACTTTATTTTTTAATGTTGTGTTTATTTCACTTTGTGATAGCTCTGTGTTTATATAGATAGAAAATCAGTCCATTTCTTATTTTGATGCATCACCACCCATTTTATGTTTATTTCTCTCTCCCTTTTCCCTTGCAAGTTTTCATTTCAACATTTAGTTTAGGTAGAATAGCATTAGAGTAGGAAACAAAACCGTCTCTAGAGGTTCTCTTCCAAGATCAGTCCCACACTTGCAAGAGTACCCATGTTGTGACTATTGTGCAGGTGCAACCAATCAGACACAATGAACCAATAACAGTGTTTGGCAGCTCGGTGGGACTGGGCTTGATTTTAATTTGAAAATTTTATGTAAATCCCCTGAATTCAAATTTTTGTAGCTAAGGTTTTGGTAAGATTCTTAGTTTTTTTTGCTTTTTGAAGCATTTCCAAACACCTGGTGACTCTACTAGTTTAAAGAATCCACAATCTCTGTTTGAGTAGACCTTGCCTATTCCCAAATTATTTGCTAAATGCTATAATGAAATCATTGTTATGGTCAACACAAGAGCTTTACTTTTTGTCTCTTGCAATTCTACTAGCTCACTACCCCGGCAACAATGGAATGACATTCCAAAACTAGATTTTAGAGCACTTCCTAATTTCATAGAAGTCGGCTCTGTTAACGCTTTAGATTACATTAAAGACATGGCAAATCTATGTACAATCCATCACATCAATGAACCTGATGTAACCCTTGGGCTTCTTGCATTTTCTCTTAAAAGATAAGCACAAGAATGGTTCCGGTCATTGGCTCCACTATCAATTTCAAGCTGGGATGAGTTGGGAGAATGACTACACAATCAGTTAAAAGAGAATGCAAATGTTTTGTTCTTGATAGAACATCTCACAACACTCAAGAGAGCATCTTTGCAGGTTATATCAGACTTCAATCTCAGATTTGGAAAGGCAAGGGAAAAATTACTTACAGAATTCTGACCTCTACCAGGTATGGGATTCCTATATTATTTAAGAGCATTTGATTTGGATATTGCCCTCATGATACAATCCTTTGGTGGAAGGACTCTTTCTCAGGCCGGGCCTTCTTGTGTTAGCCGAGAGATATCTCATACAAGCTGGTCGGATTGCTCACATGCCCATAATGCCCTTGTTCCCTTATTTACTTGCTGTCCTTGTTCCTCAAAACTCTCATGAGTAGATCCAACACCTACCCAAATCACCTCAAATCCAATCCATAAGTCCTAGCTCAATGGCAGAAGTGAGAAGCCTTGCAGGGGAATTTTCCAAAGAGTTCCTGGCCTTTAAAACCAACTGCCTATTCAAAACCTCCACAAGAATAAATAGCAGTCTAGAGCACCCTAAGCCCTTACTATTTAAACAATCAAGATTTGTCACCCAAATCATTCCTTAGACCTCCTTCCTCATGCCAACAAGAAGCCAAACAAGCCTCATGCCATGTCAATTACATCCCTTCTCAAGCCTATGAAGACTCAAAAATGACAAGAAATAAGCTAATGGTTGAAAACCCAACATATTTATTTGGAAATGAGAGAGCAAATAAGGGGGTTTTCTGCCTATATGAGGAAAGAGAAGGTAACCAAGAAGGGGATGATTCATGCACAAAGAGAGAAACATCAGAGTTGGCTGATTATGAAGAGGATTGTATTCTCCTAGAGCCGAAGCACAAAAAAGAGACTGTAGCTGATGCAGGATCAACTGCTCAAACCTTCAAAGAGACCATTCACAAGATGAGAGAGTGCTGACCATTGATAGTTAACTGAAAAAATATTTCTTGACCTAACAGTGGGCGAGCATGAAGATGAAACCTTGTCTTCCTTTGAAGAATTTGCATGGCAGCTGGTGTTAGAAGATTTTTTGATGTTAGAGGATTTTTTGGACCCCAATAAGAATATTTTTTCCAAAGAAGAAATAGAGGAAAGAGAGGATTTAGAAACTAATAACATTAGTGAGGATTTATCCTCAATTTCCAATACCTTTTCAAATGACTTTTTTTTTGGAGAATGATATAGATCCATTCTCTGTTTTTGGACAAGACTGTTTTCTTTTTGTAGATAACAGAGATGAGTATCAAGAGGAAGAAGAAGATTTGTAGAATGACAGTAGAGATCTGATTTCAGCCTGCAATGATCAGGAGGAGGAGGAAGAAGATGATAATGGTTGCAACAACAAAGGAGGAGAATGCAACTCTTGGGAATCATCTATGAGTGTCTCCTTGAAGAGGGGATGTCCCATAAGATCTCAAACTCTTTTGGGATTCAGCACAAAGAAGTCATCAGTCATGCTTATGTTAGAGCATGAGAAATAGCCAAAACATGCAGATTTTTAGTCCAAACATTCATTCACGCAAGGCAAGAATGAAGATTGGATGCATTTTCAAGAGGAGGCTGATTTTATACAAGGTGAAGGAGCCAAAGGGCTCAAATTCATGCTTTTCTTCTTGTGGGTAGTTGCTATGCTTCAAAGCTTGCTGAACGGCCAAGCATGATTAGGAAAGGAAGCTGCTTCTTCCTTCCAATTAGTGGCTTTGTTTGAGTTGGCATTCTCTCTGTTGGTTAGAGTAGGATTTCCCATTTTTAGCAAAATAAGATGCCTCTTGTATCACCTTGCATATTTTATTTGAAATATTTGTGTTTTTTTTTCTTTTGTAAATAATTTTTGGTAGTCTTTAGAGTAGAGCGGCTTTGAGGAGTTGAGAGAAGATTTTTTTTTTCAGGCTCAATATTCAATTTAGAGTGTCTTCAAAAGAGTGGCTGAATTTCAGAATGGCTAGAGGTCAAATCAGTGAGAGTTTAATGGCTGTAGGTCACTGGCTTCATGTGTAGAAAGGTGCAAGCTTGGAATTGGGGTATTTTAAAAAATTGAACAGCTTTTCAAAGAAACCACTAGGGTTAGAATTAAAAGCTCTTATCTGTAGAGCTACAATGCAGGATCAACTTGGTAAAATTGTAAAGTGGCAGAGCTAGAAATAAAGGAGATCTTAATTCTTGTAGGTTCCATGACTCTAGCTTTATTTAATTCATAGGCCAAGCTAGAGAAAGTAAGAATTTCAAAATAGAACAACTTAGAGGAGAAACCATCGAGGCTGGAATTAAAAGCTTAGATCAATAGAGTTATGATGAAGCATCAATCTGGTGGGTTTGCAAGGTTTCGGAGATAAAAATTAAGGAGAATTTAATGGCTGAAGGTGTCTATTCCCATAATTAAAAATGTTTCAAACAACGAAGTGTTTTTTTTAAAGCTGAGAGTCTCCTCAAGCCGTTGATCTTTTTTAGATCTAATGGTAGGAGTTGATTTTGTAAAGCTTGTTGATGTCATTTGGGAGAAATAGCTCAAGCCGTCGAATTAAGAGATCTCTAGCCATTGATCTCCTAAAGCTAATAAGAGCTAAAATGTTTCAGAAAATACGTGGGCCATAAGATGAGCCAGAAATTCAAATGGACACTTGGTAGCCGTGACTATCTTTATGAAAAAATGAGTATCTCTAGCCGTTGGATCTCTTGGGAGCTATTCTAAAAAAAGAAGTAGCACTATTGGCTAGGGACGAATGATAGAGAGCACAAATTATTTAGTTGCAAGCGTTTCCGTAGGCAAAAATAAGCTTAAAACAAAAGATTTGAGCCTCTCATGCCCTTAGATCTTCTTAAGATCTAACGGCATGAACTTTTTTGAAAATTCAAGGATAACATCATTAGCTAGACTCCCCTCAAGCTGTCAGATTTAAGATCTAAGCAGCCTCTTCAGCTGTTGGGTATTCTTTTAAAAAGCTTAAAGTCATAAAAAGTGATAAAAAATTCGAATGAAATGGCCCACTCAACTATTTTGAATAGTCAAAAGTTCTCTTCATTTGTTAGACCAAAAGCAAGATCTCCAGCCGTTGATCTTTAAAGGCTTAGAGCATACAAATAAGAAATGAGCAAAAGATCTGAGTTCCTAGTGCTGTTAGATCTTCTTAATATCCAACAACATGAGTTGTCTTGAAAAGTCAAGATCTCCTCATACCGTTGGATCTTCTTGAGATCCAATGACTTGAGCTATTTTAGGAGATCAAGCTGACGTCACATTTGTGAGATGCCACATGCCGTTAAATTAAGATCTTCCGCCTAATCTCCAATCTTCCGATCGACAAAGAAGCTTGCAGTTAACAATTAATTTACAAACAACTCTCAGCTTGGAAAAAAAATGAATTTTAAATGGTCATAAGGAAATACATGGAAATAATGAGCTCGAGCTACAAACATAGAATCTGAGCTAGAAATGAATTGAATTGGTGCAAAATACAATGTTTTGCAAACAGTTTAGAGATGACAAAAATTCATAGAAATTGCTTGCGTGAGAGAGAATTCGAAGGCTGCCCCTTGACCTTATTGGGGGTTGCCGCTCCTAGACCCCTGCTTTTGAATTCCAAAGCCAAAGAATAAGTTGGTGGGGGAACTGCGCCAAACAAAGTTTCCATTTTCTTGACTCATGCCCAATGGATGTAGAGATTATGAGTTTGATGCTTAACAGGCAAGCTATCCATGAGAGCTGCCAAAACATAAAAAATTTCTGCACCAAGGTTTATTTACTTATCAAGCTTATTTTTTTTTGTGGATAATGGTCCTTTGAGCTAAAGCTTATTTAATTCTCTAAGAATGTAAAAGAGCTTTAATTAAATTGTTAAATCCATATTTAAAATAGTGGCCTCGCCCTATTATTTATATAAAAACTTTATATATTCAAAGTGAAGCTAGCTAAAAAGAATGCCATTGGTAGCTTGGAATTATTTTAAAAGCTTTTCTTTTTATTAAAGTAAGCTAGACCATGTACTAATGAAGCTTTTGTAAAAGAAAAAAAGTCGCTAAAGTTAAAGCTAAAGCAAGTAAAGTATGTAAAGAGGCACTGAGCAGCATGGGCATCATCAAAATCTAAAAGATTGCTTTAGCCATCAAAATTTGCAAAGTTGGACAACAAGGGACAATTTATAGAATTTTCATTTTATTTCCTCTCTACTTATAGCAATGGGCAGCTGAGCATTTATTTCATCTTCTTCCTCTCTTCTTCCTCTCTTCTTCTATATATGTAATTTTCTTATTTGAACAAAGTGTTGATTTTGTGGAGTTGCTAAGTCCTTTGAATTCCTAGAATTCATATTTGAGCCTCTATTATTTTGCTATGTAAAGAATATTCCAAGCCCTCTTATTGAAATAGAATGCAATTGTGTATACTTTTTGCAATTGATAAAAACTATTGTGGCTCTTGTTTGTTTGCCCCTTGGTTCTTGTCTTATTGATGCAACACCATGATCATAAATGGGTTATATCTTGCCCCTTGCATTTTATTTCTTTATGATGTGTTTATTTCCATTCTTGCATAGTGATAACTCTGTGTTTATATAGATAGGAAATCAACCCATTTCTTATTTTGGTGTCACCACCCATTTTATGTTTATTTCACTCCTTTTCCCCCTTCAAGTTTTCATTTCAGCATGTAGTTTAGGAAGAATAGCATTAAGAATAGGAAATAGATCCAACTGGGTTTGAAGGTTCTCTTGTAAGAGTAGTCCCACACTGGGAAGAGTTTCCATGTTGTGACTATTGTGTAGGTGCAACCAATCGGACATGATACACCATTAACAAATGGTAACCCACATCTAATTGTTGCCTATGCCTTTGAAAAGAAGAAACCCAAGATAGGAGGCAAAGGGTAGCTTTCTCAATACCCAAGATTCTACAAAGGAAGTTCTGGAGCTTGGGATTAACATTGACGAAGATAATCTTGGATTTGCTTCTATTGATGGATTGTCTAGTGGCTCTTTTGTAACTACTAAGAATGTCTTAGATCTCTTTGACCTCTTGAAGCGTGGGAGATCCAAAAAGTGTAGTGTCATCCATAAATTGCAAGTGTGGGCGTGCCTCTTTGAGTTAGCTTGATTATCTTTGATGTTGTTTTTGATTCTGAGAGCTATGATACCTCTTCCTCGAGCCATAGTCAAAAGGACGAAGAGATAAGGTGAAAGAGGATCTCCCTGTCTTAGACCTCTTGAAGAAGTCAGGCGAGCCATTAATCAGAATAGAGAATTTGGGAATATGGTATAGCAGCTTCTAATTCAATTCCTCCATTGATTCCCAAATCCAAACTTATGTAGAATGCCTTAAAGAAAATGCCATCTAACTGTATTGTAGGCTTTAGAAATATCCAATTTGATGATCATACCTTTTCTTTTGCTAGCATTGAGAGAATGCATGATTTCATGGGCAATGACAATGCCATAAGAAATTCTCCTACCTTGCACATAACCTCCTTGCTCCTTTGATATAAGTTCAGGGAGGAGCTTCTTTAGGCTTTAGAAATATCCAATTTGATGATCATACCTTTTCTTTTGCTAGCATTGAGAGAATGCATGATTTCATGGGCAATGACAATGCCATAAGAAGTTCTCCTACCTTGCACATAACCTCCTTGCTCCTCTGATATAAGTTTAGGGAGGAGCTTCTTGAGCCTGTTAGTAATGACCTTGGAGTGAATTTTAGAAATGGAGTTATAGAGGGAGATAGGATGAAAGTTGTCAGGGGACCGAGTGTTCGACTTCATAGGAATGCGAGCCAAGAAAGTAGCATTACGAGCTTTGAGCATAGCCTTGGGGTCTTTGGACTCTTGAACAACCTCCCTGAGTTCTTTGTCTAAGAGGTCCCATAAATGATGAAAGAAAAGGGCTGGAAAGCCATTTGGCGCAAGGGCTCGATCCCCTGCCATACTGAAGAGAGCTTCTTTGACTTCTTCCAAAGAGATGCCTGCCAAAAGATTTTCATTATCCTTGCAAGTAACAAGTTTGGGAATGTGGTTGAAGAAGATTTCTTGATCTTTTGCATTATCAAGATTCTCTTGCTTCATAATATCCTCCTAATATCAAGATTCTCTTGCTTCATAAAATCCTCCCAATGATCCCTCTAGATGATCTCTGATATTCCGAGGGTTTTCAAGAATGTTGCCTTCCGTAGTTTCCAGCTTTTTGATGTTTCTAGATTTGTGTTTTCAATAAATTTCCTTTTTCTTGTAGATGTCCTCAAGCTTGTGGGCGACTTCCTTTTCTTCTGCAAGGATTATGTCAAAATTAAGGCCTCCCATTTTGAGTTGTTGTATGACCCCACTTTTGGTTTCCAAGTCATTGTTTACTTGGAAGATGTTGTGAAAGGAGATGATGTTCCAATTTTTCAAGGTTGCTTTGAGGTTCTTAAGCTTTTACAAGAGCTGATACGTCTTAGTACCATATGTATTGTTGGGAGCCTTCCAACTTTGGATAACTAGATCTTTAAAATCTGGGTGCTTCATCCACATTTTTTCAAATCTAAAAGGAATCTAGCTGGTTGAATGTCTTCTTCAATGCAAAGAGCAATCGACCAGTGATTAGAACCAACAACATCCAAGACCTCTGTACTGAGAAGACGATTGCATTCCATCCTGTTAAGCACGAAATATACTGAGAGGGGGGGTGAATCAGTATATTATATATCTTATCTCTTAATCAAATTCCTTTTCTTTAACCACGTAACCACACATTCAAGATATGCAATAAAATTGAAACAATAATATGCACCACACAAGAGAGAGAGAGAGAGAGAGAGAGAGAGAGAGACACTAGATTTTTACGTAGAAACCCAAAGTGGGAAAAACCACAGAGAACAATCTCAAGTATATGAATGAGCACCAACTCAAATTACAAAGTTCGCAAGCACCAACTTGCAGGAGCACCAACCCCTTTGTCGAGCACCAACACAACAACTATTTGTGAGCACCAACCCATAGTAGCACCAACCCCTTGCAAAGATTTGTGAGCACCAACCCACAAGGGCACCAACCCCTCTTCTGTATAAAACATAACTATCTCTCAATGTTGCTTACTCAACAAATGATATAACTCTACAAAATTTCCTGCTTTTCTCTCTTCGAAAACATATACAAACCATGCACTATATTGCATATAACAAATGGCTTTTCAAGCCTTTATTTATAGCTTTCCAAATGACCTTTGGTATTCACCCTTTGTGACCTGTCAATCTTCATGGAAGATGATGCCAAACTTGCATGACCCTTCGTATCCTTGCATTTGAAAAGTCATATGGTGACTCTTCATAAGCAAAAGTGTCCTTTCCTCTTTTGTCTTTATCTTGGTGACTTTTCGTATTTCTCAAAGTGTCCCTTCATGGAAAAATGCACCATACCCTCTTTTGTTTTCATATGGTGACTCTTGGAATTCCTCAAGATGATTCTTCATGAGAAAATGCGTCCCATTCCTCTTTCGTCTTTTACCCCGTGACTCTTTGACTTCTCCATGGGCCCTCTTTTGACTTATATGCAACCGAAAATATATTCATTAATATTAAATAAATATTAACACACATTAGCCAAGATATGAATATTAAAAACACCATTAAATGCAATGGGGCCTTTATCACCAATAATGCTAGGCCTTTGACATCAATGACAATATTTCCAACACATCCATTGCTTCAAGGCAAGAAACCTATCAAGTCTTTCAAAAATGAGGTCTTTGGCTTTTTGGCAATTATTCCAGGTGAACCAACCTTTGTTGGGTTTGATGTTCCAAATTTCTGTATTATCCACAAAGTTGCGGACAGTGGGATTGCCGACATACCTGACTTACCACCTTTTTTTTTAGGAATCAATTTTGGGGTTGAAATCTCCTCCAATAATCCAAGGGGTGTTTGAATCAGAGATGATTTTTTGAGCTAGCTGATGCCAAGCTTGTTCTTTTTTAACAGGATTCTGGGAACTATAAACATTAACCATATTAAAGCCGAGGGAAGAGTTGAAGCTTACCACTTTGTAGGTGAGACACTGGTTGTCTGTCTGGAAGTTTTCAAGGTGGACCTTATGAGGATTCCACATGAAAACTAAACCACCTGGCGTGCCTATGGCATTGCTGCCATATATCTCTCTTTAGACTTCTGGAAAGTCCCTTGATGTGTGTAGAGAGATTCTTGAATTTGGTTTCTTGTACCATGAGGACATCAGGGTTTTTAGAATTAATTAGATGCTTCAATAGTCTTATTTTCGTGGGGGCATTGGGGCCTCTTATGTTCTAGGAGATGACCTTCATTGGGTAGGTTTGATTCGCTTGCTACCCATCAAGATGATGTCCACTTGGTTTTGCCTCCCTGCTAGAATAGCTTCCATTGTTTCATTGTGTCTTTTCTTTTTTTTTATTGAGTCTGCCTCTTTTCTTCATCCCAAAGTCTCCCTTTGGATTCTGGTTAGTAGTTGCAATATACCCATATTGGCGTCCTCCGTTTTTGAATCAGATTCCTCATTTCCTTCTTGGCTAGCCCGTCCTTCCCCCTGAAGTTTGTCTTCTGTGGTAGTATTGGATTTATTTTGCATGGATTTAGGACAACTCTTATCAATCTGGTCATTGATTGTCGTGTTGAGGTCCTTGAGGAGGTTTTCAAGATTACCCTTGAAGCTGTATTCTACCGTGATGTCCTCATTCTCAGTTGTGTGATTGCATGCAAGAAACTGAGTTTCTGACACTGATTCTATTTCTTCTGGTGTAGTGAGCTTCATTTTTGCTGCATTCTTGTCCTCCTTGGGAACATATTGGGTTGCACTTCTAGCCTTATTTTTGATGAAGTGCTTCGTTTTTGGTTTCATGAATCCTTCTATGTTTTTGTCCATGTTTTCTGGTTGTTTCTGTTTGGTAGTGCTCTTTTGAAGCAATGGGCATTCTTTGACTAGGTTGCCATATTCATGACAGCTTCTGCACCAAAAGGGGATGCTTTCCTAATCTAGATCTGGAACCCATTCCATCTCTCATACTTTTAGGGTGATATTTTTGGGTAGGGGTTGGGTAAGATCCAACTCCACACAAATTTTAACATAGCTGGAAAGGCCTTTTCCATGATGGGGTGTCAAAGTTTCTATGGCTTTACCAATTGTATTATCTCTTATATGAAAAACATACCTAGACCAGAATTCTTGGGGTAGTGTGTACATGCAGATCCAAACTAGTGCTATTTTTGGGAGTTCTTTCATTGGCCTGAAAGCAGCGTGCCAGTGTTTCATGAAGAGTATTGCATTTCTGAAGATATAAGGGCCTCCTTCAATGACTTTGTCTCTATCGGATTCATTCACAAAGATTCCTATAAAGTAGCCTCTAGTGCACTTTCTCAGTTCAAACTCTTCATTAGTCTTCCAAACTCTTTCTGTCTAGGCATTTAGTTCTTCGAAGGTGGCCAGTGCACCTAGGATTTTGCAGATCAGATTTCTGCCATGCAAACTGGAAAATTTTCTTTTGGTTTCCACAGGTTCTAGTATAGCAATTGGATTCTCCTCTGAGGCTTGCATGCATGGTTTTTTGGGTTGAGAGTCAGAATCTATCATTTTTTTCTTCCCTGCAGCAGCCATAACTGCATTGATTTCTGTTTCTGAGACTCTATTGCTTGCTCCGAGCACCATTTGTCTGAAAGCAGGTTTTTGGACAGGATGAATCCCCTCCCTATTGATGGTCATTGTTGGATCAACCGATTTGTAAGCTTTTGAGAGAGATCAGAACTATGAGATGAAAATTTGTGCTCGTGAAGGATGCTTTCACCAAACTCTAGCAGAGCTCGTTTTTTTCTTTTTTGAACTGGCCATATGAGCAGTCATATTTCGTTGTGATCGTGTTGGTTATTCAATGTAAAGAATATGTGGTCTCTTGAAGTCTCCTGTTTTGTGTCGAGTCATTAATATAAAATCAATGATTACAATTGAGAAAGTCTTGTTTTGGCAATCAAATCTGAAATTTATTTATCGCCTATCTAGTTTTTGGTAGGAATATATGCCATTTATCTTGTCATGCTAAGGATTGCTATTGCTATTTTGTTGAATATTTGCATTTCATTTCAACATAATGTTGTCCAAAATATTGTATAATATTCTTTATTTTTTATCTTTTATGATTTGTTATAAGAGTTACGTAGGAAGCTGTTTATACTAGATATTTAATTTTCAGAAATCAGGCATAATGTGTAGTTGATTGCTCTTACAAAGCTCATCTTGGTCCGCTATTAAAAAATTGCTAACTAATCATGCTATCCTTGGGGAAATTTCCACCTTTTTCTTGCACATAATTTTGGTTATTTTGTCACTGCATTTATAATGAAGAATGGGTCTTGTATATATATGCAGATGATCTTTTCAACTGCATTTTTATATGCAATGAGGTCATGGAATATAATTTCCTTTAGGACGGCCGAAGGGAGAAGCACCATAACAGATACATCTTCTAAATTATTTATATCGCTAGAAACATTTTTGCGCACATCACCGCTTTCAATTGCTTATTTACTTTACATGGTAAGGAACCTTGCATTTTCAAATCTTCTTCTAGTTCTTGTTTAAAGTGGTTTGTGCTATGCAAATAATTGAAATATTAGGCGATTTGCCTTTCACTGTGGATCCTGCTTTGATATTGTTGATCTACATGCAAGAAGATTGTTGGCATGGCCTCAATTCGTGGGGTTAATGTGCCAATGTACACAACACTGAGACGGACAACTGTGTTCTTTACAATGATTATGGAGTACTTTCTTTCGGGACAGAAACATTCTCCTCCTATAGTTGGCAGGTATAGAATAATTTCTGCTCTTCCATGCTATCTAATAATTTATCATGAGACTCGCACAAAAATTAATTTTTATTTTCTAGTCATTCTTTGCTAATTCAAAGAAGTTAATTAGTCACTTTTCTTGTGGCTTATACCAAGGGTTTCATCAGTGTGGGCTTGATTTTGTTGGGAGCATTTGTCGCTGGAGCTAGAGATTTGTCCTTTGATTTTTACAGCTATATGATAGTCATAGTTTCCAACATAACCACAGCAATATACCTAATATCCATATCTCGTATTGGTAGTATTTTCAGCCTTACAATTCCATGTTTTATTGTTTCTGATTATTCATCTGGTGATGACAATGCTTCGAGAATTACGTTTGTCATGGCTAATGATAAACTCTTCAATGCTGCACAGGGAAATCTAGTGGTCTCAACAGCTTTGGTCTAATGTGGTGTAATGGTAAAAGCTAGTTTGCATGTTATTTCCTTTAGACAGCCAAAAGATTTGTCATGCTTATTAGTAAATAGGGTTTTCAAGTGGAAATGCTTATTTTTATTATACAAGGGTTCTAAATGAATTTTAATTTGTTTTTTAATTCACTTTCTAGCAGATCCAGTTTAGGAGAAAATTTGTTTTACGCTGCATGCTAATGGTCGATGGTCATTTTTAGGCTTGGTTTGTGGACCCTTGCTGCTTCTATGGACATTCTTGAGTGGTGAGCTGGAAATGACGATGCATTTTACACATTTGTATTCTCCAGTGTTTCAGGTGCTTTATTCTTACTGATTATATTTTGAATAATTATTACTTTGTTCTCTACAGGGGCAGAATATATATGTATGTTAAACTGTGTATAATGCTTATTTGAATTATGGTGTCGATAAGAAGTATTCAATGATTGTCTTGTGAAATGTGGGGAAAATGTTGACGGACCACATCGAGTTCTTATTTATGAAAAACAAGGCTGCAAAATGTTTAACAGTAATTTAAGGTCGTGAATTTGTGTGGACAAATTTTTCTGTTTGCTCATGTCTTAGGAAATCAAGCTATATGAGCAATGTTTTAGATTTTTTGTTCAATGTTTTGTAAGTGCATGAGCTTGGTTACAGATTCCTTAGCTTTGGATGTTACAGAAATTGAGCAGTTCTCAATATTGCAGGTTATGATGCTGCTATCCTGTACAATGGCATTTTGTCTCAACTATGCAATATTTTTAAATACAACTCTTAATTCTGCTCTTACACAAACCATATGTGGTAATTTGAAGGTAAGTTCTGTGGTTTTTTCATGATTTTATTTACTTCTTTTAAGATGGAGCTATTTAGCATCTCCTTCAAAAATGTTTTCTGTGATGTTTCTAAGATAGAAAGCTCGCCCCTCTCATAGTGTGCAAGTTTAATAATTCCTTCCTCTAAACATTTGGAATTTCAGGATTTTTTCACCGTAATAATTGGCTGGCTTTTGTTTGGTGGACTACCTTTTGATTGGGTAAAGATTTATCTGTTTTTTATATTTCAAATTTTTTGTGGTTATCAGCTCATTTTAGATACGCTAATAGAATTTACAAGCCTCTGGTTGCCCTTATATACAATTCATTATCTAGACATATCTTGGAATTGTTTGGACTTGGAATGTATTTATTTAAGGCTACTTATTATGCGCTTTTCTTGAGCAGTTGAATGTTGTTGGCCAGTCTCTTGGATTCTTTGGCTCAGGTGTATATGCTTACTGCAAAATCAAAGGGAAATGAAGATGATCGCTACTGTGTCCAACAAGTTCAGATGGAAACAGACATTAGGTGATTGTTTTGACATTGTGCTTTGTATACTGAAAACCACGACCTTGTAATGGCATGAACCTAATTGTTAACAAGCTGGACCCACTGATGACGTCGAACATGACTGTTATACAGATGGATTATATATTTGTTGATTATGAATCATCCCGCAGGTCATATATCTGAATCATTACAAAGTGCATGTTAAAACTTTTTTTTCTTCCTTTGTTTTCCATGGACATAAAATGTCTTATGGCAATTGGTTGTTTTTATGTAGCCAGTTTTCAAAGTTAATTTATTGATAACATGAGTTTTTTCTCCAAGGATTCGGACAAAATTAGTTCTTCTATTACGTTCATTTCACTTTAGAATGAATTGTGACAACCTTGGTTCATAAAAGTGCATGGTAGGTTCTGGCCAACCAGGAAATTCCAAAAGGTGAATTCAGAGTCATTGTATCTTATTCAGCATGCTATCGGTACATTAACTTTTGAATTATCTTTTTTGATCTATAGGATTAGATTGCCTTCACAATTCTATTTGACTTGCTCGATCCTCATTTTTTGGTTTTTTTATATCAATGGTCATTTAGCTTCAAAATGGGCATGGTGAAAATTGGTTTTCGATTTGATATGGGAATTAATTTGTAGGAATTGTGCAATTTATACCAGAAATGGGTATTTCTTACACTCCAACTAATAAACTAGTAACCATATAAACTCGCTGGCAAAAGCAAACTAATAAAAGTAACATTAACACAAGGACTTTATTTTCAAGCAACACTACCTGATGAAGATAATTCGTAAAACAAGCAGTATGTTGCAATAGCAATCATTTGATGTAATGCGTACAATACAAGCTGAAAATTATTCTTGCAAATTGTTTATTTGAACATGTTTTGATCGGTAAGAGATTATCCGAATAACCCATTTAACCATACTCTCTTCTTTTCAAATCAAGGTCACTATTTATTGTTTTGAACATCATGATGATGTGATGTAAACACATGATAACAAGATCATGCAAACAATTCCTTCCTTTAAACTTTTACCATTAAAAATTTCAGTGCCTTCAAAGGATGTCAAGAGAAATAGATGGATAAACTTATGCAGGGGAAGCAAATGCCTACAGAAGTAACAAAAAGGGATTCAATATGATAAAATGTTTTAAAATTTTATTCTATCTTTTAACGTATGCATGAGTATTTATAGGCACATCAATAAAAATCTGTCTAAGGGGTATTATATACTTTGGCTACAAACCATGGGCTTAAAACTTGTGGGTCATAAATTATGGACTTAAAAAATATGGGCATAAACCATGGGATGAAACCAAATATCGACCTAAAACTATATAAAAGGATCCGAAATCTTTTGTCAAGGGCTCTTGCCCTCAATTCCTTGCATTGAGGATGCTAGACCTCCTCTTCATTGTGCTGAACCCCATTCAATGTGTTGGGCTATACAATCCATAAAGGGAGTTATATAACCCATATCCAATAGGTTAGAGGTGATTAATATGCTATAAAAATAATTCAGACCTAGCTTTGAAGTCGTGGTATTTGTATTACAGAATACCATGGAAGTCTCAAGACTATTGAAGGTCATTCTCTTTTGAGAGGCTGCAATGGAAGATGTCATACTATGGACTTAATTTTTTTAATGACCCAATTCAGTTTGAAATCCTAATAGAAGAAAAATGAAATTTGTAGCTTATTGAGAAGATTCTAGATGACCATATTTTGAGTATAGCATTGATTCGATTAGAATAATGGTAAAGGTGATTTTTTAAGTCCCAACCTAGCGAACATGCCTACTTGGCATATGAGACGACCTTTGTAGGAATATTGGGACTTTTTTTCTCACATAATTTTTACCTCGTGAGAAAGTTCACAAGAAAGTTGAGGCTTTCTAAATTCCTTAACTTTGACTAAGAACTAACAATATCTTAGAACTATCATTTCGCTAAATCTCAATATATTAATTTAAATTAAAACTTAAAATTTTCTTTATCAGTTTTTGTATTATTAAATATCAGAATTCAATATTGTTGTTATTGGATTCTAAATTTAGAGTTTTTTTAGAATTAGATATAATATTTTTTGGATTTCAAGTTTAGAGTTTTTAGAATTCAATGTTAAATAACTAGTTATCGAATTTAATTTGTTAAATTAATTCAATGTTTTATTGCAAAACATGACAATAATTAATATTCTATTTTGATACAATCAATTCAAAATGTCCATGATAAATTATAAAACATTTATCACATTTTTTTATTTTTTATTTTTTTATGGACAAGTGCAACAAAATATCACAAACATTCATACAATATTTATCATTTTTTTTAAATTTTTTTTATTACTTTTATTTATAAATAATAGGAAATATCACAAATATCCATGTAACATATCATAAAATATCTATGTAATTTTTAATGGATAAATAACGACAAATATAAGTGAAAAAATATCACAAATATTTATGTAATATTTAGTGGTGAATTTATCACACATCTTTATGATATTTAATGCAAGAGAATTTATGATAAATAAATCCTTGTAACAATTAAAACATTAAAATTATTATATGTATAATTAATGCAACAACTAATTGATTGAAAATAGTTTACATATGATAGTGGACATTTTTTTTCATAATATAAATACAAGTATTAAAATTATTATTTTTATTGAACACTCGATGCAATCTATTTTACAACTTGCCTTGCATCTATAACATTTTTTACGCTTAACAATATTGGTTATAATTCATATAGCAAGTAATTGTATTCATAAAAATAATTATGAAATGTCTTTGCGATGATATAATTACCCTTATTGTTACGATTTTGTTGGTGAGTCATCAATTAACATTATATTGAATTGATTGTATAGACCCCTGTTACGTTTCTAGACTAACTCTAGTGGTTTGTAAAATATTATAAAGTTTTTTAAAACCTTTATCATCTTTGTGAATTGTTTCACATTCTTCTTTTGTTTATATAAATTCAAAGTAATTTCATTTCAAAGTTATTTTTTGAAGCAATGTGATCATAAAGTCATTTACGTTTTTGAATTTAACTGATATTGATATACCAATTTTGAAGATACATAAACACTAAGAAATCCCTCAAGTTTGGTTGGAGGAGGTAGTATTTATTTTTTTAACTAAATAAACCTTGCTTTGTCAAACTTCTTTATAATGATATATTTTTTATAAATTGCATGAAGTATAATATTATTCAAGTCAAACATAATCAACATTGATCAGTACAATTTGTAATTACAGACAATAATTTATTTTAAATTAAGAGCCATTGAGATCAACTCCATAAAAAAATCTAAAAAAAATGTTATTAAATTAATTATTTGAAAATCCAAGAACAATATCATTTAAATATAAATTTTAACCAAAGTCACTTGTTTATATATTTTATTTTAACAAATACAAAACAATGGATTGCTACAATGACTTGATATTTTGTATGAAAAATTTTATCACAAAAACATAATAAGATATAATACAATGATTTAAGAAGTTTTATTTAAATATAAATTTTATCCAAAACCAATTGTTTATATAAGTTATTACAATAAATACAAATATGAAATAATAATTTGATATAATGAATACAATCTAAACAATGCAACATAACTTAATCAAATTTATTTATTTTTATAACTGATTTCAATGTAAAGCTATTCAATTAAAATCATTAATAGTTTGCTTATGTGTTTCCAAAGAGTGATACATCTTTGAGTGCGACCCAACATGTTCTAACCAAACTCAATCAAAGTCATTAATAATTTGTTTATATGTTACCAAAAAGTGATGTATATTTGGGTCCGTGATCCCACACGATCTAACCACATACATAAGTGTGAATATTTTTCTATCATAATACAATGTGCCATCAAATTTTCAAATCAAAGGCAATCTAAGTAAATGTCGTCTTATTTGTTGCAATCAAAACATGTTTTCTCATCTATGGACAATATATTTTCTGGTCCATATACATGTTTGTATTTTGTCAGAACGAATTGTATGTTAAAAGATATACCATCTATCTTGTAATGCGATATGCCCCAAGTAAAAATAAATTCAAAATCTTATACCTAGCCAAACTGATGAATGAAAGAATGAATAATTTTTGAGTGAAAATAAGTAAACCACAACCCAAATCAAAATATATTTTTGAAATCTTTAACAAATCATGACTAAACGTGCATCGTAAGTATTTGTAACATGAATAAGAGTTTCTATTTGGTGATCTATATTTAGTAATCGTCGGAACTTCAAACAAGAGTCCTTCCACTCATAATACCAATAATTTTCTTCCAATTGGAATGAGATCTAAAAATACGAGAGCATGAAATTATTATATTTAAAAATATATAAATAATAACAATGTGTATATATAAGAAAAAATATTTTTTGTAATAACAAAATAAAACTGCAATGAACTTTTATACAAAACACTTTTTAATTAAGGAAACAAAATTATTCAAAAGATTATCAGTATACTAAGATACAATCAAACACAAGATAAATATTGAATTAGGCGAGTAAATCTTTATTTTTAATCACTTGTAATGCCATGATTATATTTTATTCAAAATATTTTTTAATTAAACAAGTAATAATATTTAAAATACCATGTGTAACATATATTCAATCAAACAAATAATAATATTGATTGTTTGTATTTACACTGAATATTCAAAATCAATATAAATGGAAACTACTAATTGACAGTCAAATTTTTTTCACTAAACAAATAATATTTAATTTATCTTTTAGCATTGTTATTTCAAATTCAATCTATCTTTTAATATTGTCATTTCAATCTAATATAAATTAAAATATATAGTTTCCAATTAAATATTCAATATTCACACATATATAAACCAAAATATCCAATTGGTAGTTAACATTGTAAAAAAATATAGTAAAACAATTTCAAAAAATATCTAATTGTTTATTAACATTCTAATAATAGATTTACAATTTTAACATTCTAGTCATAAATGTATAAATAGAAACATCCAATTAGTAGGTAACATTATAGGCAAGTATAAACAATCAATTTACCAAAAAAATTCAATTGTTAATTAATTTTCTAGTGATAAATAACAATATAATTACATCTTTTTGTGGAATATCTATATAAATATTAAAAATTTAATCCATTTATTATGTCATAAATCTTAATCATTGCTTATATAAACACAACAATCTATAGATATACTAGGATGCTTTAGAAATTTTTTCATACCCTCTTCATTCTCAATTAAGATTAGTTGTGTAAGTAATATTGCTATAAGTCATTTGTCCCTTTTAAATTCTTGACCATGAGTGATCTTCATGGATACCAATTTTTTTTTCAAAATTACCTTTTTTGACATGATCAACTATAATAATATTTGTAGCATTATAAGGAAATTGAACATCCACTCAAAGTGCATCCGAAATCTTAATAAAAATTTATTCTTTTTTATTACAATGCCCAACACCCCAACAAAATAGAGGACACTCCTCCACTTTAACTACATGTAATAATTTTATTGCAAGTTTTTCTACATTGCTATTTATATTAGATGAAGAGTATTGACATGATCAACTACAACAATGTTTGCAATGTTATAAAGAAATTTAGTATCCATTCAAATTGTATCCAAATTCTTAATACAAGTTTTTTTTAATCGTCACAATGCTCAACACCCTAATAAAATACAAGATGTTCCTCCATTTTAATTTGTAGTAATTTTGTTACAATTTTTTTTTTACATTGTTATATATATCAGACAAAGAACAAAATTCAAGATGACATCGTGTAAACGTAACAGTTAAAAATTAGGTCGTCATTCCTCTTAGTTGAATGTACTCATTTATTTGGAATGTTTCTTTCTTTTTTTTAAAATAAATTTTTGTATTAGCAATCTATCTAAATCAAGAACAAACAAGTTTTTTAGGGAGTTATTGAAAAATAATAATATTGAGACTCAAATGGAAATACATTTGTTCTAGAATTTAAATTATTAAATTAATTTTTCATATTTAAGTGATAGAAAACAGATAAAATAAATACGTACTGATAAAATTTATTAAATATAATTACAATCCCATTGAATATATTTTGACTATTTTATATATTGCAATTATCAAAATATATATAAGTTCTATTTTTCAACCATAAGAATAACAAGAATCCCTTTAGTGTTTGACATAGCATGCCATGTAATTTTTCTATACAATGCCACGTCTAATTTCATTTGAATTATTTGACATGTATGTTTAGAGTTATTTATATATTCCATTTGAATAGTAATAGGATGATTAAAAATATATTTCATACTTAATACAATTCTAACGACTTCATGCATGATATTAAATGAAACAACCACAAGTCATTGTGGTAGTTATCTGAGCAACAAGTCTTTACAAACCACCCTTCATCATTTCTATCTCAGTCAATAAAATCATCTATGAATGAAATCTCTCTGTAGGAAGTGTGGTTAATCAAAGTCATAATTTCCTACAATTAAAGAATTAATTGTCTAAGTTACTCCATAGCGAACTATAGAAAATCAAATTAATTACAAAACAAATAGCAACCAATTTTTACCATTGAAAGTGACAACAAAAACTAACTAAAAGAAAGACTATAAATAAATTAGCTTACCATAAAAATATCTTATGATATCACTTCTTGAGAGTTTTATTAAATTTATGTTGGATCATGTTGCTATAAGAGAATTAATTGTAAGCAAATTGGGTAAACATACAACAATTAATTGAATTACTCAACAACATGTATGAATGGGATGTTATCTAGGATTTAATGATTGTAGGATTATATCATTTTGTGTTCTATATACAAACATGCATGCTATTGTAGTGGATAAGAGATGCAAATACATCAATATGATGATTGACACTTATTTGCACAATGTCTGTGATAAATCACATGTATTTTCAAACTTATTTGTTAGTAGATTCACTTGAATTGTTTAAAAAAATTTATGAATGAAATGCAGTTTCATGGAATGCAATGATTGTAGAATCATATCATTTTGTATTCTATTTGCAAACATGCATGTGATAATTGACATTTATTTTTAAAATTCCTATAATAATTCACATGAATTTTTAAATTTATTTGTTAGTAGATTCCCCTGAATTGTTCAACAAAATTTATAAATGATACATGGTCTCATGGAATGTAGTGATTGTAGGATTATATCATTTTGTATTCTATTTGCAAGCATGCATGCAACAATTGACACTTATTTGTAAAATGCCTACAATATATATCACATGTATTATTAAACTTATTTGTTGGTACATATAAATTTTATATTCAAAATGACTTAATCCTATATTGACTCACATATATGGTTGAACTTCTTTGTTGGTAGATCTAAATTTCAATCTAACATTGGTCGCCCACTCTAAAATATCAAAATATATAATAAACGAGTGAAATATCTTAATAAATGTATACAAATTGTTGAGGCATACAATATTCATGTAAATTGTTCAACACATGTATGCATGAGATGTATCATGGAATGCAATGATTGCAGGATAGTTTTTTGTGTATGCAATGATTGGATACAAATACTTCAATAGGATGATTGACACTTATTTACAATATGCTTCCAATGGTTCACATTTAACATGGGCACCCACAAACTCTAAAAGTTCCATAAGTTGGAATCATTTTGAATATGACACTTAGGTATACCAACAAAGAAGTTCAATAATCTAGGGGAACCATTGCAGACATAGTGCAAATAAATATTAATCTATTTAAAGTTGGTGGTTGCCCACTCTAAATGTTAACTATTGCAAGCATAGTGCAAATAATTGTCAAATGTAGTGGATGATGTATATAAATTGTTCAATAAACTAATTGACACTTTTTCTATAATATGCTTGCAATTGTTTACATTTGAGGTGGGCAGCTGCCCACTCAAAGAATTTTCTCAAAATGAATTCAACAATAAAAAAATTATATAATACATGTAAACTATTTCAGCCATAGTGCAAATAGAATGAGTGAAACTTGTTTAAACTATCCCTACAATGGTTTATATTTAGAGTGGGTTGCCACCCACTCTAAGAAATTTCATATGTTGGATTCGTTTTGAATATAAAACTTAGGTTTAGCAACAAAGAAATTCAACAATCTATATCTTCAATAATTCATATTTAGAGTGGGTGGTTGTTCACTCTAAAAATATTTTACAATGATTTACATTTAGAGTAGGTAACTGCTCACTCTAACAACTTTCTCAAAATAGATTCATTTTGAATATGAAGTTTAAGTCTAACAAAGAAATTCAACAACACATATGAACCATTGAAAATATATGAAAAATAAGTATCATTCTACTTAAAATATTCAACAATTCTTAAATTCAATATTAAATCTTATAATATAAAAATGTAATAATAATTCACAAAATCTTCTACTAAAAAATTATAATGAATTATAATTATTAGTTTATAATATTTTAAGCTTGTAATAATATAACACATATAATTCTTACATTCAATATTAAATCTTATAATATAAGATTGTGATAACACTTCACAAAATGTTATACTGAAAGATTATAATAAAATTTAATTATTTATAATAATAATAATTTATATTTAATATTATATTTTTTTAATAAAATAAATTTGTAGTATTAACGTACATTTAATATTGTAAAAATATTTTAATAATAAAAAATTACAATAATATTTTATGTTTAAAATTATTAAAAAACTTATTCTATTTTAATAAAAATTAACATTTATTATTTACCTATTTATATCTTATTGACGATTATAAATTATTTTATTTATTTTGAGAAAATCAATTTTATTTATTTGTAACCTTCAAAGTTTACATTTAATATTAAAATCAAAACTTATAATTTAAACTTGAATAGTAGGCACATTTTATATTGTAGAGATTATTCATTTTATATTTACTTTTGAAATATAACTATTATATTATAATATAGAAAAACTAAAATAATTCACATTTTATATTAAATTATAGATATTTTATTATAATAATTACATTTAGTATTATATATTTTACATTTAAGTTTGAAATATGACTATTATATTATAATATAGAAAAATTAAATAATTCACATTTAATATTGAAATATAAATATATTATTATAACATAAACTTGTAATGACTTTTCAAATGGCATTACTTCCCATATGTTTAAAATGTTCTAATAAAATAAAAAAAGAATTGATTATATATATATATATATATATATATATATATATATTCAACATTTAAAATTGTAGAATTTTACAAATATATTTAAAAATATTAAAATTTAACAATTTTATTCTTATTTATTTAAACAAATAAGTTTTATTTATTTGAAACTATAATAATTTATATTTAATATTCAAATATAAATTTATAATAATATTTAACATTTAATATTATATGAAAAATTATTGTAATAATAGTTAATATTTAATATTGTATTTGTATAAAATATGGGTTTTTAAATTTCATTATGGCATATTAAATTTCAAAAATGTCACGTTTGAATGCGATAGTTAAAATTTAATATTGTAATAATAGTTTATTATGTTTAAATAAGATTTTTAATATTTTATATTAATTTTGCATAACATATTTAAATTTAAAAAATGTTTTATTTTGAATGCGAAATTAATTTCAACGTGGGGTATTTTAAATTTGAATATATCGCTTTAATATTTTACACTCTACATATTTCAACGCGATCCATAAATCTTATCATCATATATTCAAAATTTGAAAATGTCATGTTTTGAATTGAGCAAGAACTATGTATAAAATAATACATTCTAATTTTTTGCAATCAAATCTATCGAATTTCGAATTTCATTTTAAAAAAAAAAAAAAATACGAGGGGAAAAAGAGGAAGAAGCATATGTGAAGAAGAATATAAGAAATACAATTTTCATTTCTGGAATACAAAAATAATAGGAACAATTGTATGTAATTAATAATTGCTACGACAAGAAATAATTCCAGAAAGGTTTAATCAACAATTTTTGTAATATGTACAACTATTCTTAGCACACGACTTCCATTCAAAAAGATAAAGTTTTGAAACTTTATTTTACAGAGGATATACACAAATAGGTTTTCATTTTTTTCTAATTCTCATTTCCAATGTGTATTATGCATTTATAATTATTTTGTTATAATTTTATTCAAATATTTTATTTTGTAGATGATTACTTATACATGACTCATTCTCGATGTGTTTTTTAAATTATAAATATATTGTTACAAACTTACTCAAACATATTATTGTATAAATAATTACTTATGATATATTCACACAAATAAATTTTTATTCTTTTTTATGTTTCATTTATAGTATTTCTATGTTTTCATAACTATTTATTGTAATTTTATTTAAATATTTCATTGTATAAATGAATACATGTACTCCATAGAATGATAATTTGTATAATCTCCAACTAGGGTTAAAGTTCACATTTATGGTTCATATATATAGTTTGTATAATCTCCAACTAGGGTTATAGTTTCATTACCTTGCATCCAAGACTTCCCACTGTAGACACCTAAAACTGGCCACCAATAATCTCCAACTAGGGTTTTAACCAATTTCTATCAAAGTGAGCAATTTGGCCTAAAACACTAAAACAAATTAAATGAGTTGAAATTGATATATTCAAGTGTGAATTTTGGCTAGGGTATCATTAAATGGGGCAATGAAATTTATGAGATAGCTAACTTTGATCAAATCATTTCGAGTCAAAATGGCATTTTCGCACCTAGGTGCTCTGAATTGCTCTTTTCTCCCAAATTTATTGCACAAGACGTGTTTTTGTTATTTTGTGTTGGCAACATCCTAAATGGGATAACTAATCCAACGCATCTGACATTGCCTCCTAATTCCAATCCAGTCAAATTTTGAGCCAATAGTGAGACATTTTGACCAATTTGATTAATTTGTGCACCAAAGGGCCAAAATTTGCACCAAAGTGGCTAATCATGCTTAAAGCTAATTAATTCAAATCGTGAGCCTAATTGAGAATTTCATCGAGATTTTTGAATAATTTTTTTTGGAAATGAATATTGAATATCTGCATTATCAAATGACATCATTTCTTGAGAAGGCATCCCTAGGCCATAAATACATAAAATATCAAGATTAAGCCACCCATGCCTCATTAAGACCCTCCCATGCCTCATCAATGCCTCCCATGCCTCATAAATGCCCCTCTATCCCAAATATTTATGGAGAATATTTATAAATTTAATTACATAATTGGATTAATTCATGGCCATACATCTCAATCTTGAGATGGACGGTTATGGTTGATCCTGAATTATTTTGAAAATCTATAAATAGAAGAGTCATGAACATAAAATTTAAGCTTGAAGAATGCAAAGTTATAGTGTTGAATTGATTTCAAAGCTTCATGCAAATTAATATTTTCAAGCCAAATTGGTGAGCAAAATCCAAAACCATCACAAAGGTGCTAAGGAGAAGAAGAGATAGCCAAGCCTCTTTTGATGAAGATTCATTGAGCACAATCTGAACAAGCCACTTCAACAAGCTATTTGGAGCATTCAAGGAAGGTGAAAAATGTTTTTTTTGCATTTTAGTTGTTGTTTTCATATGTATGTTTGTTATTAAGCTCCCCCTAGTGTCTAGGCCTAGAGATGTTATGCTAGTTAGTGTGTTTCTTTCATTTTATTTTCATTTTAGAACTAACACAATACTAACCATCCTCTCTTGAGTCAAATTTATAGTTCACATAATGGCACGCCTAGTGAGACTCTAGCCTCACAAATTTGGTCATAAAACACCTATAAGCAAACTACTAACCCTTGTCATGCAGGATCTTAGAGTGTGGAAGCAAAGAAGGTAAAAATTTGGCCAAAAGTCCATTTTTTTAGAAGTAACAGGTTTATCCCTGTGGAGTCATGGATTTGTTCTTTGGATTACAATCCCACAAGTCCATAGTCATGGTATTGCAATCTTGTAACTTAAAAGTTATGATATTGCAATCCCACCACTCTAAAGTCATGGTATTATAATGCCGTGATTGACTCAGTGGTGAGATTGCATTGTGAGTCACGATATTGTAGTGTGCAGAACAAGCCATTTTTTGGAGCTTGGTTTGGGGTCATCCAAACTTCATTTTTGATGATTTTTTTAAAAACATTATGTTTTTTTTTGAATTTTTATAATATGCCATTAGTTTATCTTGAAGTTGCATATTTTTTTCATAAAACCCCTTTAAACTTGAGTAGCGGGATTGTCAACCTGAGTCGCGAGATTATTAGTCTGAGTAGCGATATTGTGTCCTCATTAATCTAACCCAAATAGTGATACTACATGTCTGAATCACCATTTTGTAGAGTTGTGAGATTGCTTTGTGGAGTAGCGGGATTGCACTGTGTGAACTTGAGACTTCATTTTCTCAAGCTTATTATTCCAAACTTAAAATAACTTCAAATTTAAAAGATATACTGACTTTTTCATTGTAGGGCCAATTTAAAAATTATTAAATCAGACTCTTTAGACATATTTTGAATGTTTAAAATGAATTAGGAACCTTATTTTGGGGTTTAATTAAAAATTTAGATGCTTAAGTGAATGCTTTGATAATTGTGCTTTCAAAGATACAACTTAAGACCAAGGGGTCAAAAGAACACCACCCAACTTTTCATTTGGTGTTTAAAATTGAACTCATTTGTCCAAATTTTGTATTCAATAGTTTATTAACTTAGTTTTTGATTGGAAAAAAGAGGGACATTACATGTATGCTTTTCCATCCATCCCCTTTAGGGAACTTTTAGAATCAAAAGTGTCATCCTTATTGCAAACATGCCTAGTCTAAGGCATATAAAGAATGTTGTTTAAAGCACTCTTAAAAACTCAAAATAGTATTGAGGTGACCATAAAGTCTTTCTATTTGAATTCATTTATTTTATGCAAACTTGGCTTGCAAGGGGGACTTTATTACTTCTCACAAGTTCTATAGGGAAGCTTTGACCCAGGGTTTCATCTACTGGCATCGACTTCATCACCCCCACTAGAATCAGAGGTTTGAGTGGTTAAACCACATTATAGTGTTAGGGTTAAACACATGGGACATATCTGTACTTTGAATATCACACTACACTAAGCAAATGACAGATGTAGTGGTTGAAAAAATGATAAGACTTTTTTGCAATAAGCTAAGTACCACAGACACCCAATTAAAATATGTTTATTTTACATTGTGATGTGAAAGTCATTGTGTAATTGATCCATCTAGAAACATTCAAAAACTTGTAGTTTTTAACAAAACCCCACTTGTCATGAAAGTATTTTTGGTGCAAGGTGCACCTCAAGGTTGATCCGGGTAATAATTCAAATGACAATTCGGGAGATGGGTCCACCCCAATTGATGGTGGAACTTTTGGGAGCCATAACTTTTTCACTGTAGCTCTAATTGACTCACCATTTGAACTATTGGAAAGCTAATAATGAGGGGAATGTTGTGAGATGTCATGAGCTTAGCTCAATGAATTTTGACCTCCAAAAATCCAATTGAAGTGCCCCAAATTTTAATTTTAGTAGTGTAGTCTAAAAATAGTAATTCCTCAAATTTTGTATTATTGTAAATCATGGAAGTCGAACCAATTAATCTCCCTCGAGATTGGTGACCTTCCACATCCTCTTCACACCTTCAAAACATGTATAAATGAAGATGTAACCCAATATGGAAATCAAACATCTCTTCTCAGAGATAGGTATATGTTTAGATTGTGTTGTTCTTATTTATGAATTATCTTTCAATCAAAGCTTTTGAGTTTTGGATCAGTGGTATCAGAGTGGTTTGTCTTTAGAGTGTATGATCCCAAGGATGAGGTCAAATTATAGGAAGCTTGGATGGAAAATATAACCAACAGACTATCCACCTATTCGCTCTAAATGAATTCAAATGGTGGACAACATCGAGACATCCAATCCTTTCAAGGAAATGGTGAATGAAGCCCTCCAATAGTAGCAAGCATAGATGCTACAATAATTTGCTCAAATTCTCCAACAAATATTGATGGGAAATTTTGGCTCCTCATCTGTACTCGCACATCCTTTCAGTGCCCCAACACCCTTCAAGGTTCAGGTGAATTTTGATATCCCTAAATTTGAAGACAAAATCAATGCTGATGCAGTATAAAATTGGTTGGATCAATTGTCATCTTATTTTTTTGTAAATAAATTCACCGATAAAGAGAAGATTACTTTTGCTCTTCTAAAAACATCATTGCCTATCAAAAATTGGTGGGAAGTGTACAAAAAAAGATTCAGTGCAGATGATATTGGCCTTGAGATGGAACCTACATGGAATGATTTCATAAAAGCTGTAAAGGAAGAATACTACCCCATTGGAGCATATGACGATCTGCATATAGAGTGGCAACAACTTTGCCAAGGTAAGGAACAGTCTGTTCAAGATTACACTAACATTTTTTATTCTCTATTTACGAGATTGGGCATCCAATAAAGTGAGAAACATAAGGTTCTCAAATATCGTGGTAGACTATAATGGTACATACGGGGAGAAATGGAACTCTTCAATTTGGAAACCATCGGTGAGGCATAAAAGTTCGCAGTGAAGATTGAGCAGAAGCATAGAAGAATGAATATAAAGAATCAACCTTCAAAATAGAAAAGTGACAAAGAAGGTCAAACACGAGGCCAAAATTGCAAGCAAAAGGAAGGAAAGATTGGGAAGTGGTGTGATTATCACAAATCTGGAACTCACTCCAAAAAAGAATGTCGAGCCATTAAGTCCCTGGTTTTTGAGTCACAATCCTCAACATCTATTGCTCTACCTCATACAGACCCTATAGTTGAAGAGGTTGAAGAAGAAATTGTAGATGGTGATCTTGAAGCCATTTTTGCTTCGTCACAGACCCACGAGGAGAGGCTAGATGATAAGAAAATGTTGTTTCACTCTAAGTTATGGGTGAAAGGTAAGCCTTTGCATTTCATTCTTGATAGTGGAAGTCAAAAGAATTTAATATCTGCTAATGTTGTGAAAAGCCTAATTCTATCCATGAAGCCTCACCTAAAGCCATACAGTATGGGATGGTTGAGTCCAGGGAGAAACCTCTGTGTCACCCACCAATGTCTTCTCTCATATGCAATAAAACCTTTCCAAGATGAGGTCTTATGTGATGTGGTCAATCTAGATGTTTGTGATGTACTCTTTGGTCAGCCATTCATGTATGATCGACATGGCATATATAAATCAAAAAATTGAAAGATCACTCTCACTCTTGGAACATGATGCTACAGGGTACCAGAGGTACCACCTTCTACATATGTCTCTCTGATTAGTGCCAAGAAATTTATTCTCATGGTGGTCAAGCCACAAGAATCCAAAAGGGTTGATGTTACAGCCCTGACTATACAAACAACACAACAATAGAAGAAAATAGATACCAAGCCGAAAAAGTTCATGGCCTTCCATCCATAGACTGATGGTAAGACAGAAATGGTGAACAATCGGGCCTTGCACAGTTCTATAAATCATAGTCCCTTCCAAGTATGCATCAAGAATCAAATATAAGTACAACTACCACACTTGATGACAAATATTGATGCAATGGGGACCATTGCTTCTCAAGGATGGAGGAATGGTCTGGGCAAAAATTCAGATGACAATTCGGGAGATGGGTCCACCCCAATTGATGGTGGAACTTCTGGGAGCCATAACTTTTTCACTGTAACTCTAATTGACTCGCCATTTGAACCATTGGAAAGCTAATAATGAGGGGAACATCATGAGATGGCATTGAGATTTGATCAATGAAGTTTGACCCATGAAAACCCAATAGAAGTGCCCCAAATTTCAATTTTACTAGTGCAGTCTAAAAATAGTAAGTTTTTTAAAATAGTAATTCCTCGAATTCTATATTGTTGTAAATCATGGAAGTTGAACCACTTAATATCCCTCGAGATTGGTGACCTTCCACATCCTCCTCACACCTTCAAAACATGTATAAATGAAGATGTAACCCAAAATGGAAATCAGACATCTCTTCTCAGAGATAGGCATATGTTTGGATTGTGTTGTTCTTATTTCTGAATTATCTTTCAGCCAAAGCTTTCAAGTTTTGGATCAAAGGTCCATGTCACCGTATTCTCATTTGAGATAAGGGGTGTGTAAAAACCTTACTATATAATGCAAATTTACTTTTGGATGAACACTTAAAATCTTCTTAAATGATTTATATAGATGGATTCTAACAACACAATGCAACCTTATCAAATTAGGACCTAAAATGATTAATTAGTTGGTTTTATCCTAGATTAATTTATCTTGTTTGAAGTCAAAAATTTGGTGTTATAAAAATGACATAAACCAAACACATGGTCCCTAAATTTATTTGAGCAAAGAGGCATTATGCTGCCCACGTGAATCATCACTTTTGCCTTGTTCAAAATTATCATAAACTTTGAGTCATATCATCCACTTTGGCGCAGTTATGCTACCCAATTGAGTCTAGACCTTTTACCAAAGTTTGTTTAAGTCCTTCATTTATAATTCAAATTAAAATTTGAACCTTTATAAGTTCTAAGGGTTGATGTGTCAAGTGGGTTCACCATTTGCACATTAAACTTGTTTTAACTTAGGTTCAAATTTCCATTTGAATTAAACGTTATTTAAGACTCATAATCATTATCACCACTTGGTAGAATTAAATCATCTTGTGAAAATTCTTACACTTTAATTATATGACCAAAATTTTCTTATCCCATTTTTCCTTGAGTCCATTTGATGCAAACCTCTTTGCCTTCGAAAACATGTCAAAACTTTGAGAGTGTGTGTATCATTTGTGAAGGGTAGTGTTATGCTGCTGAATTTGTGAAACATCTTTGCCTTAGAGTTTTTGGAACAAAAATTTTGATACATATTTTGAGTAGTTTAGCATTATTACACTGCTCAAAACATTTCAAACATTGTTTCATAGACCTTTTTTCAAAGAGTCCAAGTTTTTCCAAAATTTGTCCAAACTAAATCTGAGTGTACCTTATGAATCTTTGTCTAGCATAGTTATGCCATTCACTTTTTTATAAATTTTTTGTCAAAAGGAATCAAGTTTTATGCCATTATTTGAGAATAAAATAACCTAATTCAAAAGTGACTTTTTTTTCATACCTTATACCTATTTGATCGAGTTTATATCCAAGAGTCAAATGCCTAGTTTTTGTTAGAAGTGTTTCAAATCTATTAGATTACAATCTCATCTGTTTAAAAGTCTAGATTTTGATGCTATTTGACCAAGAGTCCTAACACATGCCTTGTTTGAGCCTAAATTTTGACACCACATTTGGCCAAAAGATCTAACAACTTTTATTTTCTTAGATTAGACTGATTTGAAACACTTTGACCTTAGAGTTTGACATTTTGATTTTAGGTCCATTTACATTATCTTTTTGTATAAGACATGTAATGTTAGACATTTAACATTAACTTATTTTATCACAAATATTTGCATAAGCCTTTCCATCCTTTTGATTAAATCTAGACCAAGTTTGAATCATCTTTCTTTAGACATTATATTTTTTAGAGTTTGTAGAACTCTTGTAGCAACACATTCACTATGGATCCCAACATGTTTTCCTACACTCATAGTGGACTCATGTATAGTCTAAGGATTAGTCATGTGGCTTTGCAAGAAAAATGGTGTAAGACCCCTAGGTAGATAATGTTGTTTATGAGATGGATCCTTATATCCCTCATAACACTCAAATAGGGACACAAAACCAAGATCCATTGGCTAACTATTTGGTTAATACACCACCATACTTAGAGCAAGATCAAGCAAAAATAGAGCAATACCTAGCTACAATACCTACTGTTGAAAAACCTTTTCCTCAACAACTATACTCTGTTAATGTACCTTCCATGTATGATCCTTATTTGTTTGAGCATCATTTATTAGAGAACAAAGATGAGATTTTGGTTAGAGCCATAGAGGTAGGGGCCAAGTTTTTGGCAGAATTCCCCAATGAGAATTTACCAAGTCTAGTAAGAATGCTTCATAACATACTGTATAATCAATAGGCTTCTTCTAGCAATCCTTTAGCTCTAGTCCAAAAAATGCATCAGGATCCTTGTATGCTTTTCAAAGGTAAGGACAATTTGAAGGATCACCTTGTACAGATGCAGATGGCATACCAAACCTACTCGAACCTAGCACACAATTTTAACCAAATGACCATGTCAAGTAGGCCTTTCATAGATTTAGTCCCCTCAACTAGAGTGTTAATAGAGTTAACTAGTCAAGATAATTAGGGTACAGACCCATTCATGCATAATCATTTGATTGATAACTTATTTCATACGCCAACCATCAAAGAAGTATCTTATGCTTCTATGTAGAATAGTGGCCAAAACATAGTGGATAATATGCAAGCAACATCCCATCCAAACCAAAGTGGTGGTAATACACAAATAACTACCCAACAAAATGTGCCTTTATTTAACATCGTAAGTGTTTCTCAAAATTAGGGAGTAGGAATTTATACATCCCTATCTCAACTAGTTACTTCTAATCCTCAACCAGATGCTTCTTTAAGTGCACAACCAACATGATTACGTAGCCAACTAGTAACCAATACCATGACTCAACAACAAAATGTGATGTATCCTACTCCTCTTGAACAAGTGATGAGTGGCATTCCACAATAGTGGCACAATCTAGTGTACCAACATAACAAGGGGAAACTAATGTTTCACCTCATCAGGGAGTAACAAACATACCTATTTAGTCATAGGTTAGTGTGCCAATTCAAATCTATACAATGTATAACCAATAATGTATAAATATTGGTTAGCGATAAATGTCAAATCTTTAACATGCATTCACTTCCCAGTAAAGATTTGTGCAATAAGGAGGTTCCAATATTTCTCAAGTACCTACTAGGTAACAATTTCCTTTCATTTAAAATGTGCCACTCATTCAGAAATAGGGTCTTGATTAATAAGTTCCCACTCAACAACATGGTTTGATAAATCGACAACATGTCCATTTTTAACCACAGGAGGCACAATATAGTTATATCCCTCTATCCCAACCACAAAATCCTCAACATCAAACCTTCATAACCAACCCTAACCAAAATATTACACTGCAACACGTGCAATTCCAATAATCAAACCCTAATTTACATATGTGTATTCTTGGTCCATTTCCCAACCAATCTATCATAACCCAACAAATATCTCCATTATACCCCGGTCTAAGTGTTTCACTCATGACTACCCAACCATCTGCCCAAGCCAATATTCCCATAAATTTCCTAGAGCAAGAATTATAACAGATAAAGAATGCAATTGCCACCATCCAAGCTGGGAAATAGGGTAAAAAGTTTAAGTTGGATGATGTGTGTTTTTATCCTTTCAACATGGACTACTTATAGATTCTATTTCCTTCAGGGTATGAGCCCCCAAAGTTTGATAAATATAAAGGAAAAGGTGACTCCAAATCCCATTTAACATAATTCTTTATCGCATGTCAGCCAATGGCATATAGTGACATATACATTTTATTGTTATTTCTAAGGAGTCTAGTAGGACAAGCCTTGGAGTGGTTTTTAAAGTTGCCTAAGAATTCAGTAACATATTTTGATGACCTTTCAGAAAAGTTTGTGCAACACTTTTCCTACAACATCAAACATGAAATTTCATTGGTCGACTTGATGAAAGCAAAAAAAAAAGATGGTGAGAGTTTTATGAGTTATCTACAATGATGGAGAGCCCTTGCAAGCTGATTCATCCATATTTTACCAAATAAAAAATTATCTACTGTGTTTACTAAAAATTTGCATAGTGAGATAGCTTATCATCTAGAACTACAATATGTGCATACTTCAAAGAGATCATTGATAAAAGTTTGTTGATTGGGTGAACCCTTATTAATAAAGGAATCATCAATCTCACTTCAACTAATCAAAATCAAGGTACCAATCAGGAAAATGGCCAAAATCAAAATCAATTCCAAATGCAAGCATCACAACTGAAATAGGCCAATAACCAAGATAGACCAAAGCAATTCAACTGCAATAAGAATGTTATGGGAAATGGAGTAAGCAAGTCACACCATGTCCAAATGGTGTAAACACCATCTACCTATACTGCACCACCTTTTCAACTTACTCCTACCCAAAAACCTCTTCAACCAATGTACCAAGCACAATAACCTAGGCCTGTGTAATAAATGCAACCACCTTTACCATTACAAGTCCCTCCTCTAAGAAGAACAATGCCTACTCATCATGTTTTTAGTGACCTTGGAGAGCTTATTAAATATGTGTTTTATAAACTCATCATTGTTAATTTGATTAGTTGGCCTATACCAAAGCATTATGCACAAGGCATTCCTTATCCTGATTGGTACCATGAAAATGAATTCTATGAATATCATCAGGTTAATGGGCATAATTTATGAAGATGTGTGCAAATCAAGCATTTGATTGAGAATATGTTAGAGAATGGGGAGATCACAATGGATGGTGGTGCTTCCACCTCCAATCAGACTCTTGGGATTTATCAAAACGCTTTTCCCCAACATAACAACCAACAACAAAAACAACAACAACAACAACAACAACAACAAAAACAACATTGACCATTGCAATAACAAAATCAACAGTATCAAAATCAAAGGTTGAACCAATAGAACCAACAACATAATCAAAAACATTAGAATAATGGATAAAACCAAGGTCAAAATGGTAACAACCAATAAACATACCATGTAGTTACACATATGGCCTATAATAGAGTGTAGGCCATAATGTAGGAGGTAGCATTAATACCATCTCCATTAATCCTAGACAAAATTATAATCAGACAAGACCATTGCTAACCATACCGAACCAATCCAATCACTTTGGCAATCCTTTTTTAACCTAGGACTGCACACAGGTGAATCAAAAAATAGGGATTCCCACTTTTGGACCTTATACTGATAACTCATCTTTTCCTTGTAATCATGCAGAAGTGCATTGATAACTGAGACTTGTCCTATTTAGTCCCAGACCATCACCATCATTTATTAACAATCATGGTCTTGTATTTAATCCCAGTTATGTAATCATAACTTCGAGGTCAAAGATTACCATCCCAGGCCCATATCCATTTGTCACTTCACCGATTATCCAACCAATCATTCAGTCATGAAAGAAGCCATTTAACACTAATTGGGAGAAGAAGATTGACATTGTGGAATAATTGTAAAAGATGCTTGTACAATTATCCATTTTATATTTGTTGCATACATCAACAATCCACAAAAACATTTTGAATGACTTCTTGTGCCAATTTACTATTTCAAGTGATATATCCCCTGATAAATTCCAAGCTTTGGTTAGACACCTAGCTCCAACCCAATAAGTCACTTTCAACCAAAGTGATATGTCATCCCTTGGCCCACTACATAATAACCTATTATACATTGAAGTTTGCACAAAGTGACATAAAGTGAAATGTATCATTATAGACAATGGATCAAGTCTAAACATAGTGTCTCTTAAGCTCATCAAGCTCTTGGGTACACCATGGTAGATCTTCAAGCAAAGACAATAACCATCAAAGCATATGACAATGAGGAAAGAGAATCACAGGGCACCATCTATTTATCAGTTATCCTTGGGCCTTTGACCCATGATACACTTTTCCATGTGCTCGATCTCGATTTGTCATACAATATGCTTTTGGGAAGGCCTTGGTTACATGAAATTTGTGTAGTCCCATCAACGTTGCACCAATGTATCAAGTTCTCCCATTTAGGGATGGAAGTTTATATGCTAGGAGATTTGTATCCATACGAGCACTGTAAACACCTAGAGGCTGATTTCAAGAGTTATAACTATCACTTTGGCATGAATCCAATGGCCAAGTAGGATAAGGGAAAAATAATACTCCTTAATCCATTGGAGGACAATTGCATTGATCCTAATACCCTTTATTCCCTTTCCCACATGCCGCCTATTGAAATATCCAATCATTTTACTATCTCACCTAATGGCCCAGGAGAGTATGTGACCCATGATACCTTTCATATTGAAAACCTTCCATATAATCTAAAGTCCTTTGGAAGACCTAAAGCAAAGCCACTTCATCCCAAATGGCAATAAAAAAGCAAAGGTAAATCACCTATCACGTTTATACCAACATCTGGCCTAGAACATGACCTTCTTGAAGGGGATGAATCATGGTTATATAATGAAAACCAAGCTAATTATTACGAGAATGTAAAGTATCCTATTCCCAATAAGATCATGAAGAATCAAGATTATGAAGGAGGAGGCCTCAGACCTAATCAACATGAAACACTTGAGCCAATTTCCATGACCAAATACAAATGTCCCTATGGACTTAGATTTAAACCACCTGGGAGTGACTCCATATACCTTACTCGCGTTCCATCACCATCAAATAGTGATGAAGATGATAGTAGTGAAACAAAGTTTGATCATAGCCTTTTTTATGACCTAGTTGAGACTAATTTATTTGACACCCATTCCATTTTTACCTTTAGCCCAATGATTCATCATAACCCACTGCCATTGTATTATCCCCAAATGATAGACTGGGACCAACAAGAGTCCAACATAATGATTGATGCATTTCAAAATGATGAGGCTTTCTATGATTTTCTTGGCCTTAGAGACAATGTTCCATTGGGGGACCATAAATCTAGGTTCCCAATCAAGTTGGATCCTACAACATATTTTGAAGAATGGGTGAACACCCTTAGCCAAAAGAAAAAAAATAAAACATTGAGGTCCAAAAGTTAAAACCTCTTTGAGGCACTTTCTAATCAGGGTAAAAGTAAATAAAAAGGCCAATCTAGTGGTAAAAACCTGTTTTAGGTGTTACTAGATGGGGGTGTTCAACCTTATTCAACCACAGCTCAGGAGACCACCAAAGATGAACTTGTGTGTGAGTCTGAGTTTAGTTTTGAAGAACAATAATATTTTTATTGAATCATTTAGGATTTTCCAATAGTTTTTGTTACATGGCCAAACCTTCCATTAGGGGACTCTGATTCATCATACCTAGGGGAACTTGAAGAACCAGTCCTAACAAAGAACTCTAATATTGCCAACTAGTTTAAATCTTTGCCCACTATCCTTAAAGATGGTTTAACCCTTATAGTAGAAGATATGATAGAGGTTAACATTGGGTCCCAAGATGACCCAAAGTGGATCAAGCTAGGTACTTCCCTTACTGAGAAGGAGTGTGAGGTCCTTACAACCCTTTTGAGATTTTTAGAAATATTTTTGCATGGGCATATTTTCACATGCCAAGTTTGGACCTCACCTTGGCTCTACACCACCTTGTGGTCAATATTGATACCAAACTAGTAAAATAAAAGATACATCCTTGCATTATTGTATTGGTAAAGAAAGATTTGGAAAAACTCTTAAAAGCAGGATGTATTTGATCCATTGACTACTTAGAGTGGATATCCAATGTTGTACCAGTTAATAAAAAGTTAGAAGGAATCAAAATCTATACTAATTTTTATGATATAAACAAAGCTTGACCTAAGGATGACTTTCCATTGCCAAACATTGACATGATCATCGAATCTACAATGGGTTATGAAATGCTTTCATTAATAAACAACTTTTTGGGATACATCCAAATCAGAATAGCACTAAAAGACCAACATAAAACAATGTTCACCATTTCATGAGGAACATTCTATTATCAGGTTATGTTATTTGGCCTTAAGAATGTAGGGGACACCTACCAAAGAGCCATGACTATCATATTTCATGATATGATGCATGATATTATTGAAGACTATGTCAATGACATTCTTGGCAAATTAAAGACCAGGGCCGATCACCCAACAATGCTACATAAAATATTTGAAAGATTATAGGAGTATAAAGTCAAAATTAATCCTAAGAAGTGTGTCTTTGGAGTCACATTAGGCAAATTGCTAGGCTTCATTATGTCTCATCGAGGCATTGAAGTTGATTTGACCAATGTCCAAGCTATAACAGAGATGAAACCACCAACTACTTTGAAGTAGCTTTGTAGTTTTTAGGGTAAGATCTAATATATTCGACACTTCATATCTCAATTAGCTATCAAATGCCATCCTTTTACACATCTTCTGAAGAAAGGAGTCACATTTCTCTGGGATGATCACTACCAAAAATATTTTCAACAACTCAAAGACTATCTAACGAATCTACCTATTTTTTTGCCTCCTATGCCAGGAAAGCCATTCTTGTTGTATCTATCAGCTACTAACAATGCCTTGGGGGCACTTTTGGCTCAACATGATGACAATGGAAAGGATCATACCATGTACTATTTAAGTCATACACTAGTCACGCATGAACATAATTATATACCCATCAAAAAAGCCTATTTAGCCATGGTCTTCATAACTCAGAAGCTATGCCATTACATGTTAAATAACAAAACCATGGTTATTTCAAAAGTAGATCCGTTCAAGTATATACTATTTAAAATAGATTTACAATGTTTCATGGCCAATTGGATCATGTTTCTAAATGATTTTGACATCAAATACATCAATCAAAAATCCATTAAGGGGTGATTTCTTGTAGATCAGCTTATTGAAGCACCCCTTATTGATACAAAACCACTCACATTCCAATTTCTTGATGAATCCATAATGACTATCATTAACACACCTCTTGAAGAGTAACACTGGAAGCTATATTTTGATGGATCATTCACAACACATGGATTAGGGGTAGGCCTTTTATTTATTACACCATAGGGGGATATAATCCCAAAATCATTCAAAATTAGTTTTCCTTATACCAATAACATGGTCAAATATGAAACACTTGTTACAGGGCTTCACTAAGTGGTATATTGGAATGTATCTCATCTCAAGGTTTATGGTGATTCTTAGTTAATCATCAATCAAGTTATAGACCATTTTCAAACCAAAGATGACAAGCTAGTTCCATATAAGGCCATGGTCAATACTCTCAAATGAAAGATTAACAACATTTAGTTTGAGTATATACCAAGGGCAAGTAATAAAATTGTAGATGCTATGGCCACTATTGGGTTTTTGATTTGACAAATAGACACAACTAAAGAGTATTAGTTCTTTTTCAAGAAATTGCTAGCACCAGTTCATGAACCTTCAACCATCATGATGATTTTTGATATTATTGGTCCTAGTTCTATCTGGTACTCAGACCTTTATAACTACCTCCACGACCAATTTTTACCACTTGACCTATCCAAAAAATAAACCAAAGCCTTCATATACCAAACCACTCATTATACCTTACTTAGATCAACCCTTTACAATCATAGTTTTTATAGAACTCTACTTCATTATTTAACTTTGATAGAATCTACACTAGCGTTATAGGAAGTTCACGAAGGCATATGTAGAACCCACACTAGCAGGGCCATCCTATCTAAAAAGCTCTTATGTACTAGTTATTATTGGCTCATAATGGATGAAGATGTAGCTACATATGTAGAGAAGTGCGATAAATCTCAATGACGTGCCAATTTGATTCATGCCCTAGCCAAAACTCTAAAACTAATGTTTACACCATGGCCATTTGCTACATAAGGCCTTAGCCTCATTGGGAAAATCAATCCCACCTCATCTGATGGCCATGAACATATCCTTACCACTACTGAATATTTCACTAAGTGGGTTGAAGCTATACCCCTCACTTATATGATAGGAAAGTAAATCTATAAGTTCATCTTCAACCATCTCATTTTATGCTATGATATCCCCTCTGATATTATATCTAATAATGGAGGATCATTCAAGAATAAGGATGTCGATAAGATATGTGTTGAGTACAATATCACATAATATTTTTCTATGACATATTACCCTCAAGGTGATGGCCAGGCTGAAGCATTAAACAAAACCATTGTTAATATTCTCACAAAGATTATCAATGATGTCGATCATAATTGGCACCTTTAAATATTTCATGCCCTTTGGGCATACCATACCAATCATCATACACCCACAAGAGCCACTCCATATTCACTTATTTATGGTACATAATCCATCCTTCCCATTGAGGTTGAGTTATAATCTCTATGCATCTATTTCAAGCATGTCCTAGATGACAACGACTATCGAGTAGCTTGCCTATAAAAACTAGAGTTACTTGATGAGAAACATATGGATGCAATGAATAATATCCAAGCCTATCAGAATCGACTTTGAGGCCACTACCATTGGTGCATGAAACATAGAGAATTTGAACTTGGTGATCTTGTCTTTAAAGAGAACCAAAAAAATACCACAGCTAAAAAGAAGCATAAAAGTAAGTTCAAACCCAATTGGGTTGGTTCTTCAATCATTATAACAAACTTTGGAATAAGAGCATTTAGGCTTGCCACACCAGATGACCACAAAATTTATGAGCTGATGAACATTATCCACCTTAAGTTATATTATGCTTAAATGACTTGGTGTATTGTCTATAAGTATCATTTCATATTGTATCATTTTATCACTCTTCCTTTTAATTTACCATTTTACCATCCTATCATCCTATCAACCTCTCACTTTTTCCTCTCGCTTATTCATTCTACCATACTTTCCCCATAAATTGAGTTCATCTCTCCCTCCGTACTTGGCACTGTGACCTTAGTTATATTTCATTCATTCTAGAACCACATTCAATAAGATAATTTAGATTCCATTTCAATAGTTGTTTCACACATTCTAGACAAAGGTATTATTTTAGAGCAGTAAGATAGATGCTTGGTAGTTGCATCCTTTATTTATTGTTTCATTCTCTCTTATTGTCTTGATCCTAATTATAACTACCTATGGGAAAATTAGTCTTAGTGACCTATGCCATTGTATCCTAATTATAATTTCCTTTGGGAAAACTAGGGGCAACACTTATTTATCATTCCTTGACATACCAACTAGCCATTCTCTATGCCATAGTATGCCTTTATACCAATTGTGCCTATTTTATTTTAATTGACTGCTACACTAGTCAGATTCCTCCACTGTAAGGTAGAACTACAGTGACTTGAGGTCCTAATGTGGGACTATGTAGACAATACTCAATACTTGTTGAGGTTATCTCAATCACCATAAGCCATGCTCTCACCATTGTGTAAGTATCCTAAGCCATTTTCTTGCCATTTTGTGAGCACCCTAAGCCATGCTCTTTCCATTTTAAAATCACCCTAAGTGATACTCTCTCCATTTTATGAGCACCCTAAGCCACACTCTCACCATTTTTTGAGCAACTTAAGCCACACTCTCACCATTTTTTGAGCAACCTAAGCCACACTCTTGTTGTTTTGCGAGAAACCTAAGTAACGCTCTCAACATTTTGCAAGCTTGAGCCATCTAGTGTCTCATAATTCTCGATCGAGTTGAGATACTCTAAAACTTCTAAAAACATTTATAAAACTGTTAGAAAAAACCAAAAACATTGACCAATTCTTTGCCTTAAGAATTTTGGGAACCCTTATTAAGTTACAAGAAAATCACTTGTCACTTAGTTTCCCTATCCTTTTTGGCCTTTTCTCCCATGCATTTACCATTTTACAAGACCATTCCTATTCTTCTATCACATCCATTCTATTTATTTTCATCAGTTATCATTTTCTTCCCATTTCATAGGAGAACTACATTTGGGTTGAAGTTTTTGTTAGATATTACATCCATGGAACTATGTAGGCAACATCCACTTGCCTAGTGCATATGGATACAACTCAGCCACCCACTTCCTTTTCTTCTATTCCCCTATCATGTTTGTTTGCTAAGTTGTCACCTATTTTTTAGGAGAAATGTTTGTCTTATTTAAGTCATGTTATTTATACTAACATTAGGACTAACTTTTATTTGTTTATTGTTTGTGTGCCTATTTGTTTGCTTTCAACACTGTTGCCTTGAATTGATCTATGTGCATTCATTGGGTGATTCTTTACACATTTATACCTAAATCCATCCATATTAATATGTTTACATTGTCATCATGGTTTTTATCATTGGTGTATTATTCTCTACTGAGTATTTGATCTTAGGAGTCAGTCCCTATGCATATTTTGACCAAGTCCTCATGATGTCTACTATCACATGATACAACAAAAATCAGCTTTAATGAGTCTATTCAACAATGGAGACATCAACATCTCCTCGACACTAGTATCCCAATCATATCCCAAATAGAGTAATTAACCACAAAAAAATTTCAACCTTTGTTAGTTCAGATGAGCATCTCCTTACTAGCAGGTTGTTCCAATTCATCATTACCCTCTGTGTTAAGTTACCATCATCATCAACCAATCAATCATATTTTCCATAATCGAGGTCTAATGATTATAATCGCATATGAGTAAATCATTGTACACCATCCCACCTACATTTCTCAATGATTATAACTGCCTTTGGGAAAATGATTGTGTCCTCATCAAATTTACTTTCTTTTTGCCTAAGTAGGGGCATTTTGTTATCTTGTTTATCTATCCTAATCAGGATAGCTCCATCTTCTCAATGATTTTAACTACCTTTGGGCAAATCATTGTTTATCATACCACGTTGTTTATCATACCATGTTATCACTATTAGGGTACAATGCTTATAGCCACCTTTGGGAAAACCATTATACATCATCCCACATATATTATTAGTGATTTGGAATACTTTTTAAATATCATTTTGTTTTCACCCCATCATTTTCCTTTCTTTGGTCCCCTCGTTTTGCTTCTTTATTTTCAAGGGATCGTTTGCTAACCTACTTATGTCAACCATTCCCTCGAGGGTGCATCTTACAGTTAGTTTATCATCATTACTGTTGTAGGCATTTATGACCTTTTCATTATTTGAGAAGATGTTACTATGCTTATAGCTTTCAATGCCTTCACAAATAGGGGCAAATTGTAGATACCTAAAACTGGCCATCGATAACCTCCAACCAAGCTTTTAACCAATTTCTACAAAAGTGAGCAATTTGGCCTAAAACACTAAAAAACTTTAAATGAGTTGGAATTGATATATTCAAGTGTGGATTTTGGCTAGGGTATAATTAAATGGGGCAATGAAATTTATGAGATAGCTAAATTTGACCAAATCATTTTGAGTTAAAATGGCATTTTCGCACTCGAGTGCTCTGGATTTCTCTTTTCTACCAAATTTCTTGTACAAGACATGTGCTTTTGTTATTTTGTGTTGGCAGCATCCTAAATGGGATAATGAATCCAATGTATCTAGCATTGCATCCTAATTCTAATCTAGTCAACTTTTGAGCCAATAATGAGACATTTTGACCAATTTGATTAATTTGTGCACCAAAGGGCCAAAATTTACACCAAAGTGACTAATCATGCTTAAAACTAATTAATTCAAATCATGAGCCTAATTGAGAATTCCATGAAGCTTTTTGAATATTTATTTTTGGAAATGAATATTGAATATCTGCATCATCAAATGACATCATTTCTTGGGAAGGCATCCCTAGGCCATAAATGCATAAAATATTAGGATTAAGCCACACCATGCCTCATTAATATCCTTCCATGCCTCATCAATGCCTCCCATGCCTCATAAATACCCCTCTATCCCAAATATTTATGAGGGATATTTATGAATTTAATTATATAATTGGATTAATTCATGGCCACATATCTCAATCTTGAGATGGACGGTCACGATTAATCCTGAACCATTTTGAAAATCTATAAGTAGAAGAGCCATGAACATGAATTTTAATCTTGAAGAATGCAAAGTTATAATACTGAATTGATTCCAAAGCTTCATAAAAATTAATATTTTCAAGCCAAATTGTTGAGCAAAATCCAAAGCCATCACAAAGGTGTCAAGGAGAAGAGGAGATAGCCAAGCCTCATTTGATGAAGACTCATCAAGCATAATCCAAGCAAGCCACTTCAACAAGCTATTTGGAGCATTCAAGGGAGGTGAAGGAAGGTTTATTTGCATTTTAGTTTTTTTTTTCATATGTATGTTTGTTATTAAGCTCCCCCTAGTGTCTAGGCCTAGAGATGTTATGCTAGTTAGTGTGTTTCTTTCATTTTGATTTCATTTTGGAACTAATAGAATACTAACCATCCTCTCTTGAGTCAAATTCATAGTTCACATCCACAAGACAAGTTATCTTCCCTTTAAGGAAAACCCTAAGCAATGGATCATTCAAATATATATGTAATATAATTACAAGCTATACTAATGTGAGAATGAATGTTCATGTTATTATTTTGAAGTGAAGATTGTATTTATAGCAAAGGATAGGTCCTAACCATTTTGAAATTTTAGCCAACAAGGTCAACCTAAATGGCCATGTTTTAAGAAAAAGTTATCTTAGGCATTAAATTAGGTCAGCCAAGTTGATTTGTTCTGTAATGTGTACTTTAACTTTCATAATAGGGTTTTCTGAGTTGACTTAGTAGGGAAAAAATATTGTCTTAGTTAGGGGTTATTTGAAAGGATAATTGCTTGGGGAAATGGATAAACAAGGTTTATTTTCTTGAGGAGTTGGATAAGTAATATTTTTAGTGAGTTTAGGTAATAATTGTGGTTTTAGGTATGATAAAATTAACCAACAATATTGAGAATCATCAATGGTATACCCACCCATTTCCTAGTGCACTCTTTAGGGCATGCGCTCATAGAGATTAAAACTCAACAGGTTCATGTAAGAGATAAAACATTAGTAAATGATAAAGTGTTAAAAATATTATGTTTATACAAATATTCCACTTTAAACTCATCACGTGTCACATGAGTGTAACATATGATGGTGCTTCAAGAAATAACATAGCAACACACAAAACTAAGTTAAAAAATTATAGTAAAATGTGGAGAACAAATGAAAGTAAATATTTTGCAAATAAGTACCTTCACTAACCTTGTTGATATGGAATAAATGCTACATGACAAGTATATAGAGGAGGTGTCCAATGTGTAGAATAAAAGATAGACCTAAAAAAAAGATAAAATTTGAAACTTTTGAAAAAAAATATGGTTAACACTAAAAAAAATCTACTTTTTTAGGATTCTAGAACTTTTTTTCAATTTTTTAAAAGAGTTTATAGAAGCAAAGTCATGAGTAAAATATGTAATTTTTTGGTAAATAATTGCAAGGTTTAAAAGTTTCAAAATTTTATTGTAAAAGGGTAATTAACTATTCATTTGTACATTTGCTAGTTTGAGAAACTAGATATATGTGTGACCAAAATTAACAATGAGAGAGATGATGGTCTAGATAGAAGGAGGAGGATGAGCTGGAGGACATATTGTAACTGCTACTAGAATATTCTAGTTATGGGGTGTATTTAATACTATTTTTTAGCATTTTGGTATAAAAATGAACTAGGGTTGTGAAATTAGATGCCAAGAAAAATATGTTTAATGAAATTTGCCCCAAAAAAATTAGTAATAGGGTAAAAATTACCATGAATTGTAGGTAGAATTCAAAATAAGAAAAATTAGGTCTAGGGTATTAATAACGATCTAGTTAAAAATCATCACACAAATTAAACAGTGTTAGCTTGGCCAACTTAGTTGAATTTAGTAGATTTGGGTAGGTGTCCAAATACATATCAGTTGGCTGACCTAGTTATAAATTAAAATGGATAAAAATATTGAAGGTGGCCAATCTAGTTGAAACAAGAAAGGGTGGCTGATAACATACAATATGGTTGACCACTTGAATTTTCTAGCTGGTTGACTTAGTTGGCAAGGTGTCTGACCTAGTTGGAATGAGGAAGAGTGATTGGTAATGTACACCATGGCTACATACACTAGTTTTACAATGGCTAACTTAGTTGGTAAGGTGGATGACCTAGAAGGTCAAGTCGCTGAATGTGTACCATTTAATTGAATGTGTTAAGTTAAATGGTCGATTGCATAGTCTTGGGCTGACTTAGTAATAAAATAGGAGTGGCCGATGTAGTAGAGTACATGGCTGATGTAGTATGAAAATAATGGAATGGGATGATGTAGTTAGATACATGGTTGACTTTGTTATAAAATTAAAATAAGTTGAAAAAGTAGTTAAGTATATTAATTACTTATATTTTTTGTTTTTAAAGTATTTTTTAATCCAAGGTTTTACACTATATCTCACAAAAATTAAACTAAATAGGTATGATTAGTTATGAAGTGTTATGTATCAAGGAGAATATTGGGAATGATATTATGAAAAAGGGAGTGAAAATCATGACATATGCGTTGTAACAATCCTTAGCAAAAATGAGACATATTAAGCAAATGTGCAAGTACCAAGATTTTGTTTGGATAACAAATACTTAAGATACTCTTACTAGTAGACACAAAGATGTTGGATAATGAGTGAATTACCTAGATCATATCATAAATGTTATTTATATATAATAATTAAAATTGGCATACGTTCCCATGATGTGTTCTCCTTTCCTCATGACCCCTTATAGAGCCATTGGTCTACTATGAAGATTGGGTAATTGTGTGAAAAAGTAGGTGACACTAGATATAATAATGAGACTTACTATCCCATTCTATTGGCATAGCATACCCAAATAAACGTTGGATCTATCATGAGGCCGACTATGGAGTTTGAGCTTTAAATAGAATAGGAGATGTGCCAAAGAATAATTACATCTTTTCATGTGATTTTAAATATTTATTTTTACCTTTTAATCATTGCCTTTTATTTTAATGATTTGGATTTTTAATTTTATGGATTTTGCTATTACTCATTCATATGGATTCAGAAGAGCCAAACATGAGTGATATAGGTTACAAAAATAAATAATCTCATGCTTTGGTTACATGAGAGAAGTATATGGGAGAAATGGGGATCATGATATATCTTTGTAATAAATGGTACAATGATGAATATGCTTTTTAGTTGATCATAATAAAAATATAATAGTGAAGGGTGTGGTTTAAGAGCCATGTCACATGAATAATTATACTATCAATGTGATCTAACATATATGTCCATGTAATAAAAAATCATCCCAAAATAGGTAAAAATAAGTGAAAATGATAAAATAAATTTATATAAGAATTAAAATTTGGAAAATCAAAGCAATTACAAAGATGTGAAATAGAAATATCATTAGAATAATAGTGCATTATCAATGTAGTAGTGAAATATCAAGTCCAAATCATATGAAAATGTGAATAATGTGATGAAATAAAATAATGTGTTCAAAAATACTAGTAGATTTCATGACATACATCATTGATAACATCAAATACAACCTGATGTAACTATAATCTGATTTTGATCAAGTCTCATCTACCTTCATAAAGAGTCATGCAAGGATTCCCAATGCACTGTCTCTATGGATAAACTAGGTATGCTATAAGAAGAAGAATGTGCATATGACATCTCATGTGAAGGATAATAATGAAAATAAATAGTACTACAATGTGACTGGAAGCATATAATCTCTAGGATGATGAAGGGGTCAAAGAAGGCTTAGCCTTTCCAGTAAATGACCATGAGTACTCTAATGACAAGGTGATGGTGTAGGCTATGGAAAATCCAAAAAATATTACTAGAGGACTCTATACCTATCTGTATGATATAGAACACACTAATGCCAAAGAAAATAAACCTCTCCATGGTTAGGGATGTACTCTGGAAGTATCTTAGGAGGAAGTATATTCTTACTAGCAGACTATGTATTCTCTTGATGAAGTGCATCAATGTATTATTGGAGATTTTGGTACTTATTAGAGGAATGCATGTTCATGCCATGGAAATAATAAATGTGTCTAGAAGTGTTACATCCTGATTCCTCACTAAGCTAATTATTTGACTATTTATAGATGGATATGGTAGATACACATGATATTGACTATATTTTTTGATTAAGCTTAAGATTATGCTATTTTGGGATATTAGTATGTTGCTTAATTGGATGATAATTCATGATTACTTAGTATGAGGTGGTGTATGCACGTGCTTTAATTTTTTAGCATACTAATGAATTGTTATAATTACGTATTATTGATTTTGATTATCATATGATATAGTCTAACTACCTATGTGTTGTGAGGTGGATGCAGGTGAATTCTTCCCTCGAGCACACTGGAGGGAGATCATCATCAAAGAGGGTGGTGTAGATGGAGACATCATTGATTGACAAAATGCTATAAAAACCCTGCACACACCATGATAATTAATAATGTTAGAATGCATTTAAAAATGATTATTTAAATTACTTATTTCTATGATTGCTTAAGTAGGTATGCAATAGGAATAAAAGTCCCTTGTGTGGTTAGCTTATTAAGTCATTATTATTTTAGAGGCAAAATTTAAACAAAATAAAATTTAAATTCAGATTCTTATTTATTATTTTTCCATTAAATTGCCAAAATATGATTTAAAATGGCTAAATATGAAAATATAATTTCATAATTAAAATAGAAGGGAATCATTTTGCTTTAAAAACATAAAAAATATAAAAATAAATTAAAATCTAAGAAAAATAGGAAAATAATTAAAACAGCCTAAAATTAACAAAAAATAATAAAATAAAAAGAAAAAGAAAAACAAAAGGATGGAAGAGAAAATAAGAATCTTTTGCTCTATTTAAGAGAGGGCATGAAAGAGTTTAGATAGAGCTTAAGCTTTGAAAAGGAGAGGAGGAACGAAGCATGGAAAAAGGAATAGAGGATTAATCAATGCATTTAACAATAAGGGGTGTACTTAAAATTCATTGTTTGCTAATATGAGTGGAATCAAGTTATTAGAAAATGGATATTAACATAGAAATTGTTTAAAAATGGGTTTGGTCAAATAATTATAGGAAATACCCTCTAAATTAGCAATGCCCAATTATTTTAGAAAGCTCTATATGATTCTTCGGTGGGGAATATCTGGAGCTTAATCTTTGTAGTTTGAAATCAGTAGTAAACCCCTATTGGGAAAGAAGTAATAAATCCATGATAGAAATTATATAATGTTAGATCAATTTCTAGTTTGAACATTAATTATTTTGCCTTAAATTTCATATTTTGGTTTGAGCTTGGGTTGCCAGACCACTTAACATAGAAACTTGGTTAATAATAAGACTAGCATAGTAATAAACATGGGTTTGTTATGAGGTAGAGTACTTTCTAGAAATCTAGAGGTATGACATCAAAATTATAATAGTGGATACATTATTTTACACAAAACATAAGAATAAATTGTAAAACATTTATCATGCTTAGACCAACCAATTTGGAACCTATTTTATTTTGCAAATGCGTCGAGCTTAAAATTTATGAATTAGTCAACCCTTTTTGAGTTTGTAAGGCATTGAACTCCTTCCTTGAAATTATAGGAGGAATATATAGGCATCAAACATTTGAGAACTTGTTTTCAATTATAAAGCATCAAATCTTTTTGAACTATGTTTCTAGCTTATAAAAGCATCGACTTTATTCAGAACTGTTAAACCTATATGTAAATTATAAAGTCAACTTTTTGAATCTGTATAATCCATAACGTTGAACCATGGTACCATTTATTTTAGGCATTGAAATGTTCAATTGAGAAATCTGTACAAGAGAATAAATGCATTGAATTATTAGAACTTACATATGGTGGGTCGGTTATAAATATGTACCTTTCTATTGGGGCATCAAACCTCCCAAAGCAACGTATTTGTCCAACAACATTAACACTATTTCTATATCATTTTTTGTTCTTTTCTTTAACTTAGCCCAGGAGCAGCACCACCATCATTCTTTTTATCTCAGCCATTTCAACTCAAGTAGAACTACATTCCATTTCAGTCAAGGATTTCAACGGACTCAGAAAGCCCCTCTAATTTTTCAACAGACTACAAATATGCATTTATCTCCATATATATATATATATATATATATATATATATATATATATATATCATGGTCATGTTTCTTTCTAAGAGTGCAAGCCTTTCACACCCATTTTATGATTTAACAAGTATATCGTGAAAGTGAATTTCTTTGATTCCATCACAAGTTTTATTATACGTTGGCTGATTCATATGATATTTTACGTTACTATGAATTGATAGGAAGGGTAGAGGGAAACCCACATTTAGTTGGCAGTATAATTTGTTTGGACATTGGGGCATTATGATGCACACCTACCCTGGGAAGTGGTGGGATATTGTTATTAAATAGTTATAACCAACATAAAAATATATCAAATAAACTAAATTATTATAATGATATAAATGGATTTATTTATTCATGTTAAGTATATGTATATCATACCAAACACTTGTGTGTCTAAGGTGCGTTTAGACATGATAATTTATACATGTTTAATATATTTACTTCCACATATTTAATGAATGGTGAAGTATAATGATATTATAGACTATATGCCCCACTATTTAATTATGGGCATTTACTATGGACCCTTTTCACCTTAAAGGAAATATGTATAACTTAATAAGCTTATGGAATTTGATGTCATTGAATTTATGTAAAATTAATAGAGAATATATTTGTAGGTTAATTCTTTTTGTGTAAATGACATAACTTTACATATAATGCTTACTTGTCTATATTGTGAAGTGAAAATAGTGATCTTTTGTCCTTGATGTGCTTATTATATAACTGAGAGTACCAAAACCTGTTGCACAAATGTAAAACTATTTTTAAGCTACATATCGATGATGTTGGGAAAAGAGCATAGGATGCCATAGCTTACTAACTTATGTTAGAATGAGGGAGTGTACACCTCTAATTATAGTCACTCAGATGGTTAATAATTATATAAACATGATTAAAGATATACATTTTATGTACATACTAGCATTATCATAGAGGATCTTGATCATATGTTTGACTCGGATGGTTAATAGGATCATACCCTTTTAATGTATAACAAATATTAAGTGATGTTTAACACTCTTTAACTCTATTTGTATGTATTTATTTTTACAGGAAATATTGTTACTTGAGAAATATTAGGTATTAAGAGTATATAAAATACAAGGTTTGGGTTCAAAAAATTGAGAGTTGTGTCCTAGGCTCCTAACTTGGTATTTAATGGTAGATGCATATTTACAACTTAGCATGGGTATTCATTATGTAGAGATAAGTACCTAATGTGAGATCCTTGAATAGGGTTATAAATGCCTTTAGGAAGCTCTTGTTTTAAAGTATAAATGAACAGTGGTTCAATATCTGCATAACATTGAAATAAATACTTGTGGTGTGTATTACTCGTGCATAGTGTTTGTACCTTTAAAAGATGGTTTGAGTTAGTCTTTAAAAAACTAGAAAACTATAATCTTTTGGGATAATCTTATAGAGAATAAAGCAAGATGTATAAATGAAGGACATAACAGGTTTATGTGAATTCTATCTCTTTGTAAATGATTAGCTGACTGTTGTTATATGCATAAAATATTTGAGTGTAGTATATGTTAGAAGATTGCTAATATGTTTAAATGTTGGGCTATATCTAATATATAATGGTGCATCATGATGCATGCTTAAAGAAATATTATTTTGAAGGCTAAGTTGTAGTGTAAATTCAAGGTATGTTCAGATGGTATAACCTTGTACTTGTTTATTTGTTATTTATATGGATCATTGGATTCTTGAAATCATATGATTGATTATGTGTTATTATATAGTTGAGAACTTATGGTAGTATGGGATATCATAGGGTACTATAGTATAAAAGTGTAATATACCCAAGTGGTACTTACTGTAGTTATTATACTTAACTCACAATTATCTGTATACTATATACATACTAGTTATTGATGTGGATAATATATGGAGTTACAATTGGTAGACTTGTGTATGCGTGCATGCAATCTTTGAGAATTTAATAAATGTTGTGTTGGAATGTTATTGTGTTTAGTGGGAATGATGTTTTGATTTATTATATGTATAGTTACTTGTGTAATGCTTGTGTTTCCATGTATTTGAGACTACTTCATATGATTGATTATGGAAATCTAGAAGTTAAGTCATAAAACACTGGACTGTGGTAATATGGGATGCCATAGGGTGTAGATAACTGAAAACCAATTATATTGTTGAATTATATAGTTAAATTATATGTTTCTTCAGGCAGTATATTTGTAATCATTATTTCTAGTATGTGATAGAATATAATGGAAGATTCATGCATATGTTAGATGGACTTAATGTATTATGTTATTAATCCTATGTATAGTGTGTCATGTGATGCATTTGATAATATGATGTAAGTTGATGAATATTGTGGTTGAATTGTATTTGACCAATATGCATTGCTAATACAGAGTAAGGAGTGAGATAGACTTCATTGGCTTACTAGCATTGAAATGTTAGATGAAGGCAATCCAATCAAGTGGTGTCTATGAAATTGATTGATCTAAATCATTATCATTTATTATTATAAAGCTTTGGGACAAAGTATGTTTAGTGAGACATTATAATTTTATGAGTGTGGTTCACATGTTAGTATGATATCTTGCAATAGAATGAATTTCTATGATACACTGCATGTTTAGTTTAGAATCATATAATACACAGATACTTGCTAATCTCGTTAGATTCCCATGCCATCACTATCTACTCATCTATGAAGGGAGGGCCATTCCATGATGGGATAGTATGGGAGATTTTTGGTCCATGGTTGGGTGGAAAAACACTCCGATGATGCTCTCCCTCCCCATAGTAGTACTACTATTGAGATGACACTTGAGATTGCCACAGATCCTGGAGAGTTTGGGGCATTCATGTTCTAGGGAGTGAGGTATCTAAATTATGTACATTGTAATAGATTGAATATTATTATTGAATATTGTCAAGAAGAATTATAATTACTTATTATTGTATATTGGTAGTGGAGATTGTAGATTTGCATCAGTCATGGCTGAGTTGTTGTATTACTTTCTATATTCATTTTATGTAGCATCCTCATGACATTAGGGATATTTGATATATGTTGTAATGTGTACTTACTGTTATCACTTGAATATATATGTGATATTTGTTTAGATCTTTGAGGTGTAATATATTTGTGGTATATATGTTTAATTAAAAAAAACAAAATGTACTTCTATGTCTAACCCAGTGGGGTTGTTACATGTGGTATCAGAGTTGTGGCTTTTATTTTCAAACCTAATGAGTCCATTAGCATTTTTATGTCTTTTTATTCATTGATGTGAACCTAGTGTTGTGAAGTATTGCACTAGAATTTGGACTTGTGGTGTCTTTGTGCAGAACCATGTTACACCATGACTAGAATTTTGAGACTTGATATATTATCTGATATGGTGTGGTGACTATTGTGACTTTCATAAAATATGTGTAGGACATTTAGTGTGTACTTTAAAAGCACTTGTATCCCTTTGAGTTGTCAAGGAGATCAATTTATCAATTATCCCATTGGTGATGTTTATGTTTGAGGTTTGGGTAGATGAGTTTATAGCATAGTTCATGAGTTATGGACAAAATATTTCTACGATAGTTTGATCACTTAGATCAAATACCTTGAGAGTGACTATGTCTTTTCTTGATTATCAAGTCACTTTGTCATTGTGTTTTGTGTTGTGATTGTTATTAAGCTCTAGATGCTTCTCATAAATTTATGTGCTTTAGATTTGTGTCTATACTCAAATCCTAGGAGTGGAAAATCTTATAAGACCCTTTTACTTTAGTACCACCTAGGGCGGTGGAAATATTTTTAGTAGAGTGTTGTTGTATTGCTTGGAAATTCTATTGTGTTAGGAGTTTGTTGATGGAAATTGCACTCTTAAGATTTGTGGTCTAGGAATAAGTGTCATCTCTTTGAGTTAGCATAGAGGTGAATTATTATTTTTTATTATCTTATTCCCTTTTGAAATTATTATGATGCTTCTAAAAGGAGTCTTTTATGCATGATGTTGATATAGTATTCTCTTAAATGGGAATTGTTCCTAAATGTTGTTTGATTGTACTCCCTTTGAAATTGTGGGAGAATATTTTCTACTCTTGGTGAGAGATAAGTTTTAAAATTGGATGGATAGAAACATATTTATGTTGGCATATATCTCTTCTGAACATGGAAGAAGATTGAGATACCATATTTACAAGATTGGATAAGTAGGTAGTGGTTGGCAACATTGAGTTGCATTTAGTTTCCTTTACTTGATGAAGGTATGTAAGAGTTTTTTAGATGATAGTTCTCTACTTTTTTTTAACTTATAACTCTTTGGAGTAATTAATTGATCTAATGTGTGGTTTTAAGACCATGTGAGGTGGCAAACCTTGATTCATATAATTATATGCTAAGAATTATAAGTTGATTATAATTAGTATTATATACTCATGATTAAATTGACATTTTCTCTCTTTTTGCTAAAAACATGATGTTTTGAAAAAAGTTATTTTATACCTGTTGTCAAAAGCAAGTAGGGTATAAGAGGCATGGAACATTTTATCAATCTAGAGGTTGGAATAAATGTTTAACTTATTGTGTGCTAGTTGATCAAAAAAGGAGATATTGATTGATTATTCCTCCATAAGGTTGAAAGAACAATGTGATTCTTGACTTATGTATGCTATGTTCATTTTAACATTAATTTATCTTAACTATGAATATAACTCTATAAGTTAAGGCTATTAAATATGATACTAATATGTTTAACTAGTAGTAACTTAATACAATTACGGATTGATTGTATGATTTCTTTTGTATGTATGAGAATACATCTAGAATCATTTAGCATATAGCTTTGGTTTCAATGATTTGATAACATAAAACTATGATTCATTAAAATATTGTGCACATTTTAGAGATAAATAGGTGATGGAGACCTAAGGGTACAGTGGTGAATTGGGAACATGAGTTATAAGTGATAGGATGGTATCCTACTTAGGCTCACAATAACTTAGATTATTGGTACTGAGTTAGATCGATAGACAAACTTGTCGAATATGGGATTTGATAGGTAGAACTTATCAAATTTAGTCATATGGTCGTACACATGTATATAGTGGACAAATATTCCATATGGATGAGTATTCCATGATTTTTGTATACTTATATTTACCATTTCTATGCATCATCACACTTGTCAGGAGCTCCGTGGAGTAGTGACAATATTTCCATGTTATACTTATCTGAAGCTATGCGGAGTAATGATAGTATTAACTATACACATTATTTTTTGTAGATTCCTTAATTAATTTTCTCCATAATGTGAAAAACACTCTCTAAGATCAAGAGATGTGTTGAGGACTAGAAGATTTTGTGAAACTCTCCCTAGTCATTTAATTTGCCTATTATGATGATCTTGTGTGCTCTTAATAAAATCAGTGAAACTTTCACTAAGACATGTGGGACCTTTCAAGGTAATAAAAGTGGTCAGTCCTATAGTATATAGTCTTTTATTGAGGATTATAGACCTTGAGGTGGTCATGACAGGATTAGATAGAGTAAGTAATACTCATAACTAAGTTTGCTTAATTGGAAGATGTTAAGTCTTGTGGGACCAATACTCTAGAACAACTTGGAGGAACTATACTGAGTTCCATAGGTAATTTTCTATTTATTTACTTAGTTTGATATTGTATATCATATTATTGCTTTGCTAAGAATTTTTTTTAATTTAGAACTTATCATTGAATAATAGTCATCCAGGATGATGACTAACTTTAAGGGGGAGGGATGTTACATCCTGATTCCTTGCTAAGCTAATTATTTGAATATTTATAGATGGATATGGTAGATATACATGATATTGACTATATTTTCTTATTAATCTTGAGATTATACTATTTTGGGATATTAGTATGCTTATTAATTGGATGATAATTCATGATTTCTTAGTATGAGTTGGTGTATGTATGCACTTTCCTTTTTAAATATATTAATGAATTGTTATAATTATGTATTATTGATTTTGATTATCATGTGATATAACCTAATTACCTATGTGTTGTGAGGCGAACATAGGTGAATTATTCCCTTGATCACATTGGAGGGAGAGCATCATCAGAGAGGGTGGTGTAGATATAGACATTGTTGGTTAACAGAATGCTAGCAAAACCCTGCACACACCACGATAATTAGTCATGTTAGAATGTATTTAAAAATGATTATTTAAATTACTTATTTGTATGATTTCTTAAGTAGGTATGCAATAGGATTAAAAGTCCCTTGTGTGGTTAGCCTATTAAGTCATTATTATTTTAGAGGCAAAATTTAATCAAAGTAAAATTTAAATTTAGATTATTATTTATTATTTTATTATTTTTCCTTTAAATTTCCAAAATATGATTTAAAATGGCTAAATATGAAAATAGAATTTCATAATTAAAATAGAAGGGAATTGTTTTGCTTTAAAAACATAAAAAATAGAAAAATAAATTAAAATCTAAGAAAAACAAGAAAATAATTAAAATAACCTAAAATTAACAAAAAAATAATAAAACAAAAAGAAAAAGAAAAACAAAAGGATGGAAGAGAAAATAAGCATCTTTTGCTCTATTTAAGAGAGGGCATGAAGAGTTTACATATAGCTTAAACATTAGAAAGGAAAGAATGAGGAACAAAGAGTGGAAAAAGGCACAAAGGATCAATCAATGAATTCAGCAGTAAGGGGTGTACTTAAAATTCATTGTTTCTTAATATGAGTGGAATCACATTATTAGAAAATGGATATTAACATAGAAATTGTTGAAAAATAGGTTTGGTAAAGAAATTATAGGATACACGCTCTAAATTAGTAATGCTCAATCTTTTTAGAAAGCTCTGTATGATTATTCGATGGGGAATATCTGGAGCTTAAACTTTGTAGTTTGAAATCAGTGGTAAACCCTAGTTGGAAAAGAAGTAATAAATCCATAATAGAAACTATATAATGTTAGATCGATTTCTTATTTGAACATTAATTCTTTTACCTCAGATTCCATATATTGGTTTGAACTCGGGTTGTCAGACCACTTAACAGAAAAAATTGGTTAATAATAAGATTAACATAGCAATAAACATGGGTTTGTTATGAGGTAGATTATCTGCTAGAAATCTGGAGGTATGACATCACCATTATAATAGTGGATAAATTGTTTTACATAAAACATGATAATAAATTGTAAAAATTTTATCATGCTTATACCAACCAATTTGGAACCTATTTTATTTTGCAAATGTGTCGAGCTTACAATTTATGAATGAGTCAACCCTTTTTGAATTTGTGAGGCTTCAAACTCATTCCTTGAAATTATAGGAGGAATATATGTAGGCATCAAACCTTTGAGAACCTATTTTCAAGTATAAAGCATCGAATCTTTTTGAAATCTATTTCTAGCTTATAAAAGCATTGACTTTATTTAGAACTATTAAACCTATATGTAAATTATAAAGTCAACTTTTTGAATTTGTATAATCCAAAGCATGAAACCATGGTACCATTTATTTTAGGCATTGAAATTTTCAATTGAGAAATCTGCATAAGAGAATAAATGCACTAAATTAATAGAACTTATATATGGTGGGTCAATTACAAATCTATACCTTTCTTTTGGGGTGTTGAACCTCTCTAAGTTGCCTGCTTATCTAATAGCATTAACATTATTGCTATATCAAGTTCTATTCTTTTATTTTCTTTAACTCAACCCAGGAGTAACACCGCCACCATTCTTTTTATCTCAACTATTTCAACTCAAGAAAAACTACGTTCCATTTCATTCAAGGATTTCAACAGACTCATAAAGCCCATCTACATTTTCAATAGACTCGTAAAGCCCATCTGCATTTTCAACAGACTACAAATATGCATTTATCTCCATGTTTGGGTAAGACATATATATAATGAACATGTACCATGTTCATGTTTTTTTATAGGAGTGTGAGCCCTTCATGCCCATTTTATGCATTTAACAAGTATATTGTGAAAGTGACTTTCTTCGATTCTATCACAAGTTTTATTAAACATTCGACAATGCATATGAGATTTTACATTATTATGAATTGATAGGAAGGGTAAAGGGAAACCCAAATTTAGTTGGTAGTATAATTTATGTTTGGACATTGGGGTATTAGGATGCACACCTAACCTAGGAAGTGGTGAAATATTGTTATTAACTAGCTATAACCAACATATAAATATATCAAATAAAATAAACTATTATAATTATATAAATGGATTTATTTATTCATGTTAAAGTGTATGCATATCATACCAAACACTTGTGTGTCTAAGGTGCGTTTAGACATAATAATTTATACATGTTTAATATATTGACTTCCACACATTTAATGAATGGTGAAGTATAATGATATTATAGACTATGTGCCTGACTATTTACTTATGGGAATTTACTTTAGACCCTTTTCACCTTAAAGGAAATAGGTATAACTCAATAAGCTTATAGAATTTGATGTCATGGCATTTCTGCAAAATTAATAGAGAATATATTTGCACCTTAATTCTTGTTATGTAAAAAACATAACTCTAAGTATAATTCTTGCTTATGTATATTGTGAAGTGAAAAACTTGATCTTTTGTCCTTGATGTGCTTATTATATAACTAGGAGTACCAAAACCCATTACACAAATGTAAAACTATTTTTAAGCTACATATCGATGATGTTGGGAAAAGAACATAGGATGCCATAGCTTACTAGCTTATGCTAGAATGAGGGAGTGTAGTCCTATAATTATAGTTACTTGAATGGTTAAAAATTATAGAAATATGATCATAGATATACATTTTATGTACATACTAGCATTATCATAGAGGATCTTGATCATATGTTTGACTCAGATGGTTAATAGGATCATACCCTTTTAATGTATAACAAAGATTATGTGATAATTGACACTCTTAAACTTTATTTGTATACAGTTATTTTTATAGGTAATATTTTTACTTGAGGAGTCCTAGGTATTAAAAGTATATAAGATATAAGGTTTACATTCAGAAAACTGAGAGTTGTGTCCTAGGCTCCTAACTTAGCATTTAATGGTAAATGCATATTTACAACTTAACATGGGTCTTCATTATCTAGGGATAAGTACCTAATGTGAGATCTTTGAATAGGGTTATAAATGCCTTTATGAAGCTCTTGTTTTCAAGTATAAATGAACAATGGTTCAATTTATGCATTATGTTGAAAAAAACTACTTGTGGTGCATATTCCTCATGCATAGGGTTTGTACCTTTAAAAGATGGTTTGAGTTAGTCTTTAAAAAACCATAAAACTATAATATTTTGGGACAATCTTATAGAGAATATAACAAGATGTATAAATGAAGGACATAACGAGTTTATGGGAATTCTATCTCTCTGTAAATGATTAGCTGACTGTTGTTATATGCATTGAATATTCGAGTGCATTATATGTTAGGATATTGCTAATATGTTTAAATGTTGGGATATATCTAGTATATAATGGTGCATCATGATGCATGCTTAAAGTTATATTATTTTGAAGGCTAGGTTGCAGTCTAAATTTAGGGTATGTCTAAATGGTATAACCTTGTACTCATTTATTGGTTATTATTTATAGGGATCATTAGATTCTTGAAATCATATGTTTGAGTATGTGTTATTATGTAGTTGGGAACCTATGGTAGTATGGGATATCATAGGGTATTATAGTATAGAAGTGTAATGTACATGGGCGGTACTTATTGTAGTAATTATACCTAACTCACATTTATCTGAATACTATATACATACTAGTTATTGATGTGGATAGCATATGGAGTTACGGTTTGTAGAATTGTGTATGCGTGCATGCAAAATTTGAGAATTTAGTAAATGTTATGTTGGAATGATATTTTATTCCATGGAAATAATGTTTTTCTTTATTATATATATAGTTATTTTTGTAACACTTGTGTTTTCATGTATTTGAGACTACTTCATATGATTGATTGTGGAAATCTAGAAGTTAAGTCATAGAAAACTGGATTGTGGTAGTATGGGATGCCATAGGGAGTAGATAACTGGGAACAAATTATGTTATTTAATTATATAGTTAAATTGTATGTTTACCTGGGTAGTATATTTATAATCATTATATCTATTATGGGATAGAATATAATGGAAGATTCATGCATATGTTAGACAAACTTGATGTATGTTGTTATTACTCCTATGTATAGTGTGTTATGTGATGCATTTACTAATAAGATGTAAGTTGATGAATCTTGTGGTTGAATTATATTTAACCAATATACATTGCTAATGCAGAATAAGGAGTGAGATATATTTCACTAGCTTACTAGCATTGCAATGTTAGATGAAGGAATTTTGATCAAGTGGTGTGTATGAAATTGATTGATCTAGATCATTATCATTTATTATTATAAAGCCTTGGGCCAAAGTATGTTTAGTGAGACATTATCATTTCATGAATGTGGTTCAAATGTTAGTGCAATATATTGAAATAGAATGAATTTCTATGATACATTGCATGTTTAGTTTAGAATCATATAATACACGGGTACTTGCTAGTCTCTTTGGATTCCCGTGCTGTCACTATGTACTCATCCATGAAGGGAGTACCATTCCATGATGTGATAGTGCATGGGGATCATTAGTTTGTGGTTGGGTGGAAAATCACTTGGATGATGCTCTCCCTCCCTACAAAAATACTACTATTGAGACGACACTTGAGATTGACACATATACTAGAGAGTTCAGGGAACTCATGCTCCAAGGAGCCATGTATCTAAATTATGTACATTGTAGTGGATTGAATATTGTTATTGAATATTGTTATGAAAAATTATAATTAATTATTTATATATTGATAGTGGATATTGAAGAGTTACATCAGCCATGTTTGAGTTTTTGTATTACTTTCTATATTCATTTTATGTAGTATCCTCATGACATTAGGGATCTATGATATATGCTGTAATGTGTACTTAATGTTATCACTTGAATATATATGTGATATCTATTTATATCCTTGAGGTGTAATATATTTGTGGTATATATGTTTAATTTAAGAAAATCATGTACTTTTATGTCTAACCCAGCATGGTTGTTATAAGAAGTATCTAATTATTAAGGTTGACTATTTGTAGTAGAAGTGGAACCTGAAACCTATTAAGATGATAGGAATCTCTATTATGATCAACAATCCTTGGACCAATGATTAAATTTTTTTTGGAACTTATGATATGGCTCATCTACCCATTATGTAGGTAGGGATCAAACTTAGGCAAAGGTAATATGCCATCACCATCAATAGGACAACTTAGAGTAGGATATAGACTAGGCTTAGTAGTTATGAGATAAGATCTTAATGTAGGTATGTGAAGTGTAGACAACATCTTAGGAGGGATCATGTTCAAAAGATTATAAAATATAGTGAACCGATATGGTCCCGTCATGATAGGATTAATAAGCATACTCTGAAGAGGCTCAATAATGATTAGGTGAGAATTAGCATGTGTGCACACTCCATATCAAACATGTGAACATCAAGTGAAGAGTATATAATATCAAGTGCAATAGAAGGATAAGGAACCACATAAATAAAACTAATACTATGAAAATAATGCTATAAAGAAGAGTGATATCAAATTATTTCTATAGTTTTACATTGAGAAAAACCAACTAAAAATGGATCATCTAATGAATATCCATCATCATAATCAGGAGTATGAAGATCAATAGTACAAGCCTCAGTGATATTATCAATTGAAGAAGCATGAGGAATGGATTGTTGAGTATTTTTTTTGTGGTAACATGAATCTCATCAAATGATTTTTGACAAGACCAAGGTCATAAATAAGGGGGTAATTTATTAATTATGTGTGAATGAATATTATAATTTTTGATCTTCAAACTGATCTCATCAGGTTCATCATCATCATAATCTAAGAGATTAAGTAGTATATTTCCCATAAGTTTAGGTGACCATATAACCTCTAGTAGAGTTGGATGGATAATTAAAGCATTGAGATTCATGAAAATGAATGTTAGGTAAAGGTTCAAGGGTGGGTATTTTGTAAACACCACATTCTTAGAATTTTTCAAAATTCAAAGGGTTTGTGTCTCCTTGAATCTTGTATATAACAGCATTATGAGGAAACTAGACATGTTGGCATGTTGATGAGGTTGTAGTCTCATGCAGTGTGTCCAAAGTCGATCGAGTAAGATGTTATATGATAATGGAAAATTGAATATCATGACTTTAATACAATGGGTGTTAGGAATCCAAACACACCCTAGAGAAGGAATTTGTCTTTGATCATAGTCTTGACATATACTGTGGGTAGATTTAAGATTGTATCTAGACTAGCCAAGTGTTTAAATAAATAAAAGGAGGCAACATATGTTCCATAACCTTCATTAATAAAAACATGCTTAACTTAGATATCACCAATTTAGACACTAATGAATAGTAGAGGATCATCTGCACAAAATAATATTTCATCAAGAATCATTGAAGTCATAAGAAATTTGAGTGAGAGATAAATATATATAGTTTTGTCAATGAGTATAAACATTTATTCACATTGTTGAAGAATACTAGCTTTAGACTTGGACATAATAGATTCATTCCCCACAGGTGGAGGTTGAGGGATGCCCATTTTGAATAAGAATTGTGTTGGATGACTATGATGACTAGGATAAGTCCTCAGGAGTTATTAAAAAATAATTTGGTATAGGAGATGATAAAGTTCTATTATAGGATCCTATTAATCATATATGGTTAGAATTATATCAGATAGAGATACATAATGATAAATCAAATCAGTTGAAGGAGGATCAAAAGTGCATATAAATTGATACTGATAAGGAGTAGTTGGTTGAGGATTAGTATATGTGTTTTTTCCAAGTGTGTCCAATGGGTTTGAATTGGGTAATTTTTTATTGACATGGTTGGGTCGATGCTTAGATTATTTAAATATTTTTTAGGTGGTGAATATTTTCAAGGAGGTTGATTTGGAGTTTAGGTAATTTGAATTGAGGAATATTTTATGATAAGTGAGGACTAGAATTTGTATCAATGTAAAGTGAATGAGTATCCAAATGTGTCATTTGATTATAAACATGTGGGATAGTGGATGAAGGAGTAGGTTGTGTTGTTAGATTTTTTGGAATCATTTCCAAATGCCCAAGTTATACAAAATGAGATGAGTATGAATCTTGAATATAATGAAAATTAGTAAAATTATTATAGCTAGAATATGGATAAGGATCGATATACGAAACTGCTCTCCTCATATTATTTATATTGACAACATTCTCATAATTAGTGAGATAATTAGGATCGATATAAGTTTTGATAGTTTTGGTAGTGGGAGGTTGAGTAGTACTTGATTTATGTTTAGGAAGATGATCCTTGTAAATAGAAAGATGAGTGTTATCTTGATTAAGGGAATCACGTTTAGTTTTGGTTTTGTTAACCTTGGTTTCTACTCCATAAGCTTGTTGACACTCACAAATTAGGGTTTCATGATCAAATTTGGGCCTAGAAGATATTCAAGAGCAAAGTTTTTAATTAGTGATAAGTCTCATGAGAATGACACTAACTTGTATGATACCAAAAAAGTTTGTGTGGATCATACCAGTGTTTGGTAAGGTGAGTAAGGTCAAGATCTATGGTGAATGCCTAGGAAGATGATTTTGAATTTATGTTATGGAAATATTTTTATGAGAATCTACATGATTTAATTGGAAAAATATAAAACTAGGGTGTGGTAAAGTATTGTTTGAAAGTGGTTGTGAAAGAGTAACATTATTGGAGCCATTTGGAATAATAGAATTAATAGTGTGTATGAAAATAGAGATATCCATAACACCATAGTTGGTATCATGTTGAGTTTTATATTTCATAAGCAATAAAGTTTAAATAGGAGGATGGGAAGGCTCAAATTATCTTATGAGAAAATCTTAATGTTTGGCTTGGTTGAGGGCTTCTTCCAAATATTTTGGAGAGAGAGCCCTAACATGATATTTCAATTTAGGATGAAGAGTATTGGTGAATAAGTGGAATAAATTGTATTTTGAACTATTATGTTTAACTTTATTGGATAAAACTTTCCATAATTTAATTGTCAATTAAGTAGTTTCAGATTTTGATTGTTTATAGTTGATAAAAGGAGCTAAGTTATTTTCAAGAAGATCACTAGTTTGGAATTCTTATACCAAGGCATTAACTAAATCTTATAAAATGGATATAGTATGATATTTGAGTTGATTATACCAATCCAAAGCATCACTTTTAAAGGTTTTAGCTAAGATATTGGTGGCAAGAAAGGTATTGAGCTTAATCAAATCTTTATACAAGTTTTTAAATGTTTTCAAATGCAATGTAGGATCAATGGATCCATTATAAGTAATAGTAAGAACAATACCACCTATGTCGATGTTTACAATTTTAGAAATTAAGAGTTCATTTTGTATATGTTTGATAGCCTTGTTAAGAAATGGGCGTTGAGGTATAAGGTTACCTTGTGTATATCTAAGGGGGTGCGGGGGCATTAATATTTTTCACTCCCCATTGAGTGGGTTGAGGATGATTTTGTAATTTCAAAATTTGGTTTTACATTTGTATTATTTGATTTATAGTATTAGTTTTAAAATTAGCCATTTGATTCATGGATTGTAATAGAATTTTATTAGTACTAATAGTGGTTTGACTAATAAAAGTGGCTTGAGATGTATTAGAGGTAACATTGACTTGAGTATGAACATGGGCACTTTGAGTAGGACCACTAAAGGAAAGACCGACCTGTTTCTATGCAATTTTGCTTTCACATTCAAAGGGAGAAAATGAGAAACTTAAGGAAATGGTCAAGGATTGTATGTACGTAGATGTAGTCTGCACACCGTAATCCAGACGTTGTGAGAACTCCTCTTTGGTTGTGGAGGATGACACCTGAAAGAGACAGACACTAAAACATGAAAAATGTTAGTTGATAAGAGGGTGGATTGCCAAGCAAAAGCTTGGTCCTAGAAGCGCTAAGGCTTCTTGGAGGATGACAATCCACTGTTTAAAATAGAATATGATAGAGACAAAAAAGAGAAATAATAAAAGACTTGAAAAGAAAGAACTAAAAGCAAATGCGTACCTAAAAAGCTATAATCTGCTTAACACAGTCGTCGATGTCGATGATATTGCCAGCGTCGGTCAGGAAGGTCGCCGACGAAGGGTGTAGAACGGGAAAAAGAGCCACCAAGCCCGTTTTTCATCCACCAAGTGCACTATCCATTGGAGAATGTCAAAGGTTAGGCTAAATACGCACGAGAGTTGATTAGGCAGTTAGAGAGAAGTAAGAATAGGTCTTGGGTGAGTCATAGGGTGGGAAATAGTCCAAGGCAAGGTGTCAGGCGAGGTGTCAAAGGGGAGAATATTAATAATAAATTATTATTTTTAAATTAGTAAGTGCATGTTTTAGGAATGGGTTAAGAAAGGACCAAGGGGGAAGGTGACCAAGGGTTAGACACTATTTCGGTGTCTACATTTGCCCCTTTTTGTCTTGTTGGTTTCTCTAAACGAACTGTAAGACAAAAATAGGAGTCAGTTGCCCCAGGTATGGGATAAGGTTGATTTCGTCTTGTTGGTTGTTCAAGTAAACTGCAAGACAAAAATGGGAGGGTTGGTTGCCCCAAGTATGGGATGAGGTATTCCCCCTCAAAGTAGGAGTCGAGAGAAGGGAACCTGGAATCGGGTGCTGATTTGACAAAGATTGGATGAAAAAGGGGTGAAGATAGAGTGAGAACGCTGTAAAAGTCGTGATTACGCGTACACCACTTCACGAGATGGTCAGGTCAAATTGTCACAGGTCGAGGGTCAAGGAGTGCCAAAATTGAAATAACTGGGCCCCAGCATGTAGTCGTCTGCTGAGTGGGTTATTCAATCTAAGCTGAAGCTCCAATGGTCGTCGTGTTCCAAGTATTTCGGGTTCAAGAAGTGCTCCCAAAAACACAAAAATGTCACAAGTAGTGGGGATCAACTGGCTTGCAATCCTATACTTGTGAAGGTCAAAAATATGTGCATAATTTTGCTAACCAATCATGAGGTAGCAGACATGCAAAAATAACCAAGGCAAAATCACTTTGGAAGTAGTCGCGGTTAGAGGAGATGGTCATGATCTCCAAGGTCTGGTGGTCAATAGATGGAGGCAAAAGTGATCTCAAGTGTGCCCCAGGGGGCCAAAATGATGTGTACTAGAGTTCTGACTGATTGGGGACATGATTTTGGGCCAACGTGATGAAAAAAGGAGGTTTGAAGGTTACCGACATCGGTGAAAAAACTGACGTCGAAGACATAAAGGGACCGACGTCGGCAAGATATCGGCCGACGTCGGTGGACTAGGGCACGATTATGCCGACATCAGTGGCCTGCCAAATCCGACAAAACTGGATTGGCAGCCGACCAGAAGTCATTTGTGATTTAGTTGACTGAGAGAAAAGAGCTCTGGAGCCCAGTGAGTAAAAGTGACACTAGGTTGACTGAGGAGCAGTGCGAGGTGTCAGAAAAACATTGGTGGAGAGAGATAGATGTGTGGAGAGAGATTGGAGGCTGTAGAGACGCGTGTGGGCCAGGAGGATCTTGACCCAAAAGTGATGGTAGAGGGCAGTAGAGGACCCATGAGAGGTCCACCACAAGCGGCACCCATCGTGCCACCATGCCGGTGATGCTGAGACGAGGTAGGAGGGTCTCTAAGCCCTAGTTGGTTAGATTTTTGTTGATATAGGTAGAAATTGAGGGGGGAGGGTAGCTAGGAGGGTGGGGAAGGGATCTAGGATAGGTTAGGAGTTTTGAGAGGGTTTTGGGGGGTGTAGGGGGGAAATGGGGAAGCCCTAAATTTAGGGCTCGCCCCGTTCGGCCCTAGGGCTGAACTAGTCACCGACGTCGGTGTGTTCACCGGCATCGGCTGACCAGCGACCGATGTTGGTGACTAACCTATCGATGTCAGCCACTAAGTGACTAACATCGGTTAAGTGAGTGCCATCACTGGCATGCTAACTGATGTCAGTCACTGCCTGATTAAAAGAGGGATGAAAGATGATCAAGTTGAGGGGTCAAAGCTACACCAAGGGCTTCCTGGGGGTCAAGATGGATGTAGATGGTCAAATAAGTTGGTCAAAATAGAAAGAGGAGGGAAATTTGTAACATGAGATTGACTTGGGTGGATGCAGGTGAGGCAGACGTTGATGCTGCGAGATCGACTACCAACATTGCTGATGCAGATGCGTCGAGACATCACAGGGGAGGAGTGGGCACAGATGAGCACAGCTAGACTAGGCGGGTTGCGATGCTACTATTAGGTGGTGAGGGACGTGAGCCTGATGGTGGCTTTGATCGAGTGGTGGGATCATTCCACCAACACCTTCCACTTGCTGACAGGGGAGATGACAGTGACCGTGGAGGATGTATACCAGATTTTGTGGCTGCCGGTACACAGAGCAGAGTTATATGCGTATTCAAGAGAGGTGCATGATATTCAGATGGTGACATTGTTTGGAGAGCATGCAACTGAGGTGAGTTATCACTCAGCCAGTTTTGCATATGAGCCCCTTTATGTTGCAGATGAGGATGCACATCGTCTGGTGATCCTGATGATGATAGGCATCACGGTCTACGCATTGCCATAGGCAGAGGGAGGTAGGTTTTCGGTCACTATGACCAGAGTTTTGATAGATATGTTAGAGTGGCAGGTAATGTTCACCTAGGCACCAGTGTTTTTGGCCCAAGTGTATAGAGAGCTGTGGGGCATCAGTCGGTAGTGGTGGTACAGCTTGTGCGTCGGCCACCTTCTGCATTGCTGGGCTTATGAGCACATCATGGTCACATGACCTCTCGACCTCCCAGTGGCAATTCAAGCTAGCTTCAGGGTTAGATTTAGGTGGTGGTGTGAGGTGATGGTGCAGACGCAGGTGGACAGAGTGGTCAGGGATATTGACCACTACCGAGGGGTACTAGAGGCCCTCATCCCTGTAGATATCATCTGTAGACCATACTTGGGGTATCCAGCATTTAGAGATCAGGGAGAGCAGCTGGTCAGGACTCAGAGTATGAGATGGGTCAGAGGCAGGTGAGCTGGTGATTTGGAAAGGATCCCAATAGAGAGAGTGTGGTGCCAGTACAGGCTGCTACAGGATGTACCTCTCGCGTTCTCGTAGTACAGGCGAGATGATATAGAGGTGCCGCTCCCATTTCCAGAGAAGACAGAGGGCCTTGATTTTGAGGAGTTGCCAGCAGGACCTGGGATAGCTGACCCAAGATGCACAGAGGCCTACTCGACATGGTGGGCAGGTCAGTATACAGGGATACAGGCAGGACCACAGATGGATCTACAGGTAGTGGTCAGGGAACAGGATGCAGCAAGGTAGGAGAGAGATGCTGCCATCCAGGAGAGGGATGTAGCATGAGGGTGAGTGACCATTTTGGAGAGTTAGGTCATAGGTTTATAGGGGGAGATGGTAGGGTTGACAGGTCGAGTGGCTACTTTGATAGGGTAGATCACTATTTTGCAGAGTCAGTTGGCCACAGCCCAGGCACAGGCATCGGTAAGATAGGGCTTGAGAGGATAGGGCTCGATGCAGTATCCACCTCAGCAGCCAGTTCAGTAGCCCACACAGTCAGTGTCAGTGTAGCCAGAGTTTCCACAGCCACAAGGTTTAGTGCAGGGTATGGCAACAGGTCTAATGGGTCCACTGCAGACTGTATCTCTAGTTAGATACAGTGATGTGCTGGATGATATCGCGTATTATGAGAGGGCCATCAGGGGGTTCCCTCAGATACAGTGATACTCTGAGATGAGGGTAGAGCAGAGCCGATAGCGGTCTATGTCTCGAGCGACGGCTTTTGGGTCTTGCAAATGACACAGATCAGAGGGGGGAGAGGATACAACATCTTCTCATCCACTGCCACCACCACTATAGCCACAGTCGTGAGGCTAGATTATGATATTTATTTTTGATGTATATACCGGCCTACGAGCTATTGATGCGAGATGTATGAGAGAGAGACAGAGGCACAGATTGTGTGATTGTATAAAACATTGATGTATATATATATATGATGTGATTTTGATCATGGATGTGTTTATGAAAAATGTTGTGGATGTGTTTGTATGTCATTTTGATTTGATATATGTTTTGATATGATGTTTAGGATTATGATGTTGATATTGTTGTGTTGATATGATGATGAATGTATGATTAGGATTAATGATATGGATGAGAATGATTAATGTTAATGATTATGAAAATATGTGATTGTTTGTGATGTGATTGGTAGGTGACGAAAGAATGTGATGGAAGAAATGAGATGAAGGAATGGCCGAGCTAACCCCAGAAGACCCCATGTCAACTGAGTGCTGCCTACATAGCCCCTGTTGTTAGAGCCTCAGGCCAATGTAGTTCTCCCAAGAGGGAGGAAAAAGATCGAAGTAGTTGATTCTAGTCATGATAATGATATAGCACTTCCCACTTGTCTGAGGGTACATGCTTTGAAATGATGAGGAGAAGATGATGCTACAACCTTTTCCAAATGGTGTATTCTATAACATTAGTCGGGGTTCTTCATCCCTAGCAATTATCCATATTCGTGATGGATGAATGCAAAAAATGAATTACAAGTTGATTTATGCTTCAACAAGTAATGGTTTATGCTTGACATAAATTGTGTGGTTGATAGTTTTCATGTGTATTGATGTCTATGGAAACCAGAATGATTAGGCTATGTGAGTGGTTTGAAAAAAAAAAGTCAGATTGAATTGTTTTGACAAATGATGTGGTTGAATGTGACCAAAGTGTAGGTAGGAAGTAAAAGGCATAAGCGCCCTTTTATTGACAAGGACCAAAATGACAGCATAGATAGGGGTTGTTAGAACCAAGAGCCCCATTCATGCGTTGCGTCGTTGACCATAAGTTATGTTAGAGTGGTAATCGAATCACTTCGACATTAAAGTGAGCTCAAAGTCCCTTGAGTAGGTGATATGATAGGAGGAGAGGGTAACCCGTTTTAGAGTAGGGATAACTTTGCCCCTTTTTATAGGAGACCCTGAGACAACTACAAGTCAAGTCCATGACCCATTTTTTTTTTTTTTTTAGAGCGGACTGATCAATGCGGGAAGTCCACATAAAGATGTCACTTGTTTGGTGGTCATTTGTGAAGCTGATCGATGTGGGAAGCTTCTAAGAAAGTGCTATTTGTAGCAAGATTTAGTCATAGCCATCCTTCGAGGGAGTGGTCTATATTTTGCTTTATAGATTTAAGGGCTTTTGAATAGCTGTCCTTCGAGGGAGCAGTCTATTAGTTACAACAATGATAGTGTAGCTGTCCTTCGAGGGAGTAGTCTACTTTTTGATTTGGTTTTGTGACCTTGGATATTTTGACATCTTGATTTATTTTTGACAGAATGTGGAGTCATGGACAAGACTTATAGACGGTCAAGGGCTCCCTTTTATTAGGACAAAGCATCCATACTTTATAAAAGGGTTATAGAGGATTTTGTTAAGGAAAAAAGGGGGGAAAGGGTTGAGGATTAAAAGGACAAGGATTTCTCAAGGGACAAGCACAAGTTGAATGTTTAGTGGATGAGTACTCGACTAACAGTAGAATGGTCGCAGATGCAAAGCATTAAGGGGCTCAGGTTCTGGTCGGCCTTCAAGAGAAGACAGACGATAAGTCCCTGATCCATACTTGTGCGTGATGATATAAGGTCTGAGCCAATTAGGAGCAAATTTGCCTCTTTTACTCCGTTCCATATTGGTCACATGTTGGTTCTCTTTGAGAATGAGGTCTCCGATATTGAAATCTCATTCTCTCAGAGTTTTGTTATAGGCTCGTTTGATGCGATTTTGATAGACATGGAGATGGTTGAGGGTAGCAAGACGATGCTCGTCGAGTAACTCAAGTTGAGCTAATCGATCTTGATGAAAGTCATCATTAGAAAGAATGTCATGGAGAGAAATGTGAAGAGATAGGATCTGTACTTCGAGAGGTAAAACAACGTCTGTTCCATACACTAGAGAGAAAGGGGTAGCACCTGTAGAGGTTCAGATGCTAGTACGGTAGGCCCACAAAGTGAAGGGTATGTGAACATGCCAATCCCTTCCAGTGTCGTTGACCACCTTCATGAGAATTTTAGTTAAGATTTTACTAGAAGCCTCAGCCTGCCCATTTGCTTGTGGGTAGTAAGGTGAAGAAAAATTGAGTTTAATGCCAAAGGAGTCACAAAGTTTCTGTACAATTTTGTTTTTAAATGACTTTCTGTTATCGGTGATGATTTTGTGAGGTACACTGAAATGACAGCTGATGTGGGTGTTGATGAAGTCGACAATCTTGTCAGCTTTTGTGGAGATGAGAGGAATAGCTTCCACCCATTTAGTGAAATACTCAGTGGCAGTGATGATGGATTGATGACGAAGAGACGAATGAGGGTTAATCTCGCTGATGAGATCTAAGCCCCATTGTGAAAAAGGCCAGAAATCCTGAGTGACTTGTAAGGTGTGACTAGGGAGATGAAGCAAGTTAGCATGCTACTGACACTTGATGCAATGCCGAACATAATCGCTACAGTCTTGATGAAGAGTGGGCCAATAATAACCCAGGCGAAGGATGCGCTTGGCAACCGAGTTACCACTAAAGTGTCCGCCACAAATCCTGTCATGGGCTTGTTTAACAGTATGAGAAGCTTTAGTGGAGTTTAAATAGCGAAGAAGAAGGCCGTCAAAACCTCTTTTATAGAGAAGGCCCCCTAGCATGGTATAGCGAGTGGTGCGCTTGATGAAAGCCCGCCGTGCATTGCTAGAGAGGTTGGGAGGAATGATAGAATGAGCCAAGTAGTCCTCAAGTTGTTTATACCATACATCTTGTGAACTATAGTCTATGGTGTGGATGAGGTTGATGTTAGTGGAAATGTATGAAGGCAATGGCACATGATGTACCATGACATAAATTCTTGATGAGGATGATGATGAAGAAGGAATATGTGAGGTGAGGGAAGCCATGGTGTCAGCAAACTTATTCATAGATCGAGGAACAGTCTGTAATAAGTGATGGTCAAAAGATGCTAGAAGAGTGTCAACACGGTGCTTGTATCTTTGTAAAATTTCATTTTTACAAAGATATGAACCATTGATTTGATTTATGACAAGTTGTGAGTCACCGAAGATGTTGATGGACTTGATGTTTAAAGAAAGGGCAGTTTGAAGTCCCAAAATTAAGGCTTCGTATTCGGCCATATTATTGGTACATTCAAAGTCGAGTTTGAAAGACAAGGGCATGGGATCACCCTCTAGTGGGATGAGGATGACCCCCGCACCCCCACCGAGTTGACATTTAGAGCCATCGAAGAACATCATCATTTGGTAGAATGTGTCATCAGTCGAGAGAGTGGCGATAGATTCATCGGGAAACTCGCACTGAGAAGGTTGATTGTCAGGAAGAGGGGCATCTGCTAGTTGGTCAATGATTGTTTGCCCCTTTATAGATTTTTTCTGGACAAATTCTAAGTCAAACTCAGTAAGAAGCATGAGCCAACGAGCCATACGTTGGTTTTGATATGGCTTAGAATGCATGTATTTAAGAGGATCAGTGTGGGTGATGACAAAGGTTTTGTGATTGAGAAGATAGTGACGGAGCTTGGTAGTGGCAAAGACTAATGCCAAATAGAGTTTCTCGGTATGAGTATACCAAGTTTTGTAATTGACAAGTGTTCATCTTATGTAATAGACCGCTTGCTCACGGTGTTACTCGTCTCGATGCGTGATCATGGCACCTAATGAATGATTGGTTGCTGAGATGTAGAGGTAGAAAGGTTGGTCATCCTTTGGTGGAATAAGGACTCGTGGAGAAACCAAATAGCGTTTGTTAAAAGCCTCTTGGCAATATTTATCCCATTTAAAGGAGACGTCCTTCTTAAGGAGGTGATGAAAGGGTTGGCAGCGGTCAGAAAGCTGTGAAATGAAGCAGCAGATGGATTGGAGCTTCCCTTGTAGACTGCAAAGTTGATTGAGATTAGTTGGAGGTGGCATTTCGAGGATAAAATGGATTTTGGCAGGATCTATCTCGATGCCACGAAGAGAGACAATGAATCCCAGGAGCTTTTCGGAGAGGACCCCAAAGACGCATTTCTTGGGGTTAAGACAGACATGGTACTGAAGAAGGCGAGAGAAGATGATTTTGAGGATAGTCAAATGGTCGTGACGAAGCTTAGACTTGCCAAGCAGGTCATCTACATAGTCCTCCATGATTTTATGGAGGAGATCGTGAAAGATGTAAGTCATGGCACGCTGATATGTGGCGCCTGCATTTTTTAGACCAAAAGGCATGACTCGATAGCAGAAAGTTTCCCATGGTGTAATGAAGGTGGTTTTGTGTTGATCTTCTGGTGCAATCAGGATTTGATTATATCCTAAAAATCCATCCATGAGTGATAACATCTCATGGCCAGCTGTAAGATCAACAAGTTGGTCAATGTTTGGAAGAGGAAAGTCGTCCTTGGGATAAGCTAGGTTAAGGTTGCGATAGTCCGTACAAATTCGGATCCCCCCAGTCGCCTTGGTGACAGGAACGATGTTAGAGACCCACTGTGGATAATCGATGGGTTGGATGAAGGAGACAGAAAGAAGGCGCTGAAGCTCTTCTTTGACAAGAAGTGCAACATGAGGATGCATTTTGTGAAGCTTTTGCCTAACAGGCTTAGCCTTTGGGTTTGTGACAATGTTATGAGTGGAAATGTTAGGGTCGATGCCAGGCATGTCAGCGTAGGTCCAGGCAAAGGCTTTGCGATTGTCTGAGAGAAATGTGGTATAGTCGATTTGCTCTTGAGTGTCTAAAGATTGACCAATCTTTAAGACATGAGGAACACCAGAAGAGGAAAGGTTAATGTCAATGGTTGATTCATTTAACATAACCTGTGTTTTAGAAGGGAGGGAGCACTAAATGAAAGAATCGTCGGCACCCATATAGGTAAGAATGGCATCATCGTCTATGCAGTGGATAGTGTTGATGGTTGCCGATTCATCGTCTATCATGCTGGGATAAACGAGAGGGAGAGACCTGGAAACCCCGTTGAGCTGATAGGTTAGGGGTTCCAAGCGGATGGTGTTTATGCAAAAAAAAACTAGGAGGGATGGAAACCACCGACTCCGTAGGTGAGGATGGAAGAATAGGTGAGTCTGGAAGAGATTGGTCAATGGTTGGTTCGGGGCAAAGGTTTGCGGAAGCTTCAGTGGATTCTTGGAAACCTAGTCCATACTGTTTCTTGGCATTATCGTCATTGGGTGGTTCGATGGGTCGATGGGAGCCTTGTTCATAGCGCCCAAAGCCAAAACCCTTCCATGCACACCTATAAAGGTAGGTATGTGCAAAGGTGGGGTTGCCAAGAAAGGAGAAATCAGATGTGAATATTTGAGGTGAGGAGGAAGGATTTGATTCAGTAGGAGCTTGATCCAACCCCCCATAGATGAGATTGGTTCGAAGGCTAGGAGGACCATAAGGAATGACCATTCTGATCCAATGGTCATAGCTTGGATTTTGATGAAGCTATCCATACTCTTGAGGAGTCTGGAACATGTCTAGAGTAAGTAGGCGATATTCCCCAAGTGAAAGTCTTTGAAAGATATCGTCCATGGGGTCCTTGGTTGTCGCTTGGGAAGGTGATGTGATGGCAACCGCTATTTATGTACTAGTTGACGCTTTCACAGATGGAGATGATGTTTGGGTTGGTGCCTTGAGAGGAATAAGGACGTCATTGGGTCAATAGGTTGTGTTACAAGTTTTAAAAGGGGATGGGTCAGCAGGAATGACATGGACTTGTTTGTCGTGTTCAAATTTGACACAATGGTGAAGTGTTGAAGGGATGCAAGTCATGGCGCGGATCCAGGGTCGTCCTAATAGCATGTTATATTGGAATTCTCCCTCAATGATGTAGAAGAGCTTCGGGATTGTGCATGGACCAACGTGAATATGGAAAACAATAGTGCCAATAGTGTTAGCGGTGGTGTCATTAAAGGATCTAAGGATTGTGTCAGTTTTTGATACGCAATTCTTGGGAAGAGCCAATTGATCAAAGGCGTGGGTGGAAATGATATTAATGCTGGCACCCCCGTCAATCATAACTTGTTTAATACGAGTTCGATCAATGTAGGCTGTGATGAAAAGAGCAGCGTCCTGATCTTCCAAGGTAGAGGTAGGAATTTCAGAATCACTGAAAGTGATAGAGGCGATGGGGGATAAAAATGGACTAGGGCAGCTAGTGGTTGAGGGTCTTCAGGTTGGACCTTAGCTGCCTGTAAGGCTTTGATTAGAGCCTGACGATGCTGGGGGGAGCTTTGGATAAGGTCATATAAGGTCATCTTCACAGGCGTTTGGTGAAGTTATTTTATCATAGAGTCTTTGATTGCCTCTGAAGAAGGGGGTTGAGATGCACCTAAGATGGAAATCTTGGGTTTTGGTGGTTGAGGTGACTAGACAAAAGGATAGGTCCAAGGAATAACAACTTTTTCTTTTGCCTTGTCCTTTTGTGACCTAGTGGTTATGTGGATAGCATTGATTTCAAAGATAGGAGGTGAAGAAGGGGTCATGGCCTACTGGTGAGATGTTGATGTGGTTGAAGAGGTTGGATGGGAAGATGTCGAGGCCGGTCAAGAGTATCTTCAAGGAGAAGAGTGTCTTTCTCCATATAGCAGTGAATGACTGCCTTGAGGGCACAACAAGTCTCAGTATCGTGTCCTGGCGTACGATGGTATAAGCAAATCTTTGTATCGTCGAACTAGGAAGGTTTTGACCCGAGGGGTTGGAATGGCTTGATAGATGGGAGGGTTATGATAGAAGTCTGTAAAAGTTGGCGTAATATCAAAGTGTATGAACCTACTAAGGGGTCCGTGCTTGTAGATGCATGATGCGCTGGTGACTTTTGCTTGGGAGATGTTGAAGAAGGTTTCTGTACCACCTTTTGGGTTGGTGGTGTGGCCACATGTGAAGACGACACTTTATTTGTGAGAGGTGCCAAATTTTTGAGAGGGGGTAGGCTTGTGGTTGGCAAAGGAAGTAATGGAGGTAATTTGTTTTGGTTAAGGGTCAGAATAGGGAGTACGCCGATTAGGGTAGAAGGATGAGGACCTAAAATGGAGGGTAATGTTGACGGTGGAGGAGGGGTTTGCTTCTATGGTCTGGCAGTATTCTTCGACTTGGTTGGAAGACTATTATTGGTTGAGGTCTGGTCTAAGTCCACCGTCACTTGTGGGTGAGTGAGGGTAGAGATAGGGTGAATGCCGAGTGACTTGATCAGTTTAGATGGGGTAGATGCAGGTTTAGAAGAGGAAGTCTGGTCTTTGTTGAGAGTCTTGGGAGATTCTTCCTTGGGAGGAGTGGCAGCATGAGACGAGAGGGCATGGGGATGTTGAAGATCTTTAAGACACTCCCAAAATCCCTGATGTTCCACTTTCCTTGAAGGGAGAAGTTCAATTTTCTCCACTAGTCGGGAAAATGGTTGAGAAGATGTTGGATGAGGTTTGGGTCCTTGAGAAGATGTGTTAGGTGTGGCAGTAGTCTCAGACCTAAGGTGTGTGGGAGTTATAACTAGATTGTCGTTGATCAAAGAAGATGGAGAGTCAGGTTCTTCTCTTAGTGGAGAAGGAACTGAAGAATGTGACTCCTCAAGCGGGTAAAGGGCAGGGATTATGGTGCCCTCCACTTGCGGTTGAGGAGTAGGTAAGGTCAGGTCCTCCATAGGCAGTAGGAAGGAAGATGGTGAGACCGGTGGTGCTGATAAGGTTGAGGCATCCTCCAAGATAAGAGAGGTTGACGGAGAACTAACCAGGGAAAGAGGTTCGTCCACACGTGATGGACTGATAGATGGACTAACCTCTTGAGGTTAGTCGGGGATGAAGGGTGAGACTGTATTGACTATTTGAATGTCGTGTTCATGAGTGTTGTCAATCAAGGTCTGGACATTATTTTGGGTCGGTGGATGATTGGGGAATGGTTGCTTGAAGATGTCGATGCCCTGATTAGGAGGTGCATTGGGATTATCTAAGATGAGCTCACCCTTTTCAAGCATGTCTTGGATTATGTTTTTAAAGGTTTTGTAGTTACCCGTGTCATGACCTTTGACACGATGGTAATTGCAGAAGTCATTTTCCCTATACCACACAGGGATGGCACGTGAGGGATCAAATTGTAGAGGTGGTCGGATCTGGGGGAGGTTGAGAATCCCCTGTTTAACAAGTTTTTCTAGTATAGACGCGTATGATTCTCCAAGAGGAGTATACTGTCATTGTACGTATCTCTATTAGAATTGACGGGTGGCACTCTGAGATGTGGATGGCTCAGGCTGATTAGTTGAAGAGGATGAAGGTCTAACGACTACAGCGTTAGCTAAAGCTTTAGACTTAGGATTGGATGATGAAGGTTTAGAAGAAGAAGAGTCATTAGTCTTAGAGTTGGGATTCTTGCTTCGAAACTTGACTTTATTCTCCTCGACGACACATAATTCAAGTTTGTGGGCCATCGTGAAGGCTTTGTCGAAGGTGCGGAAAGTCTGAACCCGTAATGTGGAAGAAATATGTTTGGCGCAGGCTCGAGAGAAAAGTTCAATAAGTTCAGGTTGAGGTAAGGAAAAGGAGAGTTGATTGATGAGGCCTCTCCAGCGAGCAACGAAGTCAGCTATAGATTCATCCTCAAATTGGCGGATAGTATAGAGGTCCGTGATCGAGACCTTCTTGGTGATGTTAATGGAGAAGTGATCAAGAAAGAGCTGCGCCAGCTGTGTAAAGGTGAAGAGGGAATGGCTGGCAATAGAGCTATACTAGTCAAGCACAGCGCCAGAAAGAGACATAGGAAATGTGTGCAAGAGCAATGCATTGTCATGGGCAATAAGGTAACAGGCATGTCTGAATGCCCGTAAGTGCTGCTGTGGGTCTTCCTTGCTTTGAAAGCAAGAAAATTTGGGAAGCTCCCACTAGTTGGGGTATGGTCTAATCAGGATAGAAGGATGAATGGGCTCATTGCAAATTTTCTCGTATGAGAGAGCATTGCGTGAGCCGAAAATGGAGGTCTCTAGGCTAGACATCTTGTCCATCAACATTTTGATGATATCTGTTGATGGATTGGCGGGTGGAGCACCCCCTAGATTATAAGGCACTTGAAAGATATTGAGTGGGGCATATGACGTGGTTGGTTGCGTAGATGCAACATATGGGTAGCTAGTTATTGGAGCAAAAGTTGGAGCCAAGGGCACTTGTGTTATGGGGTTGGTAGGCACAAGTTGGATAGGGGCCGTCAAAGATGGTTGAGGAGTGGCCACACTTGTTGACAGATAAACAGTTACTCTTGTGTTGATAGGTGCAAGAGTAGGGGGGATAGAGACCAGTAGGTTTTGGAAAGGTGTGGGATTTGGTTGGGTAGTTTGAGGTTGAGGGAGTACCGGAACCCCCATGGAGGTAGGTTTAGAAGGAGTGGCTAAGTTTTGAAGGTAGGACACGGTTGGGTTATTAGTGGAGGTGTTGACTTGATTGTCTAGAGGCTGAATTGTAGGTGCTGTTGATGTGATCCTTGTCTTGACTAAGGAAGTCAGCATCCCATAGATTGGGTTGCCTAGAGAGTCTTGCTTTTGGCTATGCGTGAGAGAGTGCTGCAAGACTTTGACATTAAGGTCCAAGAATCATGCAAAATCTTGGTCCCCTTTTGGGACAATAGGAGTCTGAGGCGGGGTTGGGCGAGTAGGAGTTCTTTCAGTCTCCGAGTGGAACTCCATTATAGGACTGGTTATGGATGGTGAAGGTGGAAGTGGTTGTTGCCTAGCGTGGTCAAGAAGGGCCTTGGTTTGACTGCGTGTCAAAACCATTCAAGGCAAGAAAGGGTCAGGTTTCAAAAAATTGTGTTTTTTCAGTCTCAAAAAACCAGAATGAATGTTTAGATAGCAAGAAAGTTGGATTTTAAGCTTGCTATTTTTAGAAAAAAGAAATTGGACAGTGACCGATGTCGGTACAAAAACTGATGTCGGTGAAGAAGACTACCGATATCAATCAGATAACCGATGCCGGTGGAGAAAAGTTGCCGACGTCGGTTACAGAACTGATGTCGGTTACTGTGTTTTCCAGAAACTCAGAAAATTTTTTTTTGGAAAAAAATAAAATGTCCTTACCAGCTCAAAAAAAATAGAAAATAAGATGAGGACAGGCAGATCCTAGTGTTAAATCCCTAGAAATAATTTTATTAGGATCGTGTGGCTTATGCCTTAAAGTGATGTTTGAGGAGGTTGGCTGTTAGAAGGGTCCTAGAATAAGTAGTATAAAGATGGTTTTAGGTATGTTTAGGTGCTCAAAAGTCTGTGTTAGGTTCCGTACATGGCCTGGTGCTAAGGAGCAAGCTCCCCTCACTTCACGATTCCAGTGGTTAGCTGGTCTTGCTTAGCCAAAATATACTTTCCCTATAGATTAGACTCTGCCAGAGAACAGAGTGGGCTTTCCCCTTGGTGGTGAAATCCAAGTAGGATCGCCGGGATGGGTAAGGTATCTGCTGGGTGATGAAATCCTAGTCGGGCCTTGTCTCAAGTGAGTTTGATGTTTAATTTAGTGCATGTGGTTTGGTTGTGTAACATCAAGTGATCTACGATTTATTCAATATGCGGTTTATTAATTATTAAGTGTGGACTAAAAAATGCAAGCAAGCAAAAATGGAATACAATATGTTTTTAAGACCCAAATCGAAATGTTAAGTTGGAATGAAAACAAGTTGAGAAAGGGTTGAAGGAAATGATTTTTGACTAGTCTAGAAATGCAAAAAAAGAAAGAAAAAGTTCTTTTTATTCCTGCTTATGATGTCTTTTAGAAAAGAAGAAAGAGGTGAAGAGGGAGAAACCTAATGCACCTAAATGAAAAAAAGAAGGAAAGGAACCCAAGGAAGGCCCTAAGGGTCCCACCGGGCGTGCCAGAATGTTTCTATGCAATTTCACTTTCACATTCAAAAGGAGAAAATGAGAAACTTAAGGAATGGTCAAGGCTTGTATGTACCTGGATGTAGTCTGCACACTGTAATCCAGACGTTGTGAGAACTCCTCTTTGGTTGTGGAGGATGACACCTGAAAGAGATAGACACTAAAACATGAAAAATGTTAGTTGATAAGAGGGTGGATTGCCAAGCAAAAGCTTGGTCCTAGAAGCGCTAAGGCTTCTTGGAGGATGACAATCCACTGTTTAAAATAGAATATGATAGAGACAGAAAAGAGAAATAATAAAAGACTTGAAAAGAAAGAACTAAAAGCAAATGCGTACTTGAAAAGCTGTAATCTGCTTAACACAGTCACTGATATCGGTGATATTATCGGCGTCGGTCAGGAAGGTCACCGACGACGGTTAGACTGCCGACGTCGATAGGGGAAGTGGACGAGGTCAGTCGGGGTAATGGCCAAGGATGAGTTACAGGTCTAGTTTTTGGTTTGTAAGATGGACTGTGGTCTTGTCTGTGAGTCTGAGGGTCTATGAGGGATTCAGAGGGACTGCTTGGGGTCTAAGGGACTGAGAATGTTGTCAAGAAAAGGGGTAAGGGGCAGGAAAAAGGCCTTTCAGCCTTTCCGTAAAGCAATTTAGTCAGATTGATTAGATTGGTCTTAAGATGGTCTGTGGGTCTTTGATAACTTGTGCTGAATTGATTGGACAGAGGGTGTTGTCTAAAGAGAGACTAAGGGAGTGTCAGAGGCAAAGAAAAGGGAATAAGGGGTGAGAGAAGGCTTTTCAGCCTCTCCAGGAAGAACAGGGAAAGTTGGGTCAAGGATGCTTGGAATAGACAATAGGCAAAATGATAATATATTGTAAATGACACTGAAATGAAAACAATACAAATACTTAGCTGTGATACGAATTGGCAAAGGTGTAGAAGCTATGTTTTGGTTGTTGCTAGTGATGGAGATATCGTGCAATCCCTGTGTAGAATGTCTGATGCAAGACCTTAGTGCCTAGAAAGTGCTATCAAGAATGCTGATCCTTGCAAGAACACCAAGAAGCCCAGAACATTGAAAAGCAAAAGCACGAGAACTTTGTTTCGCCGGAAGAAGAATCGAGATTTCGTGATTAGCTCCCGAGATTAATCGATTTGTGATTAGGATCCTGTCAAAGGGTTAGAAAATTTGTTTAAGTATAACCGACGTCGGTGATTCAGCCGGCGTCGACCGACATTTGACCGACGTCGGTGGGTGCAGAATGGGAAAAAGAGCCACCAAGCCCATTTTTCATCCGCCAAGTGCACTATCCATTGGAGAATGTCAAAGGTTAGGCTAAATATGCATGAGAGTTGGTTAGGCGGTTAGAGAGAAGTAAGAATAGGTCTTGGGTGAGTCATAGGGTGGGAAATAGTCCAAGGTGAGGTGTCAGGCGAGGTGTTAAAGGGGAGAATATTAATAATAAATTATTATTTTTAAATTAGTAAGTGCATGTTTTAGGAATGGGTTAAGAAAGGACTAAGGGGGAAGGTGACCATGGGTTAGACACTATTTCGGTGTCTACACGACCATAGTAGTTGAGATAATAGGAAAGATAAAATAATTAGTAGATAAATTTGACACATGAAAGAAGAAGTAGGCATGGAAGAAGAAAAAGTCATAGAAGAAGCAATAGAGTGACTTGCCCCAAAACTTGTATAAAATTTGTGTGGGTGAAAGTGGACATCAAGGTAAGGCCCCATCATGAGATTAGATATTGTTGTGGGATATTTTCCTTGATGTTAAGGGTTTTCATTGTTGAAAAGCATCAATTTTTAATATATTCAAAATCATTCTCATCCTCGATAATAGGCATTTTTAGATGATAATTAAGTGGATCCAAAGTTTTGAAAGGAGGTGAGCCATAATTTTTAATTCTAGTGGCCACATGAAATTATTTACATTTGGAATTTCTACGAAGGTATAAGGAAGGAGAGAATTAAGGCATTTAGAGGGTTTAGTTAAATTCATCATAAATTTTTTATTTTTTACTTTAGTTTCATATAAAATGTATCACATGGTTAAAGGGTAAATATAACATTAGTAGTCTTAGAATCTACTGGGTTGATCTGGTCAACTCAGCTGGGTAGATAGGGAAAAGTAATAATATGAAAACCTAATATATTGTTTTGGTTGACCTAGTTGGGCATATAGGAAAAAATATAAGTCTTGAAAGCTATTGGGTCAAGGTGGTCAATCTAGTTAGGTATATAGTAAAAATCAATAGTCTAGAAACATATTGGGTCAAGTTGGTTAATTAAGTTTTGTAGAGAGGGAAAAGTAATAGTCTAAAAATTGATTGGGTTGAGCTAGTTGACCTAGTTGGGAAGATGGGGAAAATAGTGATTTAGAAACCTACTGGGTTTAGTTGGTTGACCTTGTTAGGTAGATAGGGAAAAATAATAGTTTGGAAACTTATTGGGTCAAAGTGGTTAACCTAGTTGGGTATATAGGGAAAAGTAACAGTCTAGAAATCTACTAGGTTGCGCTGGTCGACCTAATTGGGTAGATAGGGAAAAGAAATTTTTTATAAACTTGTTGAGTCGAGCTGGTAAACCTAGTTGGGTAGATAGGAAAAATAAATAGTCTAGAAACCTACAGGGTCAATTAGTTGACCTAGTTGGGCAGACAAGAAATATTACTAAGTCAAGATGTTTGACTTAGTTGTACACAAAGGAAAAGATAGAGTTTTTAAAAGTCTACAAAGTCGACTTGGTCAACTTAGTTTTACAAGTAAAAAAAGATATATTTTTTAAAATCCTACTAAGTCAAGATGGTTGACTTGGATGTACATAAAATAAAAGATAGAGTTAGAATAGGTTGAGATGGTTAAATTCATTGAATTTAGAAAAAAATTAACAATAGTTTCAATGATGTAGTTTAGAAACATAAGTAAAATAGATAAAATACGACACTATATGAAACACACAACATAGAAATATATCAACATTGGTCAATATAGTCTGAAATATAACAAATAATTAAAAACAAGAAGAAAATTTAAATTTTTAACTATTGATGCTAAATATTTATCTGAAAAGAAGATTAAGAAGTTGTAATAAAAGGTTTTAATTGATTTTTAGTCTCTTAAATATACTTATTTTTCTATTGAATAGTGATAGTCCAATGTTTCAGAGAGTTGATTATGGAGGAAGTATCATTCTCATAGCCCTATAAACTCATTTTCAAGAGTAATTTGAAATTAAATTCTTAGTGCTAACTACCAATTGATGCACCATAAAATCAAATAGATGGTTAGATTCTTAAGGCTCAATTTAGATAGAAATTCTAGGCATTTATGAAATACTATGATGTGCATGTAAATTAAAGACTATGTTTAGCTCTATACTATGGCTATGAGTATTGGGAAAAGTCCATTCACACCATGATATTTATAAATAATATACAAGTATTGTAAAAAGAGTAGTGTAGTCCTTCATGATAGTAGCTAAGTAGTTTTAAAACTATAAGTACATAATTTCTAGGGAAATTAAGAAAAAGTGACAACAAAGCCAAAAATTAAGCATTGAAAACCAATTTACAATTTCAAAAAGTAAGTAAAAAAGTAACCAACTCTTTTAAAAGAAAAGGTGAGATTAATTATTATGAAAATAAAGTGAATTACTTTGTTTATGCTAAAATTAAAACACATAAAATAAAGTCAGCTTGACTGATCTAGTTGGTAATAAAATAAAACAAATATGGGTAGGCCAATATAATCTATTATGAAAATAAATTGAAAAAAAACACTATCATCCAAGTTGACTTAGTTTATTTGGAAAAATAGACAAACATAAACTATGCTGGCCAATCAAATTAGTGAATTGCATGATATAGTTTTATCAGAACTAAAAAATGGTAAAAATAGAGTATAAATTTGAAATACTGGGTAAATTTACTAAAAAATAAAAATGATAAACTGAGATAATTGACCAAAATTGAAGTACGAAGTTGGTTAGAATTAACTTGAGTAATATAAATAGATATACCGGGCTAACTTAGTTTATTTACTGAGAGTGGTGAAAATCTGACTGCTAATTAGAATATCTAGACTTGATTTAGTCCACAATGGAAATTTTTAAAAATACATAGAGGTTAAATGTGGTTGAATAGGTTGACTTAGTCTGTAAAAAGATAGAAACTAAAAAAGGTAAAATAAGACTAGGTTGACCAGCATGACCTAGTTAGATGAATATTGAAAAATAAAGACTGCATAAATGAACTAGTTAACCAACCCTACCTAGTTGATTATAGATTAAAATTTAAAAAATAATAAAAATAACTAGGCTAAATAGCATAATCTAGTTTACTGAATATGAAACCTTACAAGCAAAGGATAAAACTAGGTGGACCAGTGTGATGTAGTTGATTGAAGATCCTAGATCTACAAACATAAAATGGATGGGTCGAATAACATGACATAATTGAATATAGATGAAAACCCTACAAATAGATCACAAAATTGGGTTGAATAACATGACCTAATTAATTATAGATTATTGATTTGTAAAAAAAGGTTAAAAATAAGTTGACTAACATGATCTAGTTGATTATGAATGAAAAATTTAAAAATGTATAAAAAAATTAAGATAGATCTAAAACTCATCTTACTTAGTAAATCCAAGCTCAAAGAAGGTAATCAACTAACATATATTATAATTATTTTTATAATAGGGGAATGACCAAATTGGATCCGCTAAACCTAACTAAGGGATCTCTTATCACAAAATACTAAAAGAGAGGTTTCTAAAGCCTCTAGTCAAATAAAATTATGCAATAACCCTAGTGTAATATCTATCTATCAAATGAAATAACAAAATTTAGATATACTTACCTTTGAATGAACCTGTCAAGTCTCAATCTCTCCCTTGGCCATTGGTGCTATGCAAGAGGTTATTATGGATTTGTAAGGATCACAATATAGAAATTATATCTAGGCTAAAAGACTCCTACTTTACATCAAATAATTCCCACAAGACATTTTATCTTCCCTTTAAGGTAAACCCTAAGCAGTGGTTCCTTAAAATGTAGATGTAACATAATTATAAGTTATAATAATGTAAAATGAGTGTTCCTATTATTGGATTTAAGTGTAGGTTATATTTATATAAAAGTATAGGTCCTAACCATTCTGGAATGTTATCTGATAAAGTTGGCCATCATGACTCTATTTTAATAAAAATTTACTATTAGGCCTTGAACTGGGTCATCTAAGCCAACTTAGTTCTATAATGTGCACTTTAAATTTCATAATAGGGTTGACCAAGCTGATTTAGTAAAAAAAATGGTATTTTATTAGTTAAGGGGATAATTTCTTAGAGAAATGGATAAATGGGTTTGTTTGCTTGGGGAGTTGGATAAGTGGGATTTATAATGAGTTTAGGTAATGATAGTGGGTTTAGGCATGATAAAATTAACCAAAAATATTGAAAAGCACCAATGATTTTCCCATGCATTTTTTGATGAACACTTTCAGATGTGCACTAAGAGAGATTGAATCTTGATAAGTTCCCACAAGAGAAAAAACATCAATAAATGATAAAGTTTTACTTGTTTTTATGTATATAGTTTACACCAATAAGAAGCCTATTTTATCCACATGATTTGTGGTTCACCTTAGAAGAGCATATATTCTATGGAATTTACTCTCGAATTAAGCTCAAAACTAGGGTCAATGTGCTACAAGAATGGTTCTACCTATGTAGTTAGTGCTCTAAAATATTGGGTTGACAATAATCAATATATGAGCAAGTATATCTAAAAGTCTACATATCATTCAAACCCTTTCTTGGATCACTCTTTATCCTTGTTTTTTGTTTGGTTTATCTTCTTACATAGTATATTTTCTTGATTCATGTTATGTACATAGTCATACATGTATTAATTCATTACATAACATTATAATAAATAGTGTTACTTTTTACTATATTGCTAATGGGTTCATTAATATAGTTTTTATTTTATGTTATACATAGCCTTGTTTAATTCATTGTAAAATGATATTTTACCTTTAATGATGCAATAAAATATATAATTTATTTACTTAATTACAATGTTGTTTCCAAGGTTAGTTTAGAATACTTTCCCTAAAAAACTAGTTCATTTTGCTATACTGTCGAATCTAATGTTTATGTTGTTCATACTAGATGAGGTATAAATCCACATATACCTCCTCCCTCACTTGGGAAATTTAATCAAAAAAAGGATTTGATATTTTATATCAAATAAAAAATACTAATTCAAAAATTTACCTCTTTGAGTTGTTACAAAAAGACCAATGTATAAGGATATTTTTTATGAAGCTTTATGCACTACTTTTTTGACAAATACTGTTGAACCTCATATGTAACTTCTAGCATTATTACCATTCAATGGACCAAGGGAATAATTTCATTTAAAAAGGAATATCTTCCCCAAATTCATATTATCAACCACTATTTACCCTTGTATATTCATGTTTTGTACAAAATAAAGTGGTCAAATGTGTGCATGTAGATAATGGATATGGATGTAACATTTTTAGTATATCATTGTTAAATTTACTAGGCATAATGTAAAATGAACTCACCCATTTAGATATGAATATTCATGGGTTTGAAAATAGCCCACATCAAGTAATTGGGCATATTACATTGAATATCACCTTAGGCCCATGTACCCTCACGATAATTTATCAAATTATGCCTAATGATCTTAATTGTAACTTGTTATTAGGATGACCTTGGATTCATGATATGAATGTTTTTCATTTAGCTTTTCATAGATATCTAAAATTTAGTTATCAAGGGTATATATATGCATGCCCTATATATCATGATCCTTTTATGTATTGTGCCCTTGTGCATCCCATTGATCCTTATATTCCATATTTACAAACTTCCTCTTTGGACACACCATTATTTGATTTAAGCACTGAGGCTCCATTAACCAAAACCACATTTGATGGGTTCTTCTCACTTTAATCAAATTAGTTTTGGACTCAAATATTTACAAAAATATAGATATACTATAGGACAAGGATTAGGTAGGCATGCTCAAGGTATAGTTGATCCTATTTTACCTATTCTTAAGGAAGTCAAAGAAGGCCTTGGATATAGTAATATGTCTACTTATCCTAGACATCCTCATTCTAAGTAATCACCCACATTTATATATGATACTAAAGAGTGCTTTTCACTTCATACTCAAAACAAACATGTATGAAAATTAATATTAGTATATCCTAAGCTCATTGAATTTATAATTCAACTAAAATTTAAACATTGGATTAATTTTCAAATGATGAGTCTCTTTTTGGAATACCTTGGTGCATATGAAGATCTTACTTATTTTCATTACAAGAAATAATTTCTTGTGAAACCAATGCACATGTTTATTTTAACGAAAATGATGAGTCCATACCACAAACATAATTAGATGGTCATAATACTACTCCTACTACTCAATTTATGGAAGATAGATAAACATTACTTAATGAAGAAATAATTGAATTTCATTTTGGCACTATAAATGATCCGCGACCAATACTATTAGATACCATGTTAAAGGATGATGAAGGCAATTATATTTGGAAAAATTTACATGATTACCCTAAATTACTTGCACAGCCATATAAATATATGCCTAGTTTAATCATAAAGTGGCTATACATAACATTGTATTATATCCTAATGGCAAACCATTCAAGCAAAGGATAAGAAAAATGCATCCAAACATTTTTTTGTAATCAAAATTGAAGTTGAAAGACTTTTTTATATGATAGGTTTATTCATGCTATTAATTATATCGAGTGGGTTTTTAATATTGTCCCAGTAACAAGTCCTAATAGAGACATTCAATGTTGTTCAGATTATCATGATCTCAAAAAAGATTGTCCTAGAGATGATTCCATAACATGATATGAGATGTTATCATTCATGGATGTTTTTTTATAGATATAACCAAATCAAAATAAATCCTTTTGATTAAGAGAATACATCATTTAACACATCATGAGGAACATTTTGTTATACTATCATGTCCTTTGGATTAAGAAAGACATGAGTAACATATAACTAAGCCATGAATCATATTTTTCATGATTGAATTTGTAAAATAGTTAAAGATTACATGGATGCCTTATTATCAAAATAAAAACATTGACAAGACCATCCTATTGATTTACAACAAATATTTGAAAGAATGAGGAAGTATAATATGTGTTTAAATCCAAAAAAGTGCATATTTGGGTTTACGATAGGAAAATTATTGTGTTTTATTATCTCTAAAAGAGGTATTGAAGTTGACCCTAAGAAATTAAAAATTATAATTGATATGCCACAACAAACTGACCTTAAGAAAATTTGATATTTATAATGTAACATTCAAGTTATATGAACTTTTATGATTCAATTGGTAGATGAAATGATATATTTTACATGTTTACTTAAGAAAGATAACAAAAATGAATGAGATAAAATTTTAAAACAAAGTTTTGATGCACTTAAGTAATATCTTATAAATCCACTTGCTATATGCCTCCCATTCTAGATAAACCTCTTTTATTACATATTTAGGCTAATGATCATGCCTTGGGTGCTTTGCTTTTTGATATATTTTGCTAAGATCTATGAATAACGATCATGCGATGATGTCGAATTCTTGTAGAGGCAGAATGAGAGCTCTAAAAATAAGAAAATTCCACAAAAGAAATGTTTGCATTAACCAAATTTAGGAAAAACTAAAGTACGTATAGGGTGAAATTAGGTCACCAAAAAGGTAAAACCCTAACTCATAATTAAAACCCACTTAAAGGTAAAATACCCCTAATGAATTAATTAACTAACCTAAGTAAGCTAAAAAGACATGTAGGTAAAACCACTAGGTGGGAAAAAGCCTACACTGACACCCCCCTTGAAGCATAGCTTAGATGGGTAGAAGAATTGGGTCCTAGAAATGAGGCCTGATGAGGTATGAAGTACAATACAAATCCCATAAACTAGGGTGAAGGAAAAAACCCGTAGGTAAAAAACCTCCTCCCAAAAAAGAGGGTAAAGAAGAAAAGAGAGCTAAAAAACCCCACTAAGATTTACAATTGACTATAGCCACTCGGTGTCCCCCAGAGGAATGCTCAAAAGTGACTATGAATCAAAAGTAGATGCAATGAAAAGTGGGTTACCATGGAATGATGAGTTTGTCCACCAAGTGCTTGATGGATCTTCAACCAAGATGTAATTCTTATGAAATGAATGATCCTCATATTGTGAGGTAGGTGCCCCAACTGCTCTATGCCAAGATGGTGAAATATAAGTAGAGGCAAAGAAGGTCTACATAATCCTCTATAACTATGGAACATATTGCCTAATGTCTGATGTGTCCTAGGTCAGTAAACCATTACCTTATAATGTCAAAAGTAGACCATAGGTAGGTGGGTCAAGAACTAACTCTTAAATATTTGGAAGGTGACAAGGAGATGGTGGAGGTGTATCCACTTCACTGTTGTAGTCATCTATAGAAGAAGAGTTTTCAATATCAAAAAGTAGCTCAGGATTAAAAGTGTTAATAGGTACAGGTGAGTTTGAAGAGGAATTTAAAGACTCTGAAGGAGAGTTAGGATTAAAGTGTGAGAATATATATAGTTGAGTTTGATGATCAACCATTCCCATAGCCAAAATAGTACCACTATGAAACTCTCTGATGTACACTAAATTTGGAGTGAATTCAACTCATATGGTCAGACCAAGGTGAGTGATCTAATAGACTAACATGAGATTAGTTAAGAGTGAGGGAACTCTTAAAACATTATTGAATGTTCTACCACTCACTTCAATAGACCCTCTCTTGAGAACCTTTTTATAAGTGTTATCACCCAGTTGTATAGAGGACATGTCACATGGTTCTAAGGAACTGAACTCAATTTGTGAAGAGGCCATGTGATGTGAAGCACCATAGTCAATGACCCATGTAGGAGGAGTTGGAGGCACAACTACAACTAAGGCTTTGCCCTTATGTTTCCCCTTGTTATTTTATTTTTCCTTTTCTATGTTATATTTGTTTACCTTAGTGGATTCATGGGTTGATGAAGATGGTTTGATAGAATCTAGAACACCTATGTTGTTTTGAATAAGAAGGCTAGTAAGGTGGTCAATTTATTTCTTCAAACATTTAATCTTATCATACTTACCTAAATAATGACCACATTTGATCCAATATTTCTTAGGATTATGACTAGAATAAGAGGTTGCATTGATTGATTTGGAGGTGGAAATATTTTCACCCTTCTCAACATTTTTCTTGCTCTACTTTTCCTCTTTACTGTTAAAAGCCTTATCTTTCTCAACAAGAAATGCATGATATTTAGATGACTTCACTATGCCCATATGTATCAAATTATCTTGATCCTGAATCAAGTTAGAAACAAAGGTATCTAAACAAGGCATCTTCTATGTAGTGTTAAGAGCACTCTTAGTGGCATGAAAAGTGGACATAAATACAAAATATTGAGGACCCAGTTTAGAGAGTATTGACAAAACAAGTTGTTCATCTTTATTATAAATTTCACATGCTTTCAAATACAATCTCAACGGTTTGAACTTGGTGAAAAAAATATTGATGAGTGTCAAAGTTATCTGGGCTCAATCTGATAAGCTCATTTTCTAGCTCATGTTCTCTCATCACATCCTACACTCCAAAGAACTTGGATAGTGTGGTCCACACTTTAGTAGGTGTTTTGGTAGATTCAATGTGAAAGAGTAGATTTGGGGAGATTGAGAGACACAGTAGTCTATGGACTTTGTCACAATGATTAAACCATTTTATTTTCTCTCTAGCATCAGTAGGTTTAGTCTCAGTGCCCATTATAATTTAATGATAACCTTTGGATTACAAGGTGATTTCCATTCTAGGTTTCCATTCATGATAATTAAATGGTGTAAGTGGACTAATAGAGAGTGAATCCATAGTGCAGAAGTAAATATTGTTACAGTAATTAAAGAAGTAATGTAAAAAATCAAGAATGCATAACATAACATAGTACCCCCTTAGAACTATTAGCATTGAACTCTCGTAAATGTTTCAAATACAAGAATGCTCATACAAATGTTGGATTCAATAAAAAATGTGTCTTGAGAATTAGGTGCATAAGTATAAGGAACTAGAGGGATGTTAGATTGAATTGATAATGCATCTAAGAGTGTACAAAAAATTTGAAAAATATTTGTAGCTTTAGAAGGCCCAATGGAAAGTCCAATGTGTAGAGCATAAAAAATAATCACTTTTAAAGAAAATGACACTCAAAAAGGAGTTACCAATCAAAATTTATGGCACTTACAAGTTCTTACTTCAACATATCCCTGGACCCTTTCCAAAAATGGAATTTTTTTTCAGACTATTTTTTCATCCAAAAATCCAAAAATGGCAAAAACTTTAATCTATTTATTCATTACCTTTCACCTCAAATTTGATGTCCAATTGAATGTCATGTGGGTTTCCAACACTAATTTACTTTGGGTTTTCTAACTACTTCAACTTATAAAAAGTAACAAGCAGTCACCCTTTAAAAACCCAAGTGGGTCTTGCTAGTGTAAATCAGGTTCTTCCAACTGCTTTACTTTGAGCTTGAAATTCAATAAGACTACCTCTAAAACCCAAATTGTTCTTGCAGTGTTGATCAAGTTCTTGAACAATGACTACTTCAGGGTTTCAAATAATTGTAACTAAAAAAAGTAATGAGTAGTTGGCCCTGGAAAACCTGAATGGGTCTTGGTAGTGTTGATCGGGGTTGTGAAGTCTGATTGCTGAAGCTTGATTAATTGTAAGTAGTTGCCTTGGAGAAGTATAATTAATTATAATTAGTTGCCTTGGAGAACCCCAATTACTTCCAAGTAGTGTAATTCAAGTTTCTTGGACTACTTTACCTAACTTCATGAATTGGAAGTAAAGTAATGCTGAAAACATGATTTTGTCTGCAAGTAAGTTATAGCACTTCAAAAACATGATTTGGTCTGGAATCAAGTAATTACCATCCAAAAACTTAATTTGGTATACACAATAAGTAATGGCCCTCTAAGAACCCGATTTGGTCTACAGGAATTTTTTTGGGGTTTGCAGGCTTGATTACTTCATCTGTACGGACGTCCGACTAGATAAAAGAAATTTATTTCTAGGAAAATCCATGGGATTTATAAAAAAATATAAAAGCAACCCATTTTATATCTCAAAAAAGCCACAAAATATATGTAAAAGGATTTTTCTTTAAAGTCCTTCTAACATGAATTTTGAGGCAGTTTTAGAAAATGCCTCCAAGGTCAAAAATGGTGGTCGTATAGTATGAAAAAATAATAAGGTAAATGCAAGAGGATATTATCAAAGGAGACAAATGCATGAGGCTATTAGGAAAGCTTTGATACCATGATATATTTCACCAATATATTTGAATAATAGTCACAATATGATGTCAAATTTTTGTAGAGGCAAAATGAGAGCTCTGAAAACAAGAAAATTCCACAAAGGAAATGTTTGCATTAACCAACTTTAGGAAAAAAAAATACATATAGGGTGAGATTAGGTCACCAAAAAGGTAAAACCCTAACTCATAATTATAACCCACTTAAAGCTAAAATACCCCTAATGACTTAATTAACTAACCTAAGTAAGCTAAAAAGATGTGTAAGTAAAACCACTAGGTGGGAAAAAGCCTACACTAACACTTTTATAGCATGATGATACTCATTGTGAATTTTCCATATATTATATTAGTTTCACACTTCAGGATTATGAAAAAATTATAATTCCATTGGAAGGCTATGTTTAACACTTATTTTTGTTACCCAAAAATTATAACATTATTTACTTCACAATGAGACTCAATTTATTACTAAAGTGGATTTGATTCGATATCTTATGGTAAAACCCCATCTATCAAGACACATGGAAAAGTGGGTAATGATTCTTAATAAGTTCAATTTAACCTTTGTTTCACAAAAATCTATTAAAATACAAGCTATTTTTGATTAATTATTTTTTGTCCATTACAGGATTAAATGCCAATCATTACTAAATTTTGAGATGAATTCACCTCTTATAGTATTGATAAGGATATTTGGAACATGAATTTTTATGGTTCTAAATGTTTCCCTAGGGTTGAAGAGGGAATTTTATTCATCACTCCTCAAGGTTTACTTATTCCCTTCACTTTTCTCTTAGTATTTGTATGCACCACCAACATTCCTAACTATATATCTCTCTATTAGCATGGTAAAAGGAAATGAGATTTGGTATAATTTGGCATTATTTTTAAAGAGAGAATAAATAGGTTGGTGTAAAAAAGAAGGCCTATAGTCAAGGGAGAAGAAAAGTCAAAAGGGAAAATGAAGAACCTTTATAGGCAAATGTATAGAGAGGGAAAAATTAGTCCATTGTTTAATAAACTATATCTTTCATGGCTTCATTGAGTTCTTCTTCTTCTTACTTGTTCATTATTTTCATAATTTATTGTTCATAGTTTGAAATTTGTTATTTTTTTATTGTCATTGAACTATAGTGTGTTATTATTATTGTTAATAAACTACTGCTAACAATGAGGCCACTGGGAATAATTTGAACTTGATTTTCCTCTTGATTTATAATTTAAGATGCCTTGGTTTTGTTTCCCATTCGATAGATTACTCAATAGATTGAGAAGGGTATACGTGATCCATGTGATTATTTTCATGTCAAAATAACTAAGGAGGATGAATTGATTTTGATGTGGTAGAAGAGGCATGTGTATCACAAAATAAGTGATGCCAAGATTTATGCACACATAAAAATATGAGGTAGAGGTTCCCATTGAGAAAAAAGTGCCTTGGCTATAGCTTTGACATTTGATATAAGAAGAGTAAAATAATATCTAGTGGCTCCACGAATGATCAACCTTCCATTTTATAAAGGGAATGTATGGGAGAGTGGATTATCAATGGCAGACAGGCTATGATAATGAATGCACCTATGTTAACAACAAATTTACTGTGTGAGGCAACCTCGTTTATGAATTTGATTGGTCACATGAGTATGTGAGATAAAAGGAAGATGTATATTATGACAGGGGTTGTTATGGGAAGATTCATACAATAATGACATGGGCCAATGTTCATTGGAAGGATATTATAAATTATTGGAATCGATCAGTCATGGTTCCATTGATAGAAATATTGTTGACACAAGATTATCAAAGCATACAATGAATCCAAAGAAGAAACAACCTCCAAATAAGGTGAAATTTAGCTATTTTCCTATTAGAATACAGTAGATTTTCCAAACTAAAAACTGTGATCCATTCAGTGAAATTCAATGTAATGCATGGATGATATTTTATATAAGCCCTAATATGTAGTAGGATTGGTAATGTGGATGTGATATTATGGACTTGAAGAAAATTGAGCTCATAATGGCATTTCCTATGAAGAATATATACTGAGAATATTATTCTTTTGGTGATACTATTCTAGCAGGTGATATTATGGCCTTCAAGAAAATTAAGCTCAAAATGTCATTTCCTATGAAGAATATATACCAATTTTTTTTTTGACATATAATTTCTTATTCTATTTCGGGTAGAAATATACCATCACATAAGAAGTCTTTCCACTACAAATAACATATGACACAAAATTATTCATTGTTATTTTATACACTTTGGTTTCTTAGAGATTTATAAATTTGGCTAGTTTTTGGAAAAATTTTCATATTGGAGGAGGTCTAAATAAAGAAAAAGCATTTATATTTGTGAAAAACTAAAATGTGTTTGATGTTGTAATAGATAGTTAAAGTAAAACAGAATGGAGTTATGACACGAGAGGCTAGGGAGATTAGGATCACTTGAGTAGTTATCTTGAATACAAGATGATGAATCAAAATTCTGATACCTTGATTAAATATGGCCTTTTGTGTCTCAGAGCAAGACACCTATTTTGCTTAGGTGAGTGTTAGTATGAGTAAATGGAAATGAGATTTAGTATAATTTAAAATTATTTTTAAGAAAATAAATATGTTGGTGTCAAAAAGGAGTCAAATAATTATGAGAGAATAAGAATCAAAAGGGAATATGAAGAGCCTTTATAGGTAAATGTATAAAGGAGAAAGCAGACCATTATTCAATAAAATATATCTTTCATGTATTCATTGATTTGTTATTATTCTTCATGATTGTTCATTATTTATTTCATTTATTGTTCATAGTTTTAAATCTATTATTTTATTCTTTCCATTAAACTATAGGGTGTTATTATTCTTTCTGCTAAACTACTGTTAACACTCTCATTCTTGGTTTATAAACAACACAAAATTTGAATATCAAATATTTACGTTTATATGGAGATTCAAAAAATTTCGTTAATTAATTACTAAATATTTATCAAACAAATGAAGGAAATATTATTCCTTATAAAGGTATGGTCCAAAACTAATATCATCATTCTCTCTGTTTTACATTGAAAATATTCCTCAAAATGATAATCGCCATAATGATGCAATGACTAGTGCTATTTATTTATTTATAAATGATATTAATTATGATCATGATTTTTTTACCATCTAAGAACTATGTAATAATTTGGTAGACACATATACTATCAATGAATTAGAAGTGCTATTAGTTACTCAAAGCATGGATAATCCTAATTGGTATGCTGACATATATAATTATCTCTATAAATATACCTTCCCTAAAAATACAACAAGGAAAGATAAAAATTACTTTATAACATCAAAAAAAACATTATGTACTCATTGGTAGATCTTTTTTAAAACCTTCTTTTGGTGGACAACTCTTACAATATTTAAATCGTATTGAATTTCAAACAACCAAATTTGTAGTAAATAATAGTGAATATGGTGGTTATTTTAGTGGAAAATCCATGTATTATAAACTCCTCTAACAAGGATATTATTGGCCCAAAATGGAGAATGAATGCCATGAACATGCTAAATTGTGCTCTTAATGTCAAAAACATAATAATATTAATCATGTTTCATACAACGGATTACAACCTATCATATATCCATGGGCTTTTTCTCTTTAGGGATTTGATCTAATTAGTAAAGTCAATACTAAATCCTTTGAAAGACATAAATTTAACGTTATTTACACTAAATATTTTAAAAAAAGGGTGGAATCTATGCCATTACAATTCACTAAATGTGAAGATATTTGTAACTTTCTCCTTACACATTTAATTGCATGATTTGGGTTACTTTATGCAATCATCATGAATAATGGATTCTATTTTGAGAATAAAATGGTAAAAATATTTTGTATTATTTTTAAAATTTGACATAAATTTTATATTCCTTACTACCCAAAGGAAATGGGCAAGTTGAGGCAACTAATAAAGTGATTGCTAATATCTTAAGTAAAACTATTTCAAAACACGGGGCTAATTGGAATAATTAGTTTATCTATACTCTTTAGGCATATCACAAAAGTGTTAATATACCAATGAAAGCCATGCCATGTTCTCTTATTTATGGTATAGAAGTAGTACTTCCTATAAAAGTATAAATTTCATTCTTACATGTATCATTGAAGGAAATTATAAAAGATAATGAATATCATGAAAAAAACCTACATGAATTAGAAGTTCTTGATAACAAATGCATACAAGCTCTCAAACATTTAATTTTTGATCAAGCCCACATTAAAGAGCATATGGAAAGGAAATTCATGATAGATAATTTCAAATTGATGACCTTTTATTCAAATAAAATAAAAATAATACAAATTCTAATAAAGAAAACAAAGGAAAATTCAGGCCAAATTGGTTGGGACCATTTATAGTCACTGAAAAGATTGGTCTTATATTTTATCATCTAACTACACTTAAAGGAAATCCTATAAAAAATCCCATGAATATAGCATATTCATCATTATTTCACATAGATAACATTTTAAAATTTTCATTATGCATGCTTTACTTTCCAAATATGGAAAAAATCCAAAAAAAAAATTCATATATACTAGAAGTCCATAAGCATCAAAATATTTTCAAAAATATCCAGAACCAAGACCCATAAACATAATTTAATATTTTTGGATTATATATTACATATGTTATTTATCTCTTTGTTTAGATATAACACATTTAATTTGATTTTCAATACATAATGCTTTCCATGATGTATTTGAGTGTGAAAAAAGACACATTTTTATAAATAACACATTCATACACACAAAAACTTGTTAAAATCAAAAAATATTTCATACAGTCAATTAGGATAGAGTTGCACCATTCAAAAAAATGTACTATGGTCCTATCCTCTATTGTATTCCTATCCCTATGTATTTTACATTTCTTATTTTAACCACAACATAGTCACACCAACTTTTTATATAATTTTTCCTCACCAAAAAAAGAATATACTTAGATATCATTCAAATTTCATGCTTAAGGCATACTTCTCCATAGTTTTGATGTTGGGATATCCTTATACCACTACCTTGCTTAGTTGGGGGCATCGCTTTGTTCTATAGAAACATTCATACAAGTTTTATTCATCCAAAACCTCTTTTCTATGTTGCGCTATAACAAAAATATATTTCTCTTTTTCATTCATAATTTACATGTACCATGATGAATATGATATTCACTAAAATAACATATATACATATAATCAAAAGATGCTAAATTTAATTCCTCTATGCTTCTTTCAAATGTTTGTTTCCTTATATAACATGATTTAATTTATTTGCTTCTTGTATGTAGCCCTTGGCCTTGTGTATTTTTAACATACACCCTCTTGATTGTATGGCATCATCATGCCTTATGTTATGGCCCTTGGCCTTCTATGTTTGTGATAAATTTACATACCCCTTGTATTCAGACTTTAGGCCTTATGTGTGACATTTATACATGATTTCTAACTCTATGTGACATATTACATGTCCCTATTATGTGGAATTTGTGCTTTCTTGTGTAAATTATGTGTCTTTGCTTACATGTTTGTTACGTAATATTATGGTGCCATGATGAGTATCATGCACTACTAAGTATGTATTACATATATCTATGGTGCCATGATACATATCATGCACATAATATTTATGTGATTAAATGATTTATCTATTTAAATATAATTATAAAAATAGATGTGAAAAACTTACAAGTTATTTATCATGCTTCATACACTACTTCAATGATAAATTCCTTTACAATGATGCAATACAATATCTAAAATTTTCATATATTTAAATGTTACATATTTTTAGATTATAATACAATCAAAATACTCACATGCTATTACATGAATACGTATTTCACAAATTCTCTCACTTTTTATTTTGAGACAAGTAATTTGTAGGCAATTTCCCTCATCTCAAAAGTGGGGCATCATAATGGGATTATCTAAGCTTTCACTAGAAATACATTTGAGATTTTATAGTTTACAATATGTAAAATTAGAATTTTCAGATTTTGGGAACATTCAGCTTGCTTATGCTTTTCACTCTTACAACTACTTGAGCACATATACACTTGTGTGGAGATCGTTACAAGGTTTCAAACCATTTTAAAAATACCAAATTATCACTCTATATATTGTAGGGGGAATGATATACATTTATGTCTAAAATACTACTTCACAAAATTCAGATTTCTCTTTTTTAAATATCAAGTTTCAATAATTTACATTTTGAATCTAGATCTATGTATAGAAGTGTGACTCATGTTTTATAAGTGGACCGCATTTGAGCTTAGTGATGCTTCATGTATTAGTATTAATTTAGTAAGTTGTGTCCTAGTTCCCACCCTTCTTTTCATTTCAACAAGTGAGCCACATTTGAGCTTAGTGATGTTCCACATCTTGGTTTTACTTTTAGAAACCACTTCATTGGTTCCCAACTTTTCAAAATAATTATAGATTACTCTATGAGTGTTGGATCATATAATGTTTACAACTTTAACATATTCACCAATTCTTCAAATTTAAACTTGATAACTCTTAATTCAATATAATTTCAATGCTTATCCACATGCCTCAACATTGAGGCATACACATATCCATGATATATACAAAGTGTTTATACTCACTCCATAATTGAATTTCATCTACTCTATTAATTTTATGCATCACTAAAATAAATGGTGGAAAATTTTGAAATTGAAATTTAATTAATAAATGCTTGAAAATGATTTTTCTTGACATCCTTACAAAGCTTAGTTAATTCACCATTATAATAACCCACAATATCTAAGGAAGCCTCAAAAGTATCACACATACTTTACATATCTCCAAGACTTCCCTATTCTATCACTATTCATCCATATTCAACATATACTTCTCTAGAACTTTAGTTTTAGAAACTCTTTCCCTTTTGGATAAGAATGAACTAGTAGACAAGGATGCACTACATCCTTGTTTGCAGTGTGACCTTATCCATAGTGATCTAATAGTCATATACATAAAATTACATCAAGGCTCACACTTGAAATCCCCATCTCTCTATCTACCATTGACTAACAAAACTTATACTATATGATATATAATGCATCTATCTTTTGAGTTAAGATTTTTATTTCAATTTTAATGCAATAACATAGTCTTTGGCCAAGTCTAACAATGTTTTACTATAGGTTAAGGGAATAATTTGTCAAGCATCCAAGTCTAACAATGTTTTACTATTGGTTAAGGGAATATTTTTTCAAGCATTATAATAAAAATATTTATAGTTGAATTCACATGACCTTTCATATAGGGATAACTACATCATCTTGAGGCCTTAGGGATTTGTAGGCAACACTTAGTCAAAAAGGGGTTTTATGAGGATAGCTTGACCACTCCCATATCCACTATTTTTCACCTTTTTCATTTGATCTATCTTGTGTGCTTGTGTATAACTAGGTAACCTATTTTAAATCTCTTTCACACATCAAATCAAGCTCCACCCAAAACTAATTCACCTACACAAAGGGGTGAACAACTCCATATTTTAGATCTAGCACATAATCTATCTAGTTAAATCCAGAGTAGTAGACAACAACACACTACAACCTTATCTACCTGTTATAGATTTGTACCAGTATACAATGGATCTTTATTTTATGATGCATTTATGTTTAAAATTTATTGAAATTAGTCATAACTCATAGAAACTAATTAAAATATGAATTAATTTATTCTGTAAGGATAATTCTCTAACCTTAGCCCTAGTTTTTATTTTAGCAATTTAAAACATCTGCAAATTATGTAGATTTATATATTTACTATATATTGTCTTATTTTACTTCATAGATTATATTTAAATAGTTTACATTTCAAATTAGAGTTAATTTTTTATTTTAATTAATTCTAGTGTAAACACCTTACAATAGAAATCGATCTATGGATTATTTATCACAACAAGAATGGATGCCATGTTATAGTTAACATATAATAATTGGTCATGAAATAGATAGTTATGAGTCATTAAAACAAAATATTTATTAAATTAAGAACCAAGGTATTACTATAATAATTAAAGTAAAGGTAAATGTCCAACAAATGAAAATATCACTTAATGTGCACAAACATGAAAAAATAACCCCATTGACTATTCAAGTATTCATAGAAGATGATTATCAGAAATAAGGTTATGTTAATGTATAATAAAGGTTCAATAAATTTAGTATTATATTCCTATTCCAATTAGGTCACATAATAAATAAGCTAAAACACACTATGTATTACAAAGGGTTTGTCAATCATATCACATTACCAATGCTTGCAGGCCAAAGGTTATGGCAAAATTAATGAATGTGATATTTAATGTGGATAAATTTCATAGTACACTAAAAAAACAATGGTTAAAAAAATGCAATCCAATGTTGATAGTCCAAATATGTGTGCCACTTTTGAGTTTGATGATAATACAATCAAAATTCAAATAGATGGAAAAGATGAACACCACAAAAGGTTAAACATTGAAGAATAAGTGAGGTTGAATTGCTTATTAAAATGAAATTTAAATCTACACATAGTGTGGAGATAAATAAAATTATTGCACATATGTGTCTTAAGATGGAGAAGGAAAATATTATAAACATACCTAGGTATGATGACTCTAGTGACTATGACATGTGGACAATTGATATGATTATATATCTAGAGATAATAAATCTATTAAAATATATAAGGTCTACACATAGGCATTATATTAGGAATATAAATTTGAAAATATATATATTTGAAAATATTCAAAGAATATAAAACCAATACCTATGCATGACATGATTTTATATTACATAGATTGATTAATATTATTCATCATATATATGGTGAATTACATATCTATTTTCTATGGACATATTTTTCAAATTATATATGAGTGGGATGTATGACATATAGGATACATATGATACATGTAAAGATAGATGCATGACATTACATATACACATGGGAAACCTTTATACATTGGGGACATGCCTATACTGGGGGTGTCTTTGTACATTCTTTTGTTATATATTTTTATACTGATCCATTAATCATAGTAGGTTATTATACATGACTTATTATTACTCATAATTTATAGAGTATTATTTATTATGGATATGATGATTTATTATATTGATTCATGAAATTGATTGATTATGTGGACTAACATTGATTCCTTCATGCATGGTTAATATTGATGATTAATAAATTTATTGATCATTTATGTGTGACATACTAAGTGTTCAATATGTGCATTGACCATGTATTATCTTGTCATGTGTTAGTTGTATCAAAATATCCTCTAGTTTGAGTCATGTCCATTTCATGTCCATGGCAGGTCAAAGTTTTTCATATCTTGTATGCTTATGTGATCTATGATCATGATGTATTGTGTGTGTGTGTGTGGGTGAGGCTACACATATGACTATTACTATAATCTTGGTCACATAATTTATACCACACATATTTTTATTATTTGTGATTCCATTATTTGTATAATGTATCTAATGTGATTCGTCGAACTTCATCCTTAATTGATATACCTCCTAAACATTGACACTTATGTTACTAGTGATTTAAATTACATGTTTGATACATGCTTGAATAATCAAAATATTTATATGATGAGATATATTATCATGTTTTTATACATACTTTACATGATTATAATTTTATATATGACACATGATGCACATAAATCTTTATTTTGAGATGAATTATTCATAGGTTTCAACTCTCATATCAAAATAGGGGCATACAATGGGTTTGTCTCAAATATTTAGGCCATGATAGATATATAATTCACCTTTTGAGATATATTATTGGATTTAGATGTGTCAAATTGAATAGATTGAGACGTATGAGGGGAATTATGTAGGATTATGAGGAATAGTTGAGGCATTTTATTAAATTATGATAGACATATATTGGCATTCTATAGAAATTTGAGGGACATTGGTTCATCTTGGGGCATGAATTTTGTTCGTGCAAACACTTTTCTAATTTATATATTGTAGATCATTGGGAAAATATGGTACTAACTAAGCACATTGGGTCTATAATACATCTACATTGGTTGATATTTTAACATAAAAACCTCTTTGAAGGTTCCTTTTTTACATATGATCTTGTTTTGGGCATCCAATTTTACATGCAAACCTAATTTCAAGGTTCCATAAAAAAATATTATGATATTTAAAGTAGTGTGATTGAGGTTACTATGTCATTTATTCATAATAATCCTTTGCCAGTGGTAATTAGGGAATTTACATTCTTAAACTCATGGATTCAATATCTACATCTCCTTGGGGCATGATCACCTCATGATATTATCCAAATACATTCAATAAGTGGCAAGCTTGTGTTGTTCACTCCAATCTCTAAATTCATGAAATATCCATGAGATTGGGTATTCCCTAAAAAGGAAGATAGGGACAACTATGAAAATTTTTTCTCCATTTTAGGATTAATCTAGGATCAGCCCAAGGCATGACTATAGGTATTTGACTTCATAAATAAAGTCTGCATGCATAGTCTCTAGGAGATGTAACATTACCATTGAAATTTTAATATGAAGTTATTGCACACACGTCTAATTATCAAAGGTTATTTTGGGAGTTTGAGTATTATTATTTTATATTTATAAACACAAGGGGAAAGGGTAGTTCAATCTTAGAAAACAAACACAAAAGGTAAGGGAGAGTAAGGCAAAAAAAGGAGCGTCTAGGTCTGGAATGAACTTAATGCATTGATCATAAAACCAAGTGACCTTACCAAAGTTATACCACTATAGACTGAGGTTCACTAAAGTTCTACCTCCAAGAACATATAGTGGGAGGAGTCTGAGGGATCCTAGAGTATGCCTCAAATACGAGCCCTTAATAAATATGAGTACTAGGAGTTTATAATAAACTACACATAGAAACCCTATGGTAATTTGTAGATTAACACATAAAATTAACATTACTACAAAATGGAAATGACATAACTCACACAATGATTATAATAGCTAAGCACATCATAACCATATCACACTTAAAGTACAAAGTATTAATCCAATTAATCTAGCATTGATAAGTATTCAAAAATGGATATGAAAGACAATTGAGACACATAATAAACCCTTTGTATAAAACAAGAATTATATTCATTAAAAAAGTGAGTGATGCTACAATAATCAATTTTTTCCAACATTATAGTATAGAGAGATGAAGGAAAAAGTAGGTAAAATCCTAGTTATAAGATGACAACACTTTCGAGCAAGTTTTTTAGTTGACCCCTATATTACAATATGACTTTGAATTATTTAGATGAGGATGGCATTCAATTCCAAATAGCATGAGATTCCCATCTTGGGCATGATGGAAACTCATTATAGTTACAAACACAATTTGATATTCAAAATAAATAAATCCCATTAAACCCACAAAAAAATTGTAGGGGACTACTTAGTTGATACGTAAAGGTGGTTGTGAAGGTTTAGCTCCCAAATGATTTGATATTACATATATAACCTCTAACACGGCCAGCATGAGGTTGAATTCTTTATCTATCTTGGTAAGGTTCATCAAGGACTCCTTGAATATAACCTCAGCTTGAGTTTCCACCTTTGATAGACTTAGAAGTGTACTTATATTGACACTTAGACCCTAAAGACCTGGTTGATGCTTTTCTTGGATTGTGTTGATAGATCTAAAATCACATGGGCCCCTTCCTTATTTTATTTAGTGACCTTCTCCCTCATGACCTGGTCAAATTAAACTAGACATACTCTAAATTCTCCTTAGTCTAGTAGGGTGTAATCTAGGTGGAATAACACAGAGATATTGACCTTCTTGAATTAGGTCAATATCTTCTTCTTGCCCTCTTTTAAGGGTCTAATTACAATGCAACCATGACTGAAAAATACTCCATAGTATCCTTCATACTCTTGACGTATGTATGGTAAACCCCAAGTATGAATGTGGCATTAATTTTAATTATGGTAACATGCCTTTGTTAATCACCACCAATACAATTTTTATCTATCTATGTAATCCTCTCTAAGTAAGCCTGAGTCCTATAGATAATTACATTACTCTTATCTAGAGTCCCCATTACCTTCTTGATAACTAAGAAGAGTAGTAAGAGGGCATCCTTGACCTACCCAATCATTTTAATGGGAAAAATATATTCACTTGGGCTTTCAAGGTTCAAACTTGGCTTTGTATGTCCTCAAGGAGATTATCTGACATATCATGAGTTACATAGAGAATAAAGAGTGGATCCTCAACCATCCTTTCTTACCAAATGGAAGTCCTCACATTAATGAGGGATAAAATATCTTGATGGGTCTACCAAACCACTAGGTTCCCCTCTTAGACAAACCTCTACGTTAATGTCCTCTTCATGCTCCTTAAAGTTGGGTCAAAGCTTGAATCTACATTTAGGTCACCCTGGATGATCATCTCTAACATTTAAAATCTTGGGATCATTCCTAATATTATAAGAGGTGTATGAGGGGTGGTTGAGATGGTGGTGAAATCCAGAGGATGAGGTGGAGGGGAAATTTAGGAAGTGGAGGGGGTGAAAAAGGATATTAATAAAGGTGGAAGGGGCATGGGAGCGAAAGGAAGAAGAATAAAAGGGGAGGCCCATGCAAACATATATTCCCACCACTACTCTTATGTCATTCTCACTTGATGGGAAATTACTCCTAAGAGATGGGCATTAAATAAAAGGGAAGAGATTGGTTGGTCAAATATAAATCCTAGGGAACCCTTAGTGATGGAAAGAGGGGGACAAGGACTAATCATTAAGGTGTTGTATCTGGGGCTAAAGGAACTATTGAGGCTAATGGAGGAGGTTAGATTAGAGTGAAAGGCCTTTGAATCAGATCTAAAGTATGAGCTACCTTTTGATTCTTCTTTGGCCTTTTACCTAGGTTAGCTCTAGGTGCTATAGTGGAAGGATTGGTTAAAATACTAAGAACTACAAGGGCTAATGGTGGAGGAATTAAAACTAATAAGGGAGGCACCAAGATTAATAGAATGGGAACTAAGATATATATTACAATTGGAATTATGATCTCAATGTTTTTTTCCATACTCATTGATGAAGGTGCACCTGATGGTACCTAAACTAAAGGTAAACCCAAAGAAGGCACTAAGAGGGTTTTGAGTTGTGAAATGGATGGGGTGAAAAGGAATGAAGAGGTAAGGATGCTTGGGATAAAAAGGATAAAATTACTTAGTTAAATGATATAGGGGTTCAATGTGGAAAAGAGGAGGCACCTCTTAGGGGGATTATTAGAGTGGAGTGGAACTTATGGGTGCTAAGATCGAGAGTTATAAAATGGTGGGAGTAAGGGGTGGAAGGGAAATGGAAGAAAAAAGAGGTGTAATAGGTGTAACTTGTATGAGTGCCTATTTGGAGTCTTATTTTAAGATCACCATCAAAGTTTTGGTCACATCAAGCATCAAGGTCTATGTGATCTGGGGTTGAGGTATTGGTGGTTGAGTTGGTGGTGCATAAAATGCTTATTATTGAGTAACATAGGTCTGTCCTAGTTGTGGATAGACTATTAGAGTAGCTAAAGGAGGTATAGGTGGATCTAAGGCATGGGGAATGACTAGAGGAGGTGAAGCTGGAGCTAGGGTGTGAGGAGTAGGAGCCATTAGAGGAGGCAAAGCTGGAGGTAGAGCATGATGAGGATAAGGTTGTGAAATGTCCTATAACATCCTTTTAGAGATAATAAGAGCAGTAAATGTTGGATCTTACACATATTGAAGAAGATATGGAGGGGGAACAGATGTGATCACATAAAATTTCTTCCATTTCTTTTTATTTATCATGATCTAGGACAATACCTCTGAGTAATTAGTGACATCCAAGTATATCTCATCATCATCATCATCTATTTGATGATCATAGTTGATATTAAGGCAAGATGTATACCATGAAAAGTGAGATTTGATAATCCCTTTAAGATCCCAATGCTAGAGCTCAACTTTCCCTAGGGTGAAGGGGTTTTACCTAACCACAAAATTCTAGAGGGGAGGGAAGGAATTACACACATGTTTCCTGATAATGATCATGAGTGATGGGCATGCCTTCTACTAACAACCTATACAAAAGCTAGATATGCCCTCCACTAGTTATTAAGTGATCTCTTACTCTACCAGATTATCTAGGATGAAATATGATAAAGAGAGGGGATACTTGAGGACACCCATAATTTGGATCATGATGTCTTCTTAGTAGTACTAGTAGTCCTTGATGGAGTTTTGGATTGCTTGTGATAGATGGAACATTTGGGCCTTATTGATCACATTATAGACCACCAAATATAAGTATTCATAGATCTAATAGATGTGGTTCTATAACTGATGGCCATATAGGTCTTAAAAGACCACATGGATCACTAATACCCTGGGAACCCATGCAGGAAAAGCCAAAGGTTTGAAGGAAAGAGTCCCATAAACCACACCCATAAGGTAGCTCATCATTTAAAAATTACCTCTAGATTGGGCATCTATGATGACATTGACCAAATTGAAGTTGATCAGTCTTCCCATGTTTAAAAATTTTGAGTGTGAGGATCATATTGAGGAGGGGTACCCATAGTTAATTAACATGCAAGCAATCTTGGCCCCTGAACAATTAGTTCAACATGATCATTCATACCTAGACTTCCTCCTGGAAGGTGAAAATTATGTTTGCATTTATGTCCTTCTTGCTAACCCATTTAGCATCTAAGATCTCAACCCAGTCTTGTAGGATTCCATATATTTGGTAGGTCTTCATCTAGGCCTTCACCACTACAACATCATAAGATAAGGTATAAATTGAGAGGGAGTAATATGCCTTGTAGTCATTCTCAGATATATCAATAATTTGGTGTCAAAAGTTGGGAATAAAATACCCAATCATGGACCACATCTTAGACTCAAATGGTGGTGAGAAGGAGGTTATCGAACAAGTTGATGCATGGAAATGTCTATGGCTTAGACATAACCCTGTGATGTCTGCATTTGTTATAGGACTAAAAGGCATCAATAAATTTTTTTTATTGGTTATTTTCAAACCTTGAGTATCTAGGTACCTGATCGACTACCTTAAACATGTCATTATAATTCTTGAGCTTGGCCAAGTCAACTAGGAATATAGTATCCTAGTAATCAGACTCAACCTTTGGGTTTGAAGATGATGCATCTATTGTAGTAGGATGGAGGGGCAATAGAAAGGCTCTAAGTGTAGGAGGAAAGAAACACAAGGCTAATTTTCAAGAATTGGAAAACTAAGGGTTGGAGTGATCTTGAAAGTTATGTAGTGGTAAATGTTAGTGGGATTTACTTAGGCTTTTGTAAATGCATGCACATAGTCTCATGTATTAATGGAATTTAGTAGCTCACTTGATGAAAATTCAAAGCTGAGTTGGTGGCTAGATTTCATCTCTTTATTTATAAATCTAGTGTTAAATTTAGAGCCCATGTTTATCTGCTGCTAGTTAGATCTAACAATGGTAATGATATTTTTTAAATCTATCTAATTAGGCCAAATTTCTATTTCATTAATTCCCAATGTGTGGTAGACATATGGTCACATTCTTAGAGTATTCCAAATTAAATCCTACTTTATGACACATGTCATATAATCATTGATCCTCTTGTTAATGGTTGACACCTAGGCATGACATCATACTCTATGTAATACCCTTTGGAAGGGTGAGGTGTTGCTTAAAGACACATGGCACTTTTTGATTGGTTTTTTAGCCTCATCCATACCCATCTTGACCCTTCTGGGGCCTTAGGTGGCTGCCAATTCATATTCATTATTGGGTGATGTGGTGAATTATAATTAGGCCATAATCTCATAGGATCTAACATCTTTGATAGGTCTAGGGATTGGATGCTCTCACAGCTTGGTAACATGGTGCCTTCTTATTAGGTTGGACTCTCTAGGGATTTGAAATCTTTGATAGGTCTTAGAACTATCCACTCTAAAAACTCAAATAAATGGCACCTTCTAATTAGGTTGGGCTATCCTGGGCTATGACATCTATGATAAGTCTAGGGACTAGCTATTCTGATAACTCAGTGATGTGGAAACTTCTGATTAGGCTGAGCTCTCTTGGGATTTTAAATCTATGATAGGTCTAGGGACTGCCCATTTTGAAACTTAGTAATGTGGTTCCTTCTAATTAGGACATGATCTTCCAAGTTATGAAATCTCTAATAGGTCTAGGGATTGGACATTTTGATAACTTGATGATGTGACACCTTCTGATTAGGCTGGGCTCTCCTAGGCTTTCAACTACAAAATCTATAAAAAGACTAAGAAATGAAAAGACATGTAATATATTTAATACTTACTCATTTGCCATTAATATTTTTATTTTCCATGAAGGGTGATGGGTTTGTTGATGTGGAAAAGGAATGAGACTCTAATAACTTCCATCAAAAGTAGATCTGCAATATTAGCACCCTAATCCATAAAAGAAAATGTTTAACTTAGGCATTAAAGCAAATAAGGATTGGTACTAGTTGGGGAATGTAGGGTGCCATAAGATTCCAAGGATTTTAGTTTAGGTGAAACTAATAAGAACAAAAGAAAGGACCTTGGAGCTCTAGTTCTAAGAATTTTTAGAGGGGTCCTCCATTTTGAATAAAGAGAGGTGTGCTGGCCACAAAAAATGGTGAATTCTATGGGGAAAGTGATGATAAACACTTAGAAAACAACAAGTTTAATTTATTCTCCTTGCATATAGTACATATTTTAAGAGGGATATTTATACATAGTAAAAAATATAACGCACTAAAGTATCACAATAACAATTGGCATACCAAGCTTTCACCCTATAGACCACCACTAATGTGTGCAAAAAGTGATTTTTCATTTTCCATTCAATCCTAGATTTTATTTGAGAAATGGAGGCTAGATTGGTTATCATATTTCATCTAGGGCATTGATATCTTGATGGATTGGAGGGGATATGGCTGGGGCATTGCTTTGTTTCTAGACAAGTGTCTAAGCCTCAACATAAATACTTATGGTCCCATTCATGGCCTTGCTCTTGTGCCATATAGGATAGAAATAATATAGTGGATATTACCTATATAACATGCTATCTATCTAATTTTCACCCCTAAGAAGGTTGTTCAAGCCTTCATAACTAGATGATAGCATGGGAACAATCCTAGGTCGTGGGTGACCTACTAAGTGGATTGAACCTCTATGTTGGCTAGCTTCCTTGATGATTCACCCAAAAATTTTGAAAAAAATATCACACTTGAAAATAAAAGTGATAGAAATGAAATAAAACTAATAAGAAAACATGGAGGTGATACACTAAATATAAATTCCTCAACTTGTTATTGTTTACAATACGAAATAACAAGTTACAATCTGATTTCACAACTTTAAAACAATTCTTACCACTTTAGTGTTTCTATATGAAGGTTATGGTTATTGAAAAAGCTAAGGTTATTAGTGAAGATGCCTAATAATAGACACTAATTATGTTTCACCACTTAAACTCAATAAACCATATTTTACACATCATATAACATGTGGAAATAAAACTAACTTATGTAGAGGCATGAAAAAGAAGGACAAATGCATGGAGTACTCTCACGTTCATAAATAATTCATCAATAACTCACTCAATATAACTATATGTAATATGAAAATGGTATAAATTAGTTTGAATTAATTTTAAAGGCAAGTACAAGTCTTAAAATTGGTAGGGATTCACCATAACCAGCTTGAGGATATATTTAATGCCTCTCAAGGCTTCATTTATAGATCAATTGGAAGAAGAGAGAAGAATAGGACAAGAAGAGAGACTCATGGGATGACCATCATGATTAGATCAATAAAAAAATAGATGAAGAGTGACACCAATCTTGTAAAGAATGTGTTATCATCCTACTTCTTAGCCTTCCAGGACATGTGTTAGAGTAACTATTCATAAGGGTGGCATAGGGGCTTTTATTAGTAGTTTTGATGCCTTATTGATCATAAATACTTCTTATGGAGTTACATATATAATTCTTGGAAAAATTAAAAGATCTTCAAATGACACTTGTCACCCTTGAAGATACTCGATGCCAACCTTGGTCTCTTGCAATGCTTCCTCTTCTTGGAGATTTGAACATGAGTTTCAAACTTCTTCATATTCCACTCCTTTTGCTATTAGGATTTGGTCACTCAATAAAATAAAAAATTTATGTCTTAAAGGCCTCCATAATATCTGGTTACTTCATGGATTTATTGCATCAGGTTAAGGAGCTTTGAGTATCACCTTGCAACTGTAGTTTACACACATGTTTGAAAAAAGAGTAATTAAAATGCCTTCTTTGAAATGGAATCCTTAAATAACATCGAGGAATATTTTTAGGATTTATATATGATCAAGGGGGGTATTAAATATATTTATATAATGATTTTTGGGAGTCCTAAATATATTTAGACCCCAACCTTCCTTTATAAGGCCTACAACTAGGCCTTTTGTGCTAGTTAGTAAGGCAATCCATCATACGCTTAACTTGAGGCCTAAAAGTCTATTTTAATCATCATGAGAAACCTTGAGAAGCCTATGTATGTCCATGAATATTATTAAAATGCTTTCGAAGGCTTTATCATGCTTTCATACCTACAAACAAGCTTGCATCCTACCCTTCTTGAAGTCACATTGGACATCCTTTTGATTGAGGCCCATTTATCCACTTTCAACCTATTATATGACCCTAGAAGCTTCTTGAATGGACTGAATATGATAGTATCATATCTATTTTTACTCCAAGACTCTATATAATTTATTATGAGAGTTTGTCCAATTTAAAACCCTACACACAAGCTCAAAAAGGAGATTTTCATGCCCTTTTCCATACAATAACATCCCATATGTTCCAAAATTCTACTTAGTCAAATTACTAAGATAGGTAAAAAGGTTATCCAAGTGTTATATGGGAAATTTAAATCCATCTTGAGTGCTTATAGGTCTTATATTTTCCTTCAGGTCACATTTAATGTTTAAGAAGGGTTTTAGGGTCACTTGGGTTCTTAAGGATTGTTCATAAAGCTGAGGCACTTATCTAGATAAAAAATGACAATAATATTGAGTAGAAAACCCACTTCTGATATGATAGGTTTAGGATCCCATGAATCTCCTCATGTGAATTCACATGTACTAGAAATCAACCTTTGTAGCCATAGAAGCATGACTATGCATTTGAAGAGGGTTATTTGGCAAGAAGATACACCAAATTATTTGGTTTGGATTTGAAATGTTATCTTAGGTTTCGTACCACATATTATTAGGTATATTAATGATTATATCAATGACTTGACCCTTTAATCTACTATAATTTACCTTAAGCCCTAAAGAAGGGTTTATATCCAATCACATTAAAGTGAGCTACTTGGCCTTTTCCAACATTCTCCTTCTTTATAAGTGGATCTAAACCCCATGAAGTTATCCTTAATCATATAACTAATCCCTTGAGAGTCCTTAATTGACCGAATACTTCAATACATACATGTTTTCTTCAAACTTCACACATAGTCCTGTGTGTGATCATTAGGTATTTTAGGCCTAATTAGCCCTTTTGAGCCCTTCACTAATTTTATTAAATTTGAAAATCAATAATAAATTTTTTATAATTTAATGTTAAAGTGAAAATATCTATTTCACTCTCTTATACACCTCATATATTTAGATAATGATCAATACACTTTTTACCAGTTCATCTATAACCTGTTTGTAGGTGTTTATAGGCTCTTGACTACAATATTGAAGGTATATTATCCTCCCATTATAAATTTAGTGGTTTTTATTGATTTTAGGATATGTTTCATGTTTATATTGAACCTTTAAAAGCCTTTAAAACTTTTATTTTCATCATACATGTGCTCCTTTCTCTATTTTATTATGATAGGTCTGTAGGTGGTGTTTGAGTCTGTCAAATTTTCAACATTTGAGGATGTCCTTTTTGATTTTTTTCACCTCTTTTAAACTTGGTAAAATATTTATAAATTTATTTAATTATGATTATCAAAACTCAAATTACCTCTAAATCTCAAATCCAACACACAAAGTGCACACTCATATAGGCAAGCCTATATATAGTCATTTAGGCCTTTTGGTTGTAGGTCACCAAATTAGATTTATTTCACTAATTTATCTTTATTGAGATGTTTTTATCCTTTTAAAAATCTCACTAAAATTTTATTTTGACCTATATCCATCTTATTAGACCCTCAAACAACTATCATCATCATATTTCATTTGTCTTACTGCTTGCTACAGGTCTGTAGGTGGCCATTTGGTAAAAAACCTTCTCTTCTATCTTGTTTGGTCCTATTTGAGTTTGATTAAACAATTATGAAACTATGTGTAAATGTGTAACACTATTTTTAGTTCCTTTTCTACACCTTATTGGGTCCAAATCACCTAGAGCAGCCACTTAGAATCTCATAGTCTTCCTCTAGGCTTACATAGTCTAACTAAATGTAAAACGAGTTAAGAGTTTGAGTATTAATAAATATTTTGGATACTTGGTTAACTCATTTAAGGAATTTATAATTTGAAATTTAATTCCTTTAAGACAAAATGGATGTTAGTTTCCTATAGAAACATGACTGTGCTTGCTTACATTACCTGGTATTACTTTAAACCTCCTCTCATTGTTGGCTTGAGAAAGCTTGGGATTCAAGGATTTTAGATAATTTTCAAAAGGAAATAGGAAATAATATGTTTTAAAGGAATTCATATTCACTTCTCATATGCTCATTTTAGTGTCAATGCTGACCTATAGGTCTGCAAATATGTAGGTTCACAAAACTTCCTTGGTCTTGGCATGAAGAAAGACTCTTGAATATTGACCTCTAAGGCTTGTCATATGAATACTCCTTGAGAGTGGTATTAAATTATATATTAAGATATCACTTTTCATTCAAATATCATATATAATGAAAACATATCCCCATTTGATCAAGATTTCTCCACCATGGCTGCAAGTTCAAATAGTTCAACTTATGCATACAAAGTTGTATGCCTCTCTTGAAGTTCATGCCACAAATGGTACATACATAGGTCTAAGGGGTATTTATGAAACTAGATAAATTATTAAACATCTCATTTCATCCATTGGATGCACTCAAAACATCTCATATCTCCTACAACTTGATTATCTTGTTCAAACTAGAAAAATAAGACTATTGGACACTATGCCAAAAATGAATATGAAAAAAAATGGTATTATAAGAGTCAAGGAGTGTTTAATACACACTTATAAATCATTATCATGCATTCAAAAAACTTCATAACTTTTCATTTGAAGAAAATTGACCCTAGTGGGGCTCAGATTCCTTTTTATGCACCTTAACTTCTTAATGATTGTTCATAAATATAAGGAGTCTAACCAGATAAAAAATGCTAAAAAGTGGGAGGGAATTAGGGTCCCCTCCAATGGAAAATATATTGGGTTACAAATTTTTTTCTCCTCAGAGTACTAAGTGAAAACTAGTTGACGTCTTGAGTTGCCAAGAAACCCAATGGAAAAATGGAGTGGGTTTTTACTTTGTTTGACTCTATAGCTCTACTTTTTGCATGGATTTGGATCTAAGAATACCATGGTGATCCTTAAAATAGTTTGCACATTTCACATCAATAGAAACCCTTTATAAAATACCTTCAAAATCTTACTTCAAGAATCTACCTATTCTACCCTTTAGAATTGCTGGAGATATTAAACTAAGTGATTCTTTAGCTTCCCCTAACTTTTACAGAGGTAGAGAAGTGTGTAAAAACATTTCCCACCTATTTTTTACTACAACTCTTATAATAACTCCTCATTTGTGATGTTAATAATAATGAATGGTAGTTACAAGGAGACTTCCAACATTATAAAGTAGTTTCCAAGACACTTTGGGAAAATGTATGGACACATATGAACATGATGTCATCACTTGACGATACCTGAATTAAAAATACCTCTATCCAAGGACAAAACCATCACATTTGATCTTTACTAGAAAGTATCATCTCAACATTCAAATGTACAATAAGACTAAAGTAGATGAAATACTAATTTAACTTATTTGGGAATGATGGAGTTTTATTCCTATTTTAGTTAAGGGTCTAGATTAATAAATCAATACAAAATATAGAAATAAATATAGTCCTAATTTGTGCAATTATTTGTATTTTTCACCTTTCTACAAATAGAAATAAATAGGAAGAACTATAACTTAGTTGGAAATAGACTAAAATGACTGATACAAAGGTTGAAAATGGCTATGCAAGATTGGGAAGGTTTCATAAACTTGAATTTAGATTTTATTAGGTGGAAGGATAGGAGCACCAAAAAGTGGATGCTTGGGTGTTTAGTGCTATTTTCTGTTCCTGCTACTATTATCTGAACTGATCAAAAAGACCTAAAACTTTTTGGGTAGTTATGGTGTGTCTATGTGAGCATGCTTGTGAACAATTGAGGGTTGGTTGTCGATGAAACTCATTTTGGAGCTAATTTTGTCTCAAAACCCTAGGTTTATCTACACACACAAAATAACAAACACATTAAAAGCTAAATGAGAAAAAATTGGGTTAGGGGAAGTATGATCACATGATCTAGAACACATGCTATCCTAATCGCTACCTACATTAACCCTCAATTTAGGGTCTCAAATCAAATGTAGTTCTCCCTTAGGGAACATGCATAATCAATATGCATGATATATATAAGAATGAAATTTTGCCTAGGCCCTTCTTTGATCAAGCATGCAAATCTATGTGTGATGTAGAATTCTAAGCTATACTATTGAATGATTTTAATTATTTAGTGTGTCAAAGTCATAAGTGCTATATATAAAATGCCTTGTGAAGTCTTTTATATAAGAGACTCTTTATTTTGAATTTGGGAGTCTTATTCACACTAACCAACATCAAAAAGATACAAAAAACTTAAGGGAGGGGCTAAGAAGGGTTTGGGACCTATTAAAAAAGGAAAAATGATTATTAATTAACAACACTAAGTAGGATAGGAGCATCAAGTGCTATAGTCCATCAAAATTCTATTATTTGGGATTAAAAAAATAGGTTGGGACTGACACAGGCAAAGTCTGGGGTCTCTGGGGGTATAGATCATTTAATTGAGATAACATAAAGGTGAAAAAATTGAGAAACAAGAACAAGAAAAGCAAAACAAATACATGGCTAATGTGAATAGGTTTCATATTCTCCAATCAAAGTCTCATATGAAGAGGACTATGAAAAGACATAATATGTGTGATTGCTTGACCAATTTAAGGTGTATACATTTGGCCCCCTTTTATTCTAGTGAAGTAATGAAATAAAATACTAGAGTAAAATAAAGAAGAAGAAAATGTGTACATGAACCTACCTACATGGAGGTGAATGTGCTGAAAGGGTCCAACTCACTTCCTGGCTAGGGAAGTGGATGAAGAGCCAAATCGTACCTAGAGAGAGATACAATCCATGGAGTGGATTCCCCCTTTACTAAATTTGAATACAGAATCCATGTATCATGGAGAAGGAGGGCAATACTTTCCCCTATGATAAATATGACTAAAGATGAGGAATGCTCAGAGGCCCAAAACCAATGTCTGTCCTTTGCCTCGCATAAACTCAGGTAATATGGATATATGTAAAAAAATCTATATGCTATGAAGAGAAAAACCCGTCATGCCCCCACTTTGAATATCTGCACTAGAACTAAGAAGTGCTCAGAGTCCCAAAACCAATGTTTGTCCTCTATCCTACACAAACTCATGTAGTCTAGATTTGAGTAATACAATAGACCAATCACTACAGATTGCTAGGTGGTCCAACTTGGTGATAACCTGGGTACAACTGAGTGTAATCTATAAATCTAGTCAAACTGCAAGTAGAGAATGGCATGTCTTACTATTTCATCTATATAATCTTGAGTCATGAAGAACATGAACATCTATGCCATGCCCCCAAATCTGGTATGTGAGTGATGCATCTACACAATTTTGTAATCTATATAACCACATGTGATATGACATATTTTACCATGCCTCATGTGCAAAACTAGAGACCAAAACACTATGCTCTACACTATGCCTATAGTTTTCTATATGATTTTGTAACTATGTCATGCTATATGAAGCTGTATGTGTGAGACGTGTATCTTGTACATGTCCCCAAATTTGGTATCTGATTCTATATTTGTATCAAAATCATTATGAATTCATATAATCTGAACCACTATATCTAAATAGTCTATGTATCTATATCAAAATCAATCTAAATCCATATAATATGAACCATTATATCTAAATAGTATATGAATTTGTAAACTAAAGATATATCCATCTAAATGTCTTGAGTAATGTTGAGTGACCCACATAATCTGAGCCACTATATATCTCAACCAATCTGAGCTGAATATTATAATCTAAATGTTAGATATATAAGAACCATGGTGTATCCACTTATGAGAGTGGATGGGTATGTTGGGTAAGTGTAGAAATAAGAATAGTATGAATGATTCCCCCTTTTAGGGAGAGGGACAAAATATGAGATAGAAGAGGTTGAGCCAAAAGTGATGACTAGTGGCGTAGTAATAGAAACAAGGTTGGTATGTTGTGAATAGATTGAAAGGTTGTTTGATTGATAAGATTATGTTGTTGAGAGTGGGACACATTTTGATTAGTGATGACCAAGGCACATGTCTAGGTATAATAAAAATATAGAAATTTTCATGCCATAGTAGGTAGATAAGGTAGCAAGGGAGTAAATCTTGAGTGATGTTGAAGGTATCGTTGCCATGAGTTTGTGGAAGGAAATAGTTTGAAAAAATGGAGTTACAGGGTTTGAGTTATGGGCAAAATGGTATTTTATTTTGAATGAAAAAGCTGTTTAACATAGGAAATTGGAATGATTCTTGATTCATTTGTGCATTGACTAGGTTGAGATTTTGAGCTCTAGAGTGAAGAAATTCTAAGGAGACAAACACTTATTGTAACTTGGTTCGAGTGACTGGTAGTCCTGGTTTAGGCTAGTGGTGATGTGACTCTGGTAAGTAGCTCAAACACTTGGTTTTTGTCAGCTTTTAGGCTTATTTTGGTGTTTTTGAGGGCTTAAAAGTAACTTAGGAAGTATTTCTATTTCTAGTGCTCCTATCTTATAGTCCAACGCTCTTGTCCATGGTTTAACTCTCCTATCTAAGGTTTAACACACTTATCCAAGGTTCAACGCTCTTGTCCAATGCTTCTATCCTTACTATAATTCTATTATTTAAGAGGCATAATTTTTTTATGATATTGATTTGATGTTTACTATTGTTTTGAGTTGGCTTTCAATTTGGTATTATTGATTAATAGATGTGCTATTTTTGGTGATGTATGGTGAGGTATAGATGAGATAGTTTCACAAGGGCTAGGTGATGGAGACATTGAAGATGCTACTACTATCTATTAGTGAGAGAGTGGTTATGAATAGCGTAGGGTTGGGTCATGTGTGTGACATAGGTATAGGGAAATGGGATTGATATATGATGACTACCTTATGTGAGAGGTGCAACATGGATACATGTACTTTATGGCTTCTTATAAGGGAGATGACTATGACTTTGGAGGATGTGTATTGTATACTACATTTATTGGTTAGTGGGCGATGAGTGATGATACAAGATGATATGGGTGTCAATGTGATTGATCATGCATCTTTGTTGCTAGGGTGCCCTCAAGTACACATCAAAGAGGTAGTGATAGTGATTTGATACTATTAGTCATTGTACAATCTAATGTTTCATGCTCATGGAAATGGTTGGCTATTTTGTTAGCATATTTTATTGCTATGGATGGGAGCAGAGTATCTATTACATATATGATGCACAAGATTGGGCATAGAGTAGAGGTATATGGCATTGTATTCTCATAGGGGAGGACTGTGCTAGCCCACTTATATAGGGATATTTATAGGTTTACATAGGAGTCATTCAGTGACGGGGTGAGTGTGGTAAACTTATTTCATTGTTAGACCTATGAGCACATAGTATTTCTATGGCCAATTAGATTATCGAGGGCAGAGTGGGCACCTTTATAACCATTCAGGGAGTAGTGGATGAGCACAATGGCTATCTAATCCTATGGGGTTAACCATTATAGGTAGGTTTTAGATATATTGGTGGCTAGTGACATCATATGGAGGCCTTACAAAGGATTTCCTAGGTGGGTAGAGGATGGAGTACAACTATGATACATGAGGGTCAACTATTAGATACATGACCATTGGGGTAAAGTATATGAGCACTTTAAGTATGAGCATTACTATATAGTTTGGGGTACCATAAGATGTGCCCCCAATAACATGGGTGTGGGTGAGGAGTGCACAAGCATCTACAAGGGTAAGAGCTCAAGCGAGGCCTAATGAGGCTGAGCTCGCACCATTACCTTTGGATGCAAGGGATGCGGTCATAGATATTTCATATGTAGATGATGTTAGATACATAGATGCATATACCGTATGGTGGGCTAGACATTGATGGGCTCTATTGTACCTTATTGAGGTAGGAGATGCTCTAGAGTATGAGGATCCTGAGCCAATACAAATGATGGGAGGTAAATAATTATTACATTTAAATTATGTATAAATTTGTGTTTTAGTTTAATTTCAAGGTATATAGCTAATGTAGTGTCATATTTTATGTGCAAGTGAAGGGGAGGTACTCAAGATGGAGCACAGGCTGGGGTAGGATGTGGAGATGATGATTACTAGGAGACAATAATCAAGTCAACACTTTGAGAGCTCACATGACATGTACCTAATGATGTGGTAGAGGAGGGACTGATAGAATGAGTGATGGTCATACATGGTATCCATGCTCATCTATTTGATAAGTTTGCTATAGTGAAAACTACATATGTCAGGGTAGTAGAAGAGAGAAATGAGCTAAGATCTAAGTTAGATAGGTATATGATGCCCCCACCTAATTTTAGATCTATTAGTATGAGGATCATGAATGAGTATATAAATATTTAGAGATGATATGTAGACTTGTGCAAGGTGCATGGTTAGCTACTAGAGTGAGAGAGTTATCTCAAGAGGCATGCGATAGCTCAAGGAGGTGTAGGGACATCAAGTGTTAGGGTAGATTATCGGACTAGCATTGGTGGAGAGAGTGAGACTAAGAGTCAAGGCCTGATACCCATTCATGATTGATTATACTTGATACCAATGTATATGTATTGAAAACTCATTATATATATGGATACTCATTTGATTTTGACTCATGTGTCTTATGTTATGGAATTTGGATTAAATTGGTATATTTGTTGTAAATTATTGATTAGAAATAGTTGATTTGAATAGGGATGGGTATTTAGAACTAGGAATGTTAGTTGTTAGTAGAAGGGGATGTAATTTATCACTTTGTGTATATCAACCTCATGGCTGCTGTATCACTATCTGAAACCTGATGGCCAATTGAACAAGTAGCCATACTGCTCATGCTATATAGGAACATGCCCTATATCTGATGCTTTATATGGTGCATTAACTATAGTTTTATATGGAGATTATATAAAATGAAATCTTAATGGATGTGTAATTAAAACTATGTGCTATAAAGGTGGCTCATATATCCATAATCATAGTGGATTGCTATGTGAAATAACACCCTATGGCCTTTGCTATGATGCATATTACTGATCAATAGATTGAGATGGAAATGTAACATATGATGGAAGATCATATAATATCAATCATAGTGGGTTGTTACGTGAAATAGGTCCTTAAAAACTTGGTTGTAGTGAATATCTATCTAGAGCAGTACTCTATTATGTGGGTTCATCTAATCTTAATTATAATAGGTTGTTATGTGAGATAGGACCCTATAAACTCTGCTATGGTGCTTATGACTATGATGGATATGTATATATAACTACACTATGTACTCCATGGACTACACTACTATATGTAGGCTGATCTCACTGTACTAGTCTCCAAACCATCTGAGTAGGTGGGGTAGGGGTTTCCTATGAGGCTCTATCCTATAAATCACATTAATCTCATGATGAGTAATCAATGATTCTTATGAAGGAATGTCCTAGGATGACTCAATCATAGAGGAATGAGGCCTATAGATCCATGATGGAGGATATCTTAGTGCTCCTAATGTGAATTCTATGATGTTGTTATCCATACATCTATTAATACATGCCCTGAGGAGATAAGATGTATTTAGTGTTGTAATTCACCAACTGCATGCATTAAAGAAATAAGCTCTTGGGATGGTATATTAGTATCTTGAAGTGGTTCATTTAAACATTGAATTTGATCATTTATTTTAGCCATGGGAATGCTACATTTAGAAATTGGATCATAGAGAAGGGGTGTGCTCACTTGAACCTTTAGAGGAATGACAACTTGGACCTTAGTAGAGGGATGTGGGATACCATTCTCTTTAGGTAGAGTGAGAAATAGGTGCTATTGTAGTAGGGGGTAGCTTGGGAGATTCATTGGTATCGTTAGTATTTAGTGAATCACATTCTAATTGAACATAATATGTGATTTTATCATTGACATGCACATCCTTTGAAATAGAATCATGCATAGAAGTAGAAGCAACATTTTGTAATGCATTATGTTTGAGAGAAGGAGTGAGAGAAGATTTAGAAGCATGAGATGCATATTCTTCTTCACTATATGCATACTAGTCATTATTATTCCATACATTATCACAATCAAAATTTTGTTCATTTAAAAGAGGATAAATAGAAGTATCACTTTCATATTCACTCTCATTGTCATATTCATTTGCATGTTCACTATCATACTCATTATCACTTCCATTATCACTAGGGAGAGGGGTAAGAGAAGATGCTAGTTTTTTTCTAATATGCAATAAATTGTCATGTGAAATTGGAATACTATGTGCATCTATGTTATCCTTGAATGGAGTACACACATTATTTTCATTTGCAATATGAGAAGTAAGAGTAAGAGTTTTATCATTTAAACATTCTTTTGTCATTTTTTGAGATGAAAAAGTAGAGTTAAGAACATGAGATTGATCATTTTAATTATGCATTGGAAATTCGATATTATTTCATTTATATTATTTTAATTTGAACATAGAAGTAGTAAAAGAGAGGGAGAAACTAGGTTCAAATGCAAGTAAATTATCACCAATGAGAGGTTTACTTGGAATTTCATGACTAATTTGTACATTTTGTGTATTGTGCATAGGATAATGAGGTGAAAATTAACTTTCCCATTTATCAAAATTATTTTCTTTGGAAGAGGGGAGACAAAAGATAGGTTTGAGAGAAGAAGATGCATCTGCTTTTTCTTCACTATCACTTTCATATGCATTATCATATTCCTCATTAAAACAATAGTAATTATCTTCATTTTAAATGAAATAATGTTTTTCATTTTTGGATAATGTGAAATTTTACAAATTTGTCCATTCATTGTCATAATTATGAGAAAATTTAGAAATTTATCAATAGGATGAGAGGGAAGAAGTGCCTCAGTGGCCATTTTAATGCTTTCACCAAAGAAAGTATGCAAAAGTACTATTAAGCAAATAAATGAAAGAATGACTACTAAAATAGGGATTTTGAAAATATTTTTGACACTCCAAACAATTTGCAAAAATTCCAAAATTTTTATTTAAAAATTGTAAGGGCGGAAGGCTTGGGTTTTGAGGACCTAGTTTGGAGATCTAGGGTTTTAGGTTGGAGTTTTAGAATTTTGAAATTATTGTAATAATTTGAATTCTAAAATAAATTTGAATAAAATATATGTATAAAAATCAAAATTTTGAAATTGAATTTTTGCGTAAGAATGTGAGGGAAAACCTTAGGGGTACCTAGGGTTTGAGATTTTGTTTGAAGTAAGTTGGGTTCACCAAATGATTTTAATTATTTGGAAATAATGGAGTTTTATTCCTATTTTAGTTAAGGGTCTAGATTAATAAATTAGTACAAAATATAATAATAAATCTAGTCTTGATTTGTGTAATTATTTATCTTTTTCACTTTTCTAAAAATAAAAATAAATAGGAAGAAATATAACTTAGTTAGAAACAGACTGAGATGACTAATACAGAGGCTAAAAATGGCTATGCAGGACTAAGAAGGTGTCGTAAACTTGAATTTGGATTTCATTGGGTATAAGGATAGGAGCACCTAAAAGTTGATGCTTTAGTGTTTGATGCTATTATCCATTCCTATTTCTATTGTCCAAATTGATCATAGAGACCTAAATTTTTTTGGGTAGTTGAGATGTGTTTGTATGAACATGCCTATGAAAAATCAATCACTGGTTGTTGATGAAACTCATTATGGATCTAATTTTGTCTTAAAACCCTAGGTATATTTACACACATGAAAAAACAAACACATCAAAATCCAAAAGGGAAAAAAATTAGGTTAGGGGAAGTATGATCGCATGATCTAGAACCCCTACTATCCTGATTGCTACCTACATTAATCCTCAAGTTAGAGTATTAGATCAAATGTGGTTCTTCCTTAGGGAATGTGCATAATCAATGCACATGATAGATGTAAGAATTAAATTTCACCTAGGCCCTTACTTGATCAAGCATGAAAATCTATGTGTGATGTAGAATTCTGAGCTATACTATTGACTGATTTTAATTATTTAGTGTGCCAAAGTCATAAGTGCTAGATATAAAATGCCTTGTGAATTCCTTTATATAGGAGAATATTTATTTTTAATTTGGGAGCCTTATTCATGCTATCTAACATAAAAAAGATAAATAAAACTTAAGAGAGGAGCTAGGAAGGGTTTGGGACCCATTAAGCAAGGAAAAATGATCATTAGAAAACAGTGCCAAGTAGGATAGGAGTGTTAGGAACTGTAGTCCACCAAAATTATATTGTATGGGACTTAGAAAAGTAGGTTAAAACTAACACAAGCCAAATATAGGGGTGTTTTGGGGTATATATTAGTTGACTAAGATAATATAAAGGTGACAAAAGTGAGAAACAAGACCAAGATAAGCAAAACAAAGACATTGTTAATACGAACAAGGCTCCTATTTTCTAGTCGATGTCTCCTATGAAGAAGACTATGAAAAGACATGATATGTGTGGTTTAATAACCAATTTAGGGTGTCTATAAATACCTTAAACTTATTAAATTAACCTTAAACTATCCAAATTGATTGAAAATACGATGTGAGCAACTGATTAGCTTTATTCCTTGACCCATTTGGTCAAATATAGATCATGGTTTTTATTGGAAGGATAAACACCTTGTCTCCTTGAGCATGATTCCTCATGGAATTTATTTCACACTTAACCTTAACTTTTTCAAAATTTCCTTAAACAATGATAAAAAGATAAATAAGGCTTACAAATAATGACCTTTTGATGACAAGACAAAATGACTTAAACTTGCTACTTACTAGACCATCCTAAATGACCTTATAAGCTGCCAAGGAAGACACACTACCTATCATCCTAGATCATTAATGACCAATACAAGACCTTCATAATGGATATCAAAAAAGTTAAGGTCAAATTCATAAATTTTTTTAATGACTCTTATTCATGGTTTCCAAATTTTGGATAACATCTTTGGCAACCTCTTGGGATTTTATGCTTGCTATGCATCTAGACTAGTGGCCTTGATAATCGATTGGGATATGGGGTCATGAATGAAAATTGAGCCAAAGGAAAAAAAAAAAAAAAAATTAACAAAAACCTTGAAACAAACTAAAACTAAAACTAACTTAGAGCACATAAAACATACACATGTGTGTCACAAGACACTTAGAGGAAGGAAAACAACCAAAGCAAACAAACAACATGTGCACTAAGAACTTAGAGAAAACAAAGACATACTATATAATGTAAAAAATCACAAATTTTACCTTAATAACATGGATTCAAATGTATCCCATTGAATTGGATACTCAACTCTTCTCCATCAAGCCTTGTAAGTTGAAAAGCATTGTGTTATTTGTAACCAATGACAACATAGTGCCCACTCCACATTATGTCAAAATTGGTATGCTTACCAAGTTTAGATATATATTCATCCCATCTAAACACAATATCTCCCACTTGATATGTTATTAAAATATCCCTTTTATCAAAGGTCTTCTTTACTTAGGCTTGGTGGTTCTCTGTGGTATGCATAGTGTTATGTCTTGTCTCCTCTAAGGAAATTAATTTATTCAATCTTATCTCCATAGGACCAATCTTCATCATCTCAAGTTTATGAGATAGTTCAAGGGTTGGTATTTCAATAGATATAGGTATCTTGTATTCTCTCCCATATAAAAGCATGTAGGGTGAGTTTCCAATAGCCTTCTTGGGGGTGATCCTATCAACCCATAGAGATGTCCTCAACTTGGTGTGCCAAGCTATTTGATTATCATATATTGTCCTCTTAATAATTATGATCAATTTATTTCTAGTGGAATCAACTAGTCCATTCCCTTGAGGGTATTAATTATAATAATAACTTAGATAAATTCCATGATTGAGAGCCTACTCAATTGTTCTTACACCATCAAATGCTAAAGCATTATTAAAAAATATTATTGAAGGCACTCCAAAATTGGTCACTAGGCCTTCATTGTTGGGGTTTTATATTGTAAATACAACATCAGCACTAAGGTCTAGCCCATCAAACTAGTATGTTGGCCCTTTCACACAAGACTGATGTCTTGCACACTCACTCAAAGCGTGTAGTTTAAAACTGACTCATGTACATTTTTGTTACATAATAATACTTAGTTATATTATTTATGTCAAACATGTATTCAATTAGATATTAAATAAGTGAAAAGATAGACTATTATGATCCTTGGAGTTCTAAGTTCTACTACCATAATTACACAGATTAGCAACATTGTAGTTTTAGAGTTACTTCTTATAAAAGAAAATATGTGCTAGAATTCATGCTAAGTAATTCACATGACATAATTCATTATGAACACAATAATTTTGATAAAACCTGTAACTTCATTTATTATGATTAAGCATCAACATTAAAAATACATCCATCCATCATCATCTCTACAATCTTTTACAATAGGGGTATTTATATGTGTTTATCCCTAGACAAGTGTTTACAATCATTAATGACTCAAGTAATTATCCAATAAACTCCCAATAGACTGGGAGTCATGGCATTTAACAAACTCTCCTCCTAAGGATATAGGCCTTTTCACCCCCTATATCCATGGTCTATGCTAGATCCTTGATGCCATGTATTCCTCTCCTTACGATCTGATGCAAAACTTCCTATGAATAAGGTCTAGGTGTCTCATATGAATCATTTATTTAACTTCTCTAACTTCCCATGCACTCCCCTAGTATTTTTGTTCAATTTCAAGTCCTAATTCTTCAAGTTTCTCATGACTAATTCTTTTTTATCTAGGTCCTCTCATGCTAGTCCTTCTGCATCATTATCCTCTTATGCCTTATAGATTCTGAGCCATGATGCTTCTATGCCTAGAAATTTCCATGCCATGGTCCTTCCATGTCATACCAATCCCACACCAAAACAAAAAATACCTAGAAATTTTTTTGGATTAACATCACCCCACACTAAAATCTTAGTCTACCCTAGACTAAGTCATGTTAGCAGCCTCTATCAATAAATCAGGTCCCATCTACTTGGTCTCCGTCTTAACATTGTCCCAATGTGATAATGCCTCAAACAATTTGTCCATTATTTATTCTATGACCCTTTTCAATTTATTCATCTCCTTAGGTTGACTAGAGATCTCATTGGACTTATTAACTAGTTCATCTAGGGATGCGATAACATCCTTCTAGATGTATTCAAGTGTTGAGACTTCTTTGATAACATATCTTTGGAGGGTATAAAAACTTGTATTTAGCTATTAATGATGAGTATTGATGGATTCCTCCATCATCTCCACATCTTTGAATGCCTTAGTGTACTCAGTGTTTTCCCTTATTAAAAGTGTAACATCAACAAACTACTACCTCTAGGCTTCTTTAGCTTGGAGCTGATCCTCTAATATTTTTTTTGGGTACACCAACCTCTCAAAAATTCCATCCAAAATAGGGATGACTTCCTCAACCATTTATAGGGCATGATTTTAGACTTCTACTACCATGATGAACTATTTTTCTAGCTCCAATCCCTCATCTTTTAGTGTGGGCTACTCCTTACATCACTTCAATAGAAGGTTCACCAAGGTCTCTAGCTTTCCTATGGCATCCTCATTAAGAGGTACACTATCTACTAGCACTAGTTTCTCTTGTAAAATTATTTTGTAGAGGTTTAAAGCTTTCACTTTTGCCTCTATGGCCACTTGGAGTTTTTAATTCAAAGTGGCCACTTCCTCATCGGCACTTATTTATCTGCAACCTCTTTATTGTACATACCCACAATTTGGGCATGTTTCCTCTCGATAGTGCACACATTAGAATATGGAAAAATATTTTGGCACATGAATTCCATGGATAGATTCAAAAATGTGGTGCTTAAAAGAAGAGGGGATATTTATTGAGAATCACCCATAGTGGCTTGGGTAGTGCAGGAGCATCTGGTCCTAATGAGAGGTTGTCTAGAGGGATCTCATGTTCCTGCTCCTCATTATACATGTACAAGAGGAAGTACACTTGTTTTATTATTTTTAATGTTATTTATTATGGAATGAAGTGTGTTCATAGATAAAGCATCATATCAAGGATGCCAAACTGATAATGCTCACACATAATAATAGATGCATCATTACCAGGCTCTTTTATGGACCTAACCGGTTCTTTCCCCTTACTAGGGTCATGCTCTAAGGTGGATTATTCATCAATAGCCATGGTAGTGCTACTAATAGCCCTTTCAATCTCATCTTCCTCACCATCCTCTTTATCATAAAGTGGTTCAACATCAAATAATGAGTTGTTAGAGGTAGTTTTCTCCTCTCACACCAGTGATGGAGTCTTTTTAGAGTCAAAATCTGAGCTATGAACATGTACTTTAGGAATGTCCTATTGGGGTACTTGCTCGATGGTTTGCTACTAGGTAGCTCCTAAATTAGATGATTTTAGAGGAGATGGTTATAGATTAAACTTAGTGGGAGAAGGTATAGGTAGAGGAGAAGGTGGAGGTGGAGGGACTATTGGTGGTGGAGATTTGGGTGGAAAAGGTTGGGAAAAAAAGGGTGTGATGGAGAAGGGCACATTAGAGAAGGGAATAGTGGATATGGAAAAAGGTGAGGTGGAGATAGATAAGAGTGAGGTGGAAATTGAGAAGGGTAAGGTGGAGATGGGCATGGATGTGTGGGGCCTAGTTGAGGGGTTTGGGTAGTCTTCTGCCACTTTTGTGGATCTTGTTGTCCACTTATGCTGGTACCGAAGTTTGGCTACTTCTTTTTCAATGGGGTGACTTTGGGAGCTTCTCCTTAGGGTCTCCACCCTAGGTATCCTTTTGAGGGTGTAACATATTAAATGAGTTATGCACTTATTCACCCACTATTATTTACTTTACCTTGATATCTATCAAGTCTATCTCCATCTTCTCTTAGTATGCCTTCTTTCCTAGATAAATGAACATATTTTAGAGAGTATAAATCTCCATATAAATATTTTTAGATTACTTGATAATGGGTTGTGCATCATATATCTAGTTCATGGAGTCTATGAATTACTGTGGCAAGAAGGTGTATGATAACTTTAGCTACACAGAGAGCTCTATGAAAGCATTCAATTTGATGCATGTGAGGGAGAAGCATTATTTCATGGAAAATTTTGCTTACTCCATATCCATAGGCGGTAAATATTTTGAGATACACCACTCATTCCTGAACATCACCTTCATCCCTTCAAACCAATACCTCATCTTGATTTTATATAAGGGGTTGATGTGTTGAGGGCATGTGGAAACCTTATAGCATTCAACAAAGGACTTGTGTGTGGGAGGCTATACCCAATTCAACGCTCTTAAACTATAATATGATATGTTGATTTCATCAAAAACCATTAAGACAAGGAATACCCCCCATGGGGATCTATACTTAGGCATTCGATGGGTCTTATCTACATCTTCAATGATATTCTAGGTAAAATACATAACCTAGTTCTATTTTAGTCCCTAAGTGACTTGGTGGGAAATATAGAGGTGTGCCATGTCAGCCTCTTTCCATCAATTAGTCCCATCGATGTTGGTCATAAATGATCTACACCACAACTCAAAGGGTGGGATCTTGTATATTTTTAATGTACATGACATGTCCCTACTTTTGGTATATTATCACTATGGTGGTCCTTTGGATCTCCTCGGTGTCTACCAAGTCCTAAAACACACTCAACCCTGAGCATTGTAATCCTGTGACCTTGCTTATTCTCGCAGGGGTGATCTTCATAGTATGCTTGGTAAAGTATATATAGTCCTCATGGATGTGTGAGAGAAGGAATTTAACTACCTCCATGGGTTTTATAAAATATGGTAAATTGAAGAGTTAGAATAACACTATAGCATCTAATTGGTTGAAAATTTTGAGATCAGACACCACTTTGTTCTTAATTTTCTAGCACTTAACCCATTAGTCATTCTAGAGTTCAACCTCATTTCCAAGTTATCAATTATTAGAATCAAAGATTATGCAAGTAGAAACCTTGGAGACCCAATTATCAATGTGCAACTTCGATTCTGAATACTACATTTCCTTCATTAATAGGGTGGGGAAGGTGATGATGGAGCCTTATTTATCAAGGATGATTGATCCTTCTTTGATTTTAATTTCATTCTTGTTTTTTCTTCTTCTATGCACTAAATTTGTTCTTTTGGAGTCTCTTCCCTAATAAGAATCATGTCTCTTTCACGCACCTATTCTTCTTATGGTATGATAGGTAGTGGTTTAGTTCTTTGGGCCTTTTTCTTAGGTTGTATTACCCTTCAAGGCACTTTAAGGTTGATGTCTAACCATCTAATGTTCCCAAATGAATACGTGGTTGTGGTTGATTGCTTTAGTTTTTCAAGCTTGAATGTCCTCTAATGGTGGACTTTTACAACTTGTAACCTTGAAATACCCTTATGTTTATTTTACATAACCAAACTTGAAATACCTTCCCACAAATTTACAATACCCTTTATAGATTAATTTGGAAATGAATTCACTTTTCTTAGCTTTGGATTCACTTTTCTTGGCTTAGGTATTTTCTTATTCTTAGCTCTATTAATCTTGAATACTCATAAAGGTAAAATGTAAAAAGATTTTAACTTGCCTATTTATAGGCTCAAAGGGGTTCACCATCATTACTAATTTTACATCACCCATCACTTCATGTTATTAATGTGGATCTTTAATAGTTGCCATGATTCAAACATTGCTTTTATTAATGATTTTAATCATATTGTCACATCACACAATTAGCACCCTTGTCATAGCTATTCTTTATAAATTAATGGCACATCCCATATCATTCCTTCCTTTAGAGTGGATGACAATTATGTCCCACAATTTCCTTGTTATGGAATACATATGTCTTTCAAAATTCAAACTAGTGGTAGGAGTACCCTATCCTTAGGCTTTGTAGTTCACATACCTTAAATAACTTGCATTCCATTAATACTTTAAGATCCTAGGTAACTTACATCCTGAGAAATTTGTACACCCAAATACTTTGTGCACTTATACAATCTATACACCTAATTTAAGTTAATATTTCTGATTTATTACTACCTCGCACTAAAATGAGTCATGGTCTTCCATGAAATCAAAAACAAAACACTAACACAAATTACATTGAGAAATGTTAGTGTGAAATAAAGGCAACGCTTTTATTGAAAATAATAAATCCTAAAATAATAGAAAAATCCTTATTGATTACAGTACTTCAACTATTTAGAAGTGAAATACAACTAAAGCTAACTTCTATTATAATGCCCATGAAGGAACTGGCCATCCAAAATTTATAATCGACATGTTTTGGTAGGTCCAATGTTATGAATAAGGAAAGGACCTTCCCAATGAATCCAAAGTTTTTCAAGATGGTGCACAAACTTGGAATCATATAGTAGGACCTTCATGCCCAGAGTCAAAGTTTTGTGCTTTAAGTGTCAATCATGCCATGCCTCCTATTTATGTTTTTCTACATCTTAACTCCAATGAGTGAGGAATCGGGCTTCATCAAGTTGTAACAAAGAATATAAGTGTGCTTTCAAGGATGCCTCATCATCCAATTATCCTACATGTGTTATACATAGATATGGTACCAAAAACTTAACCAGTGCGACTGCCTCCTTTCCAACACCAAATTGAAAGGTGTGTTTTTTTTAGGTGCTTGTAGGTTATTTGCTAAGCCCATAGTATAGTAGATACCCTATCATCCCAATTAGTTTAGTAAATATTTCAAATATTTATCAAAGTGGTGCTTCATATTTTATTTAAGGCCTTGATAGTGACATTGGCTTGAGAGTGGTACGATGTCAATTTGTGGTGTGCAATCATGAACTCATTCAGTAAGATACAAATTATTTCATTTAGGAAATGGGTTCCACAAACACTAGTGAAACTTAGTGGGAATCCAAACTTAGTGATGATATTATCCCAGATGAAGTATGTAATAGTGACAAAATTATAGTCTTTTGTTGGCACAAATTTAGTCTAATGTGTAAAGTAGTTAGTTATTGAAATGATGTATTGGGATCCTATTCTTCATCCAGCTAGACTGATGGGGCCAATAAAACAAATGGCCCATTTCTAAAATTGTTCCTAAGAATATATTGGTTATAAAGGCATGGTATCTTTTTGGTTAGGTTTTCCCATTCACTAACATATATGACACTACCTAACATACACTTTAGTATCATTAAAGAGAGTAGGACATCATAATTTGGAAAATAAAACCTTTCACATGGTAGCCTCTCCAACATAGCGTCCTCCCAAAATTATTTCATGAAATTCTCATAGTACTTCAAGGTTCTCATGATGCATAACACAATAGTGAAAAATCTCATCATGAACAAGTTTTTAAAAATATCCTCCTATGAGTTAAAATGGTGCAACATAGACTACGAGTTGTTTCTTGGCCTGGGGAGTGTGACAATCAGGTGCTAAACTAGAGGTAAAAAAAACAATAATATCCTTGAGCTCCTTAGGTACACAAGTAGCATGGAATAGTTTAGCATCAGTTAACTCATTTTTAATGGCACATGGGGGTTCTCCAAACTCAATTCGAGATAAGTGGTCAGGTCCATAATTGGTTTTCCTAGGTTTCATCATGACTAAAAATTAGAACTCTTGGAATAACACTATCCAAGAATAGATCCATCCATGTAGTACAAGTTTATTAACAATGTATTTAAAATCCTTATGATCTATATAGAAAACAAAGGGAGTAGATAATAAGTACTATCAAAACTTCTATAGAGCATAAACCATTGATAATGCTTCATGCTCCATAGTGGTATATTTCCTTTTAGTTGGAGTGAGATTTTTGATGAAAAAGTAGATTGGATGGTCTAGGTGACCTTCACTTGGTTGTGAAAGGATTGCACCTATGACCATTTTAGATGCATAAACATAGATGTGTAATGGTTCTATCCAATCTAAAAATTAGAGGATAGGAGTAATGACCAATTTTTATTTAGTGTTTCAAAAGCTTATTTGTAAGAAGAAGTCCATATGAAATGTTAATTATTCTTTAGAAGTTCCTCTAGGGGTGAGACAATATTTGAATATCCATGGATGAACTTTCTATAATAATTGGTATGGTCTAGAAATGTGTGGACCTCATGCTATGTTTTGGGTGATGGGAGGCAAAGAATAATGAATACCTTCATTGGGTCTACCAAAAGTCCTTCCTTACATGTAATATGTCTAATAACACATAAAATGGTGTAGAAAATATGTAGTTATTTATATTTAATGATATTTGTAAGACCTAACAATGCTCAGGCATAAGCCTTAGGTTAGAAAAATGGTCCTTGACCAGACCATAAACTATACAATCATCCAAGTAGACTTGAAGGAACTTGTGGATGAATTATTTAAAATCTTCAACTATTATTTGTGAAAAAACCAATAGGGTATTCTTCACCCCAAAGGGCATGCAAAATATACAAAAGATACCCATTTAGTGGCAAACATTGTCTTGGGTTAGTCCTGTTCAGTTATCTAGACCTGATGATATCCTAAGAAGCCATATGTGAAGGTATATACCTCACATATAGTATCACCCTCAAGGATATCATCTATGAATGGCATAGGAAAGGGTTTAGTGACAAAGGATGCATTAAGCATTTGGTAGTCTACACAAATATATATGCGACCATACTTCTTGATACTAGTCACCATAAGATTGGCCCATTCAAATTCATCATTAGGGGTGATTACTCCAATGTGTATCATGATATCAATTTACTCTTTGACACACACTCATTTATTGGGATTCATTCTATATGGATGCTTTCTAACTGTTCGAGCGTTGTCAATCAACTTGATATGCATCTTTCCCAAAGATGGGTGGAATCCTTTCATTTTTATATAATTTATGGGAAAGACATCTTGATATTCCTTTAATAACTCAAATATTTTTAAAATCTCCATTTCAATCTAGTAATTTCTTACCGTATCAATCTTTGGTTCTTGTTTCGTGTCAATGTTACATTGAATAGTCTGGATGGGTCCATTATAAGGGTTGTCTAGATTGGTGCTAGTATCACAAACATATCTTGTGCCATAGATCATAGGGACATCCAAATGGGTTGAGAAAGGGTCATGTGATTTGGATCCTTTACCTTCTTCCATGTGAAACACTATTTTATATTTGCCTAGACATATTTATTCATGCAGGTCATGATCAAGGACTGGTTTTAGCATGAAAAATTATGATGATGATTCATTAAAGAGGTATAGGGAATCTTAAGGTCATGATGAATACTCCTCAAATGGTCTTATATGGGATTTGGGTCACCTACAAGAAATTCATGCATGTCTTGGAGAGTGAGGCACAAATTCATCTTTGGTGAAGAATAAGATATTGCTAACTTCATGATCTCCTTCAATAGATGCCAGAACCTGGTACCCATGTATCACTCTTCATGAACATACCATGCCTATGCTCAATTGGATAACATTACATAATATTCATGGAATAATTATTACTTTGGCAAGTATGTCACTTCATTCCTCCACATTATTTCACATGCTTCAATGTGAGGTTCTAGTGCTTATATGCCACTATAACTGATTGATCCCCTGACCTTGTTGTTGTGGTGGAGTTGGTGATGCAAAGTAGATCATAATTTATCACAATAAAGGAGTTTATCATGAGGGGTATACTAATGATCTCATACGATCACTTTTGGTGTCATAGAATGCTTTAAGGCATTGTATGAAGTCACGTACCTCCATTTATCCATAGAATTAGGGCACTTTGTCTAGTATTTCTAATGGTGGGCCTACCAATGGTCCTCTCATTGCTAATCTAGTAAGATGAACAAACTTGAGATGTTTATTGAATGAGCACGAGACATTTTCCTAACTATTGATGGTACTACACACTCATCTAGTAAGGTCATAGTCACCATATGCCCAATAATTACAAGCATTACTTGTAGCATCAAAAATAGACCGAGTGTCTGAACATTGAATAACTCCATATAGAGTGGGATATCTTAGCTCATCATTCATTGTAGAAATATTATATATGTGGTTTATATCTTCATCGATATTGACATGTTTTATATAAGGGGGTCTTTGTACATGATCTAGTGGAATAACAATGCACTGATCAATGTTTTCAAAACTAATGTAACATTTATTGAAACTTAAGTCTAAATTATTATCATAGAACCAAGGTCTTCCCAATAGAGTGGGGTAATCATCAGATTCAACTAGTTCTAAGACCTCCAAATCCACCTTGAAGGGTACTCTAAATATGTTAACTGTTGCATTCTTAAAGACCCTGATGGGTAACATGCGAGTCTTATTTGCCATAAATAAGACATGAGGTGAAGGCTTTAGCAATGAACTATCCATATTTATCTAGGCACATTTGGTAAGGACATTTGCTTCTATACTAGTGTCAACTAGGATGTCTCAAATTACCCATCCATCTATGGCAGCATTGACTAGTATCTCTTTATCTTCTAGAAAAGTAGAGGGAATAGGAGTGTCCCATATTTAAGAATGATTTAGGTGATGATCCTTAGTCTACCTAGTGACTTGAGGTTGAAACTCAATTAGTAGTTTTTCCTATTTATTAAGCTAAAAACTCAGCTATGGGATAATGTCCTCATCCATCATGCACTTACATAATTTATGGAAGTCATCACATACCTCATTCTGTGGTTCAACTGCTTTATGCATATCAACATGAAAAATTAATTATTTGTCTCTGAGGAATTAGATATCACCTTGGAGTTATCACACCATTTTGATTATGTCTTGGAGGACATCTTTCTATTGCTAGGCATCTAGGAACTTTCTTGCTTGTGGTTCTTCAAGTTGCACTTTCTCAATAAGATTGGAGGTGGATTGAGACTATCTGCTACATGTGTTAATATTCACCTATTAAAAGTTTGGGGTGCCTAAAATTGAATTAAAATGTGGTTTATCAACTCATATCATGTCAACACCCTTTTAATTTCACTCCTTAATGATAGTTATGTACAAGTCAGGTCACTCCTCCAGTCAATGGTCCTTTTTATAGAAAGCACATGTTGTGTATTATGGACAATCTCTCTGATAGTGGTTTAGGGATCCACATTTATAACATGTCCTAGGTGGGAATAAACCACATCCTCATCATAATCCTCTACCTTAGCCATGATAACCACCATTATCCTAATTATTCACTATAGAGGTTTGGTGCATGCGGTGCACTCATGCTTTATGAATGCCACTAATCAAATGGCAATCATTAGTGTCATGAGTATAGGCATCACCTATCTTGAAATAGTCAGATACCTTTGAGTGATTTGTTTGATATAAAAGTGGGCAAGAGTGTACATCATGTTATTCATGACAAATTTCAGACATTTTTTAAGTACTATATGAATGTTCTTGCATGGGTAGTTGCTCCTTGTATACCCTTCAGATTCACAATCAATACACCAAACACTGCTGCATGTATCATGTACACTATTGGCTATTAAATTCTCAATCTATGATTTTATTGAAGCTATCTAAGCTTCCATAAATGGGTTGATCCTGGTATCAACACTTCTAACTACTTCAGCATGGAGGGCAACTTCTAAGGCTTCATATAGGTTAATAAAAGTCTTCTGAGATAAGGTTTTTTAAAAAGGAAGTAACAATCCTCCCATAAACCATTATACATGATGAGAAACATTAATCTCAAATTATAGTTTAGATATCAACATCTTGAACCTTGCATCATAATTTGACACACTTTCATTAAGTCCCTTCTTTACGTCCTTTAGCACGGCTATGCTTTGTTGCTCAATTCATGAATGTCAAAATCCTAAAGGAAGGTTGCTTTAATTTTAAAAAAGTCATCCACCCCTTGTTTAGGGTCAAAATTCTTATACCATTTTTGTGCACGATCCAAAATTGTAGTTGTAAATTGTGTGACCTTATGCTTAAAAGAGGTGATGCTGTGCACTCTCTAGATAAGTTCATATTTGTGGACATGCTTAGTTGCATTCTCTATGCCTCTCTATTTTGGAAAGTGAAGCATCATTTCATAATACATCATTATTGGTTGAGATACTTGGACTAGTGGTTGTTGAGAACCTCTAGATCCTATCCCTTGAGGAGGAAGTTCACTTCCTCTTGTATCACCACCCAATTCACTTCCAACGGCTCCAACAATAATAATCATGATATGGGGTATGGTAGCTAGTTGGTTAACCAAATTTGGGCTTGTATTCTATCCTTCTTGTAGGCCAAGTCCTCCATGCATCCCAAGTTGTGCCATAATAATACCTTAAGGGAAGGAAAGTGTTAAGTTTATATGTGTGTCAAATAGCTCAACTCTAGTATCCCTTATTAGCTTAGTCTCTAATTCTAAACTATTTGTATCCCAACTATGTATGTGCACTTTGTTTGATTCAATAGCATGAGCGTGCACTATGGTTAGGGAGTTGGGTTAGTTCAAACTTGGTTCTTTGGTTACTATCATCCAGCTAGTTTCTCTATATGATATTAGAGGCATGGGGTATGGATTAAAGGTGATGTGGTCCTCTTTACATGTCTTTGCTTCCTTGTGGATCCTAACAACACTTCTTGAATTTTCCCCATCCCTTCTCATGCCACTGATTCCTATAATCCTTTTTTGAGCTTCATCATACTTCTGCTTCCACAATGCCCACTGATTGGCTACCATTTTAAACCCATAATATTTTACCAACTCTTTTCTAATCCCTTCCAAAATGTGTGGCTCATGCACAAAAGGATTTATCTCTCCTTTGGCATAGTCTCAAGTCCTAAATCTACAAATAAGTTATTTATTTTTAAGGTAAAGTGTCTAATGTAACGACCACATGTTTCTAAAAGGAATTGGAACTTGGATTCTTTAGGACATAAATAGGTGGTTATAGCATAGTCCAAAATGTAGCTATTCAAAAAACCTTTCCACTAAATTTTAACAACTCTAGTCCATAGGGTTCCAAGTCATGCTAAAGCTATTTATTACTTTAGGGTCCAAGACTATCTTCTCCCAAGGTGTCGAGACCATCCTTGAGCATATACAAAGAGCCAAGCATGTAAAACTAGGATCTCAGTAAAGAAGGTTTCATACAATGTGCTATAGAGATTCTGATCTACCTACTATCATGATAAAACTCTTGGTTTAAGGTAGGGAAATATAAAGTTATATTCAACACTAGTAATCCATTATTCTATATTCTCAAGAGTAATGTGCTCAAAAATTTTCCATGACTGAGTAGCAAATGCTACAGGTTATAATAATAGAACCAAAATGTTAGGGGTTTCTATTATAAATATAACATCAGTGATGAAGTGTAGCCCAATAATTTAGCATGTTGGCCCTTTCATGTAAGACTAAGGTCTTGCATGCTCACCCAAAGCATGCAGCTTAAGACCAATTCCCATATGTTTTTGTTTCATAGTGATACTTAGTTATATTATTTATGTCAAACATGTATTCAATTAGATATTACTTAAGTACAAAGATAGACTATTACAATCCTTGGAGTTTTAAGTTCTACTACCATAATTACACAAATTAATAACATTACAATTTCTGAGTTACTTCTTATAAAATAAAATATGCACTAGAATTCATGCTAAGTAAATCACATGACATCATTCATCATGAAAACAATTTTTTTGATAAAACCTACAACTTCATATATTAATCTTAAGCATCAACATTAACAATACATCCATCCATCATCATATCTACAATCTTTTATAATAGGGGTATTTATACTTGTTTATCCCTAAACAAGTGTTTATAATCATTAATGACTCGAGTAATTATGTAATGAACTCCTAATAGACTAGGAGTCATGGCATTCAAAAAAATCTCCTCTTAAGGATCTAGGCCTTTGCTCCCCCTATATCCATGCTTTATGCTAGATCCATACTACCATGTGTTCCTCTCCTTGTAGGCCAATGAAAAAATTACTATGAATAAGGTCTAGGTGTCCCATATGAATAATTCCTTTAACTTCTCTTGCTTCCCACATGCCTCCCTTATCTTTTGCTTTAGTTTTGAGTCTTAAGTCCTTAGGTGCCTTGTGACTAATTCTTCTTTGATTGGGTCCTCTCATACTAGTCCTTCCATGCCATTTTCCTCTTGTGCCCTGTAGATTCTACAGCATGGTGATTATACGCCTAACAAGTTCTCTGCCATGGTCCTTCCACACCGTGCCAATCCCATGCCAAAATAGATAATACTTAGCTAAATTTTGGGGCCAACAATAATAGAAGTCAAATCCAAAATTTGGGGACAAAATTCACAAAAGTTAAGAATTGAATTCTTACTAGCCTCCTTTAGAGCCATGGCTTCTGCCCACCTTGTGAAATAATCAGTGGATGGAAGCACCCATTTATGGCTAGCACTTGTTTATGGATTTATCATGCCAATGAAATTAAGACACCATTGCATGAATGGATGGTACACTTGAATAGGATTGAGAGGAAGGGCATAAAGCCTTTGTTTACCTATGAAAAAATTTACACTTCAGACACCTCATTACCCATGTATATGAGTCCTTAAACAAACTAGGCTAATTGTACCCAACCCTCATTAATTTTGCTGCTATTATCTTAAGTGCAAAGTGGCCTCGAGCTGGTCCATCATGGAATTATTCTTATAACTTGTTAATATAATTAGTTTCAATACATATTAACAACATACCATTAAGATCCCTTCTAAAAATAACTCCATCCACAAGAACATAAGGTATAGACTAAAATCTAAAGTATTTTTTCTTTGATCTATCCAAACCTATAGGACATTCACCTGTTTGAAGGAATCTTACCATATCTTGTGTCCAACTTGGAGAGAGTGAATGTGTAGCTGCATTAGGATCATATTGTAGTGCCAACACAACCTCTTTTTCTTCTTGCAGGTCTGCTTCCAAGTGTTCACATATCCCTCCTCCTCTTACCAATTTAGTGGGCTTAATCTCCACATCATACTCCATGACTTTGGTTATCCTTCCAACCTTATTTTCATTCAAATACTTACTCAAAATAAAGTCTCTTATGCTAGGGTGGGCCACCATGACATGAACATTATTATTAGAAACCATATTCCTAAACTTCTTAATGATCCTTTTGATTGACAACACTTGCTTCTCAATGAAAGTGTATCTCTCTTCATACTATTCTAACCCTTGACTAAATAAGGTAGTGGGGTGCTCATTACCTTAGCTATTATACTACATCAACATAGATGAGATGGTGTCAAGGTTATAAAAAGGCATACAATAATAAATCCTTATATAAATCAATATTAATCAATGTTGGTGCTTTTACAATGGCTTGATTAATACTATCAAAAATGTTTTTTTCTTATTTAGTCCAAGCAATGGCTTGGTGCTTCTTCAACATGGATGTAATAGGGTTCAAAAGTTTATAAAAACTAGGTATAAACCTTCTCACAAGTTTATTTTCCCAAGAAAACTTTACAAACCTTTCTTATGCCTGGGCAAAGACAAAGCCAATATGGCACTCACCCTTTTAGGATCTATAGTAAGCCCATCATTGGAGACAATATGACCTAATAACTTACCCTCACAAAAATACATTTATTTGGGTTTAGAGAGATTCAATATTTCCCACACCTTTCAAAAATCAATCTAAGATGAACTCGGTGACCACTAGCATTCTTGGAGAAAACTGTTATGTCATCAAGATAGATTAACAGCATCTGATTAATCAAACCTTGGAAATCCATATCCACGTCTCTTTGAAATGTATCCCATACATTAGATATCCAAAATGACATTATTTTATAGGCATATGTGCCCTATTTAGTATTAAAAGTTATCTTATATTGATCTTATTATTTCACAAAGACTTAGTTGTAACCTGAATAGCCATCCAAGAGAGAGAAGCATTGAGAACCTACAAACACTTAAAGAATTTACTCCATGAAAGGTAAGGGATAATGTTACTTAAATGAAACTCTATTCAAGTCTCTAAAATCCACACATAATCTGATCTCTTCACTCTTTTTTCTCATAGGAACTAGGTTGGCAACCCATGAAGAGTACTTGATAGGGAAAATGATTCTTGATTCTATCAACTTGGTTAGCTCTTTTATCATTAACATCTAAACTTTAGGATTAATGGAAATTTATCTTATCCTTATAGGATTAAAATTTGGATCAAGTTTTATAGTTTTTCGGGATATTGTGGGATCAAAACCCTTAAGATCACTATATTCCCAAGCAAAGACACCAGGAAATTATCTACATAACAAATGTAGCCCTCTTAGCGAAAGTACATTCATTTCCAATATTAATAATCTTATATTTTAATATAGACACCCTCTCATGATGTTTATCTTTGGTATACATGCTTACTTTATCCCTTATCATTTGATCACTTTTAGTGAATATGTTATCAAGAGTAACCAACCCTTTGAGAAACTTATTAGACCTCAATTATTAAATTTGGTATACATATTGGTGATATAAGTTGGCTTGTTTTTTACAAGAAAAATCAGATTATTGGTGAAGGAAACATTCTATTTTTTTATCACACTCAAATACTTTCCAATTGACATCATTATCCAGTATTGATGGCCTTACTACCACCATGATATGTGGCTAAGTTTTTGAGTTATTGAAATCATTAATGATGTCAAATTGAGATCTAACTAAAGATAACCTATCATCATGTTGATAATCTTCCCTTTGAACTAATTAGATGTCAAAGGCCTAAAAATATTGAATAAGGTCCCATAATCTATGCTTATAAGACTCCAATAATGGATTTTTGGTACCGCTCTTACCTTTTACTTGGTGAACAACTAATTGACTATCTCTAAAAGCTTGTACTTGCTTCAATCCTTTATTTATTTCCAATTTAAGCCCATGTATAATATCTTCATACTCAAATATATTTAAAGTAAAAATAAATTGAAATATAATTACAAAATATTACCTTTTATTTGAAGGAGAAACTAGCATAATACCTACCCCTACTCCATTCTTGCTTTTTTGAGCCATCAAAGAATAATTTCCATAAACCATCACTATCTTAACTTAGATTAGATAGAGAGGGTATGGATTTACCTTCTTCATGAAAATAATAGACACCAATACCAACCTCATCAAAACCTATATATGGATCATACTTATGATTTTCTACTCCTCACTCATTAAGGAAAAGATCTTATATGTCTTCAAGAGGAAAAATTGGTTATTGATCATTAGGATGATCCTCCTCATCAATGATGGTGAAATTTAAGTTTAAAATGTTTGGATTATATATATAAATATGAAAATTATACTTAGGTTCAAATCTAATTATAACCTTAGTGCCATATCTAGTTCTAAATCCATGTATGACCAATCAAATGATAAGTAACCTCCAATCTTGGTGGTGAATATCTTGACAAGCAAAGCGAAAAGTATGATGTAAAATAAATTACAAACACATCTTGAGAAATATAAAAATTAGGAAAAGTATGAAGGGTAAGGCTCAAACCTTTAATCATACCCACAATCTTAGAAGTTGAACCATCCAATTATAATACACCTTTAACATTAGACTCATACTTTAGGCCTAACTTATCAACTATTTGTTTGGGCATAAATGAGATAATTCCACACTATCTATCATGAAATTGTTCACTAGACAATCTCCAATTATCATTGAAAAATAAAAATGAGGTGGCTTACCATCTTTGCTTACCTTCCCATTAGTAGGTGTAAGATTATTTATGAAAACTGCACTATCTCTTCTAGCTTATGTCTTTGCAAGGATAAGCTTTGACAATTCCTATTGAAGTACCTCCCTTTGTCTAAGTAGAAAAAATGTATCCCACATTTTAATGGTTACATTTACCTTCTTCATTTGGTCTACAATATTAATGCAAGAGCTATTAACTCTTGGCTGTCCACTAGGAGCTACAATATTGTTTTGAGGCTGAATAGATTGGGAAATGAAATTACCCTTCACATTATAATTTGTATTAGTTTCTTGGGATTTATGAGATGAATTGATGTCACTTATTACTTGAGACATATAAGAGATAGTGGATGTTTTTTTACCCATCTCTTAAGCATCATCAATTTGACTCCTTTTAGACCTTGTATTAGCTAGAATAGGAGTATCACAAACCTTACTTGCACCTCCCAATTGATTGATTGCACAAAAATCTTCCTCTTTATAATTTACCAATGTGGCATTTGATTGTAATTTCTCTCCATTTATCATAATCTTATTTTAAACTTTATCTTGTGTCATAGAAGGAATGGTTCCATTTTATGCCATACAAGCTTGATTAAATACTTCACTTTGATTAGAAGGATGATTAGGATGCTAATCCCATTGAGAAGATAAATCATTATCTTGTACCAATTTATTTTGAGTAGGTACAAAGGCTCTATAAGTGGAGGAAGTGTTGGGATTGTAGCTATTATATGGTCTCAAATTGGTAATTTTCCCTTACCCTTGATAATTGACTTAGAAAGGTGGCCTATTAGGTTGATAGGATTGATTAGATTGCTATGGAGATTGATAAGGTATATGAATTTTGTTTTGATGCCTTTTATCCATTATTATAACCATATTTTTAAGTGTCTTAAGAAATCCTTTGACATCATTTGACTTTCTTGGTTGACTATGAGTAACCAACTTATCACCAGTCAATGTAGGAATGGGAACAAGAGTTGGGGTAGGGGGATATATATTAGGAACCAATGGCAAGTGAGGCCTTGGGGATATATTTCCAACATGTATGAGATTATTATCAACTTTGATGGCAAGGTTATAGGATTTTGGTAAGGTCTCTCCTCCCATGGATTGTATCATAACATCTATGTCACTATTCAATGCCTTGAGATATTAGAGAAATGTATAATTTGGAGTGGCTCTCAAAATAATTAGGATCCTATCCCATGTATATTTGAACCTATAATTGAAATATTTAACTAATTCTTGTGGGGTTCTCTTGAAATTAGTTAATTGTTTAGCTAGGGATAAATGATCACTCTTTTCTTCAAACTTCTTACTCAACCTCTCTCTCAATTCATCCCATGAGTTTATTGAATCAAGAGCCAAAGTATTATACCAATCCAATTCTTTACCTTTGAATAATATTAACAAAAACCTAATGGCTACATTCTCTTGGGTGACATTGTGGATATTATAAAAAGTATCCATATCTCTTATATGCTCAATGGGTGTAATAATGTTCTCTCTACTAAAGTATGAAACACTCTTAAGGGTTGCCATAGGGATTTCATAATATTGCGCATGGTTTAGAGGAGACCCACCATTTAGAGGCACAAAATTTAGATTTCTAGCCACATTTCTAATCTTAGGAGAGCATAGAGTATATTGGAAATGAAGCTTTATTATAGATGTATTGGTATAAGGAAGAGTGTGGAGAAATCTATTTCTCTTGACTGAAAATAAAGGTAATTAAAAAAACTCAAGAGGAAAATCTTGGACCTTGGCCTTTTTGTCACTTTTGGCATGAAAAATAGCTTGCTAGTTTGTAACCAAGAGCTAAGAACTTTATAGAGTCACCTTATGTTGCATGAAGGGGGCTATTACAACTACAAACTTTCCAATACCAACATAAATATTGGACAAACTTGTTAAAATTTAGTTCCATAGGGTGTATCACAATTGTTATATACATAATTTTCACCCATATGAAGGTTTTTCAATCCTTCCTAACTAGAAATCATGGGAACAATCCTAGGTTGTGGGTGACCTACTAAGTGGATTGAACCTCTAGGTTGGGATAGCTCCCTTGATGCTTCACCTAAAACTTCTAACAAATGTATAACACTTGAAAATAAAAGGGATAGAAATGAACTAAAACTAATAAGTAAACATGGAGGTGATACATCAAATATAGAGTGCTTAACTTGTTATTGTTTGTACTATGAAATAATAAGTTACAATCTGATTTCACAACTTCAAAATAGCTCTTACCACACTAGTGTTTTTATATGAAGATTATGGATATTTTAACAACTAAGGTGATCAATTAAGAGGCCTAAGAGTATAAAATAATGATGTTTCAACACATAAACTCAGTAAACCATGTATTACACATCATATGACCTATGGAAAGAAAACTAACTTACATAGAGGCATGAAAAAGAAGGAAAAATGCATAGAAGCACTCTCACTATCACAAAACATTCATCAACATATCACTCAAGATCACTGTATGAAAGATGAAAATGGTAGATATTATCTTGAATTAATTTCAAGGGCAAGTACAAGTCTGAAAATTGGTAGGGATTCACCATAAGCATCTTGAGGACACATTAAAGGCCTTCTAAGGCTTCGTTTATGTATCAATTAGAAGAAAAGAGAAGAATAGGATGAGAAGAGAGACTCATGAGATGGAAATAATTATTAGATCAATTAAAAAATAGATAAAAAGAGATATTGAGCTTGCAAATAATGTGTTGTCATCCTCCTTCTTAGACTTATAGGACATGTGTTAGAGTAACTCTTCATAGGGTGGTGTAGGAAGTCTTATTAGAAGTTTTTATGCCTTATTGATCATAATTACTTATCATGGAGTTATCTATCCACTTCTTATAACAATTAAAATATCTTTAAATTACACTTGTCACCCTTGAATATCTTCTACACTAGCCTTGGTCTCTCACAATGCTTCCTCTTCTTGGATATTTGAACATGAGTTTCAAACTTCTTCATATTCCCATCCTTTTACTATTAGGACTTAGTCACTCAATAAAATACAAGATTTATGTCTTAAATTTATCCCACATATTTTTATACTTCATGGAGTTTTTGCATCAGGTTAAGGAGCTTTGAGTATCACCTTGCAGATGTAGTCCGCACACATGTTTGATAAGAGAGTAGCAAAAATGTCTTCTTTTCCATGGAATCCTCAAAATTGAGGAGTATTTTTAGGATTTTAATATGATTAGAGGGGTCTTAGTGATATTTATAAAATGATTTTATTGGAGTCTTGAATATATTCAGACCCTAACCTACCTTCACAAGGCCTGTAACTAGGCCTCTTGTGCTAGGTAGTAAGATAAGTCCATTATAGACTTATATTGAGGCTTAGAAGTCTACTTAAATCACCATGAGAAGCCTTAAAAATAATATATAGGGAAATGAAACTTATTCAAATAATTTCAAAGGCTTGTTCATGTTTTCATACATTCAAATAGGCTTGCAACTTGCCCTTCTTAATGTCACATTGGCCATCCTTTTGATTGAGGACCATTGGCCACTTAAAACCTATTATATGACCCTAAAATCATCTTTAATGGCATGAATATGATGGTATAATATATATTTTTCCTCCAATACTCTCTAAAATTTATTAAGAGAGTTTGTCCCATTCAAAACCATGCACACAAACTCAAAAAGGAGCTTTTCAGGCACTTTTCCCTATAAAATAAGCCCACACATGCCAAAATTATACTCAATAAAATGAATAAGAAAGGAAAAAATGTCATACAAGTGGTTTAGGGGAAATTTAAATCTAACTTGAATGTTTAGAGGTCTTATCTCTTCCATTGGGTCATATTTAGGCTTTATGAAAGGTTTTAGGGTCATCTATCTTCTTAAGGATGGTTCATAAAGTTGAGACACCTAACTAGAGAAAAATGTCAATAATATTGAGTATACAAGCCCCTCCTCCTTCCATGATAGGCTTAGTATCCCATGCATATCCTCATGTGAGTTTACATATACTAGAATTTGACTTTCTTATCCATACAAGTATGATTGTGTATTCAAAGAGGGTTATTGGGCAATAAGATACACAAAATTTTTTGGTTTGGATTTGAAATGTTGTATTGGGGATTGTGAAAAATATTATGAGGTATCCAAATTATTTTATTAATGAATTGACCTTTCAATCTATTGGAATCTACTTTAAGCCCTAAATAAGGGTTTGTATCCAGTCACATTAAAGTGACCCTATCAAGCCTTTTCTAACATTATAATTCTATAAAAGTGGATCTAAACCACATGGAGTTGTAATTAATCCTATAATTCATCTCTTTAGACTCCTCAATTGACCAAATACTTCAAGACATACAAATTTTCTTCAAACTTCACACAAAGACCCGTGTGTGATCATTTAGGCCTAATTAGCCCTTTTGAGCCCTTCACTACCTTTAGTCACCTTTAAACTAAATGATATATTTTTCATAATTTAAAATTAAATTTAAAATATCTTTCACTCTCTTATACACCTCATGGATTCAGACAATGATCAACACATTTTCATCAGTTCATCTATAACTTGCTTGTAGGTGTTTATAAGCTCTTGAATGTAATATTGAAGGTATATTATCATCCCATTAGAACTTCAGTGGATTTTATTAATTTTATGATTTTTTTAATGTTTCTCTTTACCATTTATATACCTTTTAAACTTTACTTCACCTTTATCCATTTTCTTGTGACAGGCCTATAGGCGGTGTTTGAGCCTATCAGCTTGTCAACATTTGGGGATGTCCTTTTTGATTAATTTCACCTCTTTTACACCTGATAAACTATTTAAAAATTTATATCCTTAGAATTATCACAAATAAAATGATCTCTATATCTCAAACCAACACACAAAGTGCACAATCATATATCGAGGCTTGTATGTAGTCATTTAGGTCTTTTTAGGCATATGTCACTGAATTGCATTTATTGCAATAATTTAGATTTATTTATATGTTTTTATACTATTAAACATATCAATAAAATTTTATTTTTAACCCTATCCATCTTATCATACCCTCAAATAACCATCATCAACATATTCCTTTGTCCTACTACCTGTTATAGGCCTTTAGGTGGCCATTTGGTAAAAAACCTTCTCTTCTATCTTGTTTGGTCCTCTTTGAGTTAAATTAACCAATTATAAAACTATGTAGAGAGGTGGAAAATTTTTTTAGGTCCTTTTCTCCTCATTTTTTATAAATCACCTGAAGCACCCACTTGGAAGTTTCATAGTCTTCATGTAGGCTTACACAGTCCAACCTAACCTACATAGTCCAACTAAATGCAAAATGAGTTAAGAGTTTGAGCCTTCATAAATATTTTTTATGATTTAAAAACTCATGTAGGGAATTTAAAAGGGTAATTTGAATTACTTTAAGATAAAATGGATGTTAGTTTCCTGTAGAAACATGACTGTCCTTGCTTTGAACCTCCTTCTCTCACTATTGACCTAAGAAAGCTTGGGCTTCAAGGATTTTAGATAATTTTTGAAAGGAAAGAGGACATAATATTTTTTAAAGGAAGTCATATGTTATTTAATATAATAATTTTAGTGTCAATTCTGACCTACAGGTCTATAAACATGTAGGTTCACAAAACTTCCTTGGTCTTAGACTGAAGAAAGACTCTTGAGTTTTGAATCTAGGGATTGTCATCTAGATCTTGATGGAGAGTAGTATTAAAGGATATATAAATACTTCATTTTAAATTAAATTATCATAAATAATGAAAACATATCCCAATTTGATTTGTATTTCTCCATCATGGTTACAAGTTCAAATAGTTCAGCTTATGCATACATAGTTGCCTGCCTCTCTTAAAGTTAATGCCTCTAATGGTGCCTATAGAGGTATAATAAGTATTTATGAAATTGGATAAAATATTAAACATTTCATTTCATTCATTTAATGCACTCAAAACACCTCACAACTCCTATAACTTTATTTTCTTGTTCAAACTAGCAAAACAAGACTATTGAACACTACATCAAACATGAACATGAAGAAACTTGAAAGAACATGGTATTACAGGAGTTAAGGAGTATTAGAGAGACCCTTCCAAATCATTCTCATGCATTCAAATAAATTTATAAATTTTCATTTTAAGAAAACTAACCCTAGTGGGGTTTTAGTCATTTTTGTGCACCTTAACTTCTTAATGATTGTTCATAAAGTTAAGGAGTGTAACTAGATAAAAAATGCCACAAAGTAGGAGGGAAATAGGGTACCCTAATATGGAAAGTATATTAGGTTCAAAATTTATCTCTCCTTATATTTCTAATTGAAAATCAACTGATTGTCTTAAGCTACCTAGAAACTTGATAAAGAAATGGAGTGGGTTTTTGCCTTATTTGACTTTATAACTCCTCTTTTTGCATGGATTTGGATCTTAGAAGATTGTGAGAACCCATGAAAGATTTTTTATGTTTCCCATCAATGGAAACCCTCTACAAAATACATATAAAATCTTTTTTCTTCAAGAATCTTCCTGTTACACCCTTTAGAACTGGTGGAGATGATGAACTAGGTGACTCTTCAGCTTCCCCTAACTTGTAAAGAGGTAGAGGAGTGTGTAAAAACATTTCCAAACTATTTCCCCCTACAAATATAAAAATAAATCCTCATTTTTTCCATTATAAATGAGGAATGGTAGTTACACAGAAACTTTCAACATTAGAAATTAGTTTCCAAGACAATTTAGAAAAATATACAGACACACAAACATGATGTCATTACTTAATGTTAGATGACTTAAAAAGACCTCTAAGGACAAAATATTCACATTTGATCTTTAATAGTAAGTATCATCTCAACATTAAAATTTGCAACAAGATAAAGTAGATGAAATACCTTAAACTTATCAAAACTACCTTAATCTCCCCAATTGCTTGAAAATATAATGTAACCTACTTACTAGCTTTGTTCCTTGACCCATTTGGTCAAATTTAGATCATGGTTGTTCCTAGAAGGATCACCACCTTATCTCCTTGAGTATGATTCCTCATAGACTTTATTTCACATGTAACCTTAAATTTTTCAAACTTTCCTTAAATAATGTGATAGGACCTAGGCTCACAAAGCTATGATTCCAATTGTCAGGATCCCTGCTCCTTAAGAGCACACTTGATTACCTTTGTATAAGCAACTAAACATAGAATTTAACTAGAAGTAATATGTAACTAGAATTCAGAAATAACATAGAATATGAGAGACAATACAACCTTGTATTAATACTCTTCCAGAAGGAAATACAATGAAGAAAATACACTCTTCCCACACCTCTAGGGCATACCAGTAATTATCCCTCAAGATTTTTCTCTCTCAATTACAAAAAAAATCAACTCAAACATAGAGTTGTTGTTTCAACCAGTCAGTAACAATACTACCAGTACCACTGAGTACACCACGTACTCCAAGTAGATCTCCCTGATCTTGCACCTTGTTGTGTTGCAGATATCCTTTGACCTTGCTACCCCACAGATCTCCTTTGACCTTGTACACACACACACACACCTATAGATCAACTAAACTTACTTACCATGTAGATCTTCTACCTGATCTTGCACAACCTGCAGATCAACCTGGTCTTGCACACTTGCAAACCTAGATCTTACACTCGGGAAGAACCCTTGTCCTTGCCTTTCCAAGTCCTTATGATTCTCCAAATTACAATACAACCCCATGGGTCTCTTAAATAGATCCCATACAAACAATAATTAGACTTTCCAATTAAAATAATTAGAAACACAGACTCAAGACTAAAATTAGTCTTTACATGCAAACTGGACGTTCATCAAACTAACTGTTCATGTAACTAACAGTTGTGGAACACACAGGTGACTGACATCAGTCCCTGTCTGTCTGGAGATGACTAACATCAGTCGATCCATGACCGATGTTAGCAGCTTCTTGTCTACTCCTGACTGACATTGGTTAGCCTGACTGATGCCGGTTACTGTGACACTCAGCAACCTCCTCCATGTTTGCATTAGTGAAGCTTTTAGATCCACAACCTAACAATCTCCCACTTGGAGATAAATAGCTGCACCTGTACCTATACTTATACATCATCTAATTTTGTTTCCTAGCTTGTATCCCTCTTCAAGTTCAGTCTTGAAGACCAACCACATATCCTGTGGTGCTACTCCTATCATCCAAGTCACCTGCCATATCTGAATCTACATACCCATGTAGAGAAGTGATTGACCTTGCATAACATGTATACCTGATGCTAGTCCCTCTCAGATACTTGAGAATCCACTGAACTGCTTTCCAGTGCTCCTTTCCTAGATTGGCCACCAACTTGCTAACAATTCCCACTGCTTGGGTAATATCAGGTCTAGTACACATGTACTCAACCTCATCATATGATTTGGGACACTATTCTATGAACTGTCCATCCATAGGTGTGCTAACCGGTTCTACATCCTACATATTGAACCTTTCCACTACCTTATTCACATAATCATCCTGAGACAACATCAACCTGTGATCTTCCCTGTCTCTAGAAATACTCATGCCAAGGATTTTCGCTCCTCCTAAATCCTTCTTGGCACACCACTGAACTAATTTTACCCTTAGCTCAGCAAATCCCTACATGTATGAACCTGCAACAAGCATATCATCCACATATAGTAACAAGATAATGTCGTGACCATTATCTAACCTGGTAAAATAAACACAATGGTTACATTGACATTGACTAAAGCCATGCTTTGTCATACCCCTGTCAAACCTGTACCACTATCTTAGAGCTTGCTCAAGACCATATTCCCTGGCCTTCTATCTCACGTGTCCATTCTCTCCTTTCTTTAACCTAGGAATCCATTCATCTTTCAGTGCTTTCATTCTGGCTGGTAACTCTACCAAATCTCCCGTTTGGTTCTCTTCCAAAGAATTTATGCCATGCTCCCACTGTTTCCTAGATTCTACCTACATTGCCTCTTCAAAACTTCCTAGTTCTTGACCATCTGTGAGCAACAAGTTCAAGTAGTATAAAGAAGGGGAATAATGAATTTGAGGCTTACTTACCCTTTCAATCCTCCATATGGGCGTTTGAGACTCCTTGACAGCTTGCTGTCTACCCAAAATCTATTCTCTAGTCAACCCTGGTCTGCACCCGACCGATGTCAATTCCACCTGATTGCCAACACCGGTTCTCTGACCGATGTTAATGTCTAGTTGGTCATTGACATCAGTTCCATGATCGATGTTGGTCTCCACCTGCCCAACACCACTGACTCTGGTCTACACATGACCGATGTTAGTACCTACCTGTTCGACATCGATTCTCACCTGACTGACGTCGATAACTATGTTTTCCTATGAGTGATGATTTTTACCCATGAGCTCACCTTGGATCATAACCTTGTCCAAACTACCCTGCTTAGAATTATTTAGCCCCTTGAGCTGATCTCTGTCCATCATCTTCTCCATGAAAACTAAGGCTTTCCAGTTCTTAAGTTTGTCAAAGACATCAGACTTCCTCTTAAGAACATGCATCCCCTTCTTATTCATGTGACCAAGCCTACAAAGCCACATCTTTACATCTACATCTGAAGTAGATAAACCAGAAGGAGAATTAGTAATACAAGTAGATAGATAAAGAGTACCTACTTTCTTACCACATGCTAATTCAAGTGCACCCTTGGAAACTTTCCAAGATTCTGCTGTGAGAGCAACTGTGCAACCCTCATCACCCAACTTTCCTACAAAAATTAGACTCCTCTTGAGGATTGGAACATGCATGACCTCCTTCAACACCCATGTGTTGCCCGTCTGCAATTTCAGCCACACTTCCCCTTTGCCAACAATTTGACAAGGCTCACCAACCCCTAAATAAATCTTTCCAAAGTCTCCATGGACATAATATTGGAAAAATACTCTATTTGGGGTTGCATGGAAAGAGGCAACAATATCTAAAACCCAAGATTATACTTTATCCAAGAAACATACAAGAGCATCCTGTGCAACAATACCTACAACATCTGCTTCTTCATTTCCTTCATGCTGATCTTCTACTAACCAACAATCTTTTTGTACCTGCTCTTTCTTTCCATAATACCATAATTGATCATTATTGCCATTGAATTCCTCCATTCTTAGTGTAATTTATTCTACCATTGATTTACTCCTACTCAATCAAAAACCCCTGAGAGTGACCTATAATCAACAAACACTTAACACGCTCTGACAACTTATTAGTGTACCTAACCAAGCTCTGATGAACCTGCAACCTAGTTCTGATACCAATTGATAGGACCTAGGCTCACAAAGCTCTAATACCAATTGTCAGGATCCCTGCTCCTTAAGAGCACACTTGATTACCTTTGTATAAGCAACTAAACATAAAATTTAACCAGAAGTAATATGTAACTAGAATTTAGAAATAACACAGAATATGAGAAACAATACAACCTTGTATTAATACTCTTCTAGAAGGAAATACAATGAAGAAAACACACTCTTCCCACACCTCTAGGGCATACCAGTAATTCTCCCTCACGAGTTCTCTCTCTCAATTACAAACAAAATCAACTCAAACATAGAGTTGTTTTTTCATCCAGTCAGTAACAATATTGCCAGTACCATCAAGTACACCACGTACTCCAAGTAGATCTCCCTGATCTTGCACCTTATTGTGTTGCAGATCTCCTTTGACCTTGTTACCCCACAGATCTCCTTTGACCTTGCACACACACACCTATAGATCAATTGATCTTACTTATCATGTAGATCTTTTACCTGATCTTACACAACCTGCAGATCAACTTGGTCTTGCACACCTGCAAACCTAGATCTTACACTTGAGAAGAACCCTTATCCTTGACTTTCCAAGTCCTTATGATTCTCAAAATTACAATACAACCCCATGGGTCTCTTAAATAGATCCCATACAAACAATAATTAGACTTTCCAATTACAATAATTAGAAATGCAGACTCAAGACTAAAATTAGTCTTTACATGCAAACTGGCCATTCATCAAACTAACTATTCGTGTAACTAACAGTTCTAGAACACACAGGTGATTGACATCGGTCCCTATCTATCTAGAGATGACCAACATTGGCCGATCCATGATCAATGTTGGCAGCTTCTTGTCTACTTCTGACCGACGTCGGTTAGCCTGACTGACGCCAGTTATTGTGACACTCAACAACCTCCTCCATGTTTGCATCAGTGAAGCTTTTAGCTCCACAACCTAACATAATTCTAAACACATAAAGAAGGCTTACAAAGAATTACCCTTTGATGACAAGATAAAGTGACTTAAACTTGATATTCACTACACCATCCTAAATGAACTTGTAAGGTACCAAGGAAGACACATTACATATAATCCTAAATCATTAATGACCAATACAAGACCTTCATAATGGATATCAACATAGTTAAGGTCAAATTCATCAAAGTTTTGAAATGACTCCCATTCATGGTGGCCAAATTTTGGCTAACATAACCCTTTCGAGGTAGTCTTAGAATTTAGATTCTATAGGTTTTTTTTTAATCATTTTCTAAGCTTCCCTATGAAAAAATTATCATTTATTAGTCTAGTAATTTGAGGGTTCAAGACTGATCCAAGGGTGAATGGATAATGAGTAAGCTTTGAATACCTATCCAGTCTTTGATTTTCTTAGATAATATGGTATTTTCTTGAGATGTTATATTAATTTCAGTTTGGTGGCTCTTATTAGGATGTAGGCTATTTTAAAATCTACTTGTTTATTTTAGAATCATTTGCCTCTTAGATCTAAAATGTCAAAATTTTTAATTACCATCCATGACTTGATTAGATTTAAGGTTTCAACTTGGGTCCTCCTAATTTTCAACAATCCTTTCAGGCTTTGGCCATCACTTGGAGTAGTTACTAATAGTGCTGGGTGTCATAGGAACACTACAAAACAAAGAGGGATGTTTAAGGGCAAATCACAAAACAAAATAAAACACAAAGCAAAAGTAGACACACAATGAGAAACATATATATTATATATACATTTCCACCTATGCTCATATTATTTATAGACTATGTTGGAGGGGAAAACTGAGAAATAGTGTATAAGGAACTAGCCATTTACTAGAAGTGGTAACTTATTGCCCTTGATATCTTTGAGATAGAAGTTATTCTGAGCCAGGAATTCAGTTATTTGGTATGGTCCAATCTAGATGGTATTGAATTTTGAATGCTAGAATTTATTTTTGTGAGCCTTGTCTCACATTATAACCATGTTAGAGATTCTAAAGGTCTTGATCTTTACTCTCTTATTGAACTACCTTTTGAATTTATCTTGGTGTTTACTAAAGCTTAATATAGATTCATCCTAGTCTTCCTCTAACTAAATTAGGTTGAGGAGTTTGGAATCCACCTTATCATCCAAATCCATGAATTTTTTCATGAAATTATAATTTGACCACTTGAGCATGATCAACATGATAAGATCTAGTCCATAAACTAAAATGAAAAGGGAGATTTTGAGGGCTTGTTTATACTTTGTGCAGTCTACCCATAGGGAAAAATTTAGCAATACATTCCATTCTTGGGGATTTTCTTCAGTTAATTTCTTGATAGCATCAATCAAATTATTGTTAGTAGACTTTGCCAATCCATTCCCTTATGGGTTACAATTTGATGAGAACTTTAGAATGATCCCATTATCATAGGCCCATTTTGTGAATTCCATGGATTGAAAGGTAAGACTATTATCACATAACAAAGAGATAGGGACCCCAAAATAGGTGGTTATGGTGTTTTTGAGAAACTTGATGACTTTAATAGTGGTGCTTCTTTTATTTGCAACCACCTTAGACCACTTGGTGAAATAATTTATACAAATAAGAATGAAATTATGGTTGGATGATGATTTGGGGTTGATGACCCCCATAAAATTCAGCCCCCATTGTGTAAATGGTGTAGACTCCACAATGGGCTACAATGGCATTCCAACATGTGTTTCTCTTTTAGAAAAGGTTTGGAACTAATGGTAGAAGTGGACATGGGTGTGAATATATTTAAATAGTGTGGGATAGTAGTATCTTACTTGAAGAAATTTTTGGGCCATGGCATTTGCTACCGGGTGGCCAGCTTCCAATATTTCATGGAAACTTTCCATTATTTCATTGGCCTCTTATTATGATACACATCAGAGATAGATTCCTTCATGGTTCCTTCTAAATAAAACTACGTTATTTAACACATATTATATAGGATTTAATCAAAGGGCCTTCCTCTATGTGTAGTTAAGTCTCATAGGTACAATTCTATAAAGTATAAAGTGCATGACCAGGGCATACCAGTCTAATTGTAGTACCCTTTTTTGGTCTACTTGGTGTATTGTAATCCTAGGGTCTATCTCTATCATTATCTAAGTAAGGCCTTATACTATAACCAATTTGGATGGTTTAATTTCCAAGTAGTACTCTTGTAACTTCATCATCCATCAACCTCTTACTTTGCCTAACTCATTCTACCCTAACATATATTTTATAGCCAAGTTTGGGAAAATAATGTGGACTCTATTTTGGAGGATTTAATATCTAAATTTATTCACTACCTTGACCAAGGCACATGCATGATTATCTAGGGTATAATATTTGAGCTCAGTATCCTTAAGGTTAGTGCTCATAAAATCAATGGGGTTCTCTTCTCCCTCTAATCTTTGGGTGAGGTAAGCAACAATGGTGTGTTATGAAGCAAATGGGTAGATATATAAATATTGTGTATAGTTCAAGATGATGAGGATTGGGGCATGCATAATTTCATATTTAATATCCTAAAAAGCCTTCTTTGATTATTTATGACATTCCACTTTTGCATCTTATTTCAACATCACATTCAAGGGTTTTACTATTTCAAAAAATTTAGAAATAAATTTATGTATAAATTTGATTTTACCAAAGAAAAATTTCAATTACTTCTTATTGTTAGGTAAAGGTAGTTTGGAAATTACATTTACCCTTTTGGGGTCAATAGCAATGCCTTTTTTATGACAATGTGATTGATAGGTTTACCTTCAGTGATTCCAAACACACTCTTCTTTAGATTTAGGGAAATTACATACATTTTACATATTTTAAATACCATTTCCAAGTGGTGTATGTGATCCAACCTATATTTTAAAAACACAGTTAGGTCATCGATATAGATTATTATAAATTTAACTATTAGTCCTTTAAAAGTGAAGTCTATTCCATTTGGAAATTTGCACTAATATTTATTAACTAAAAAATCATTCATTTATAAGTAATTATGACCCACTTGGTGGTGAAAGTAGTCTTATTCCTATCTTTGGGGTTAACTAGGACCTAGTTGTACATAGAGAAATTTTCCAGAAAGGACATCATTTGAGATCCACTCACCATTTAAATCACCTAATTGAGGGAGGATAATGGGTAATTGTATTTATCTGAGGCATGGTTTAAGTTCTATAAGTCCACACACATGCATATATATCCATTCTTTTTTCACATAGGGACTAGGTTGGCCACCCAAGTGGAGTGGTAGGTCCAAAAAATTATCCCTTCTAAAAGAAGCTTATGAAATTCCTTGTTTATCAAGGGCTTTAGGATCAGGTTTACTGGCCTCTATCTTTTCATAAATGGTTTTTGGCCATGTTTTAAGGGGATAGTGTGAATGATTACTCTTGTATTGAAAACCTAACAATCCCCATAGGCCTAGGAAATCACATATTTATATCTCGATAGTAATCTTTACAACTATTTTGATTTGTTGTCAATCTAGTTAAGACCCACCTTAATCATCTGGGGATTTTATTTCGGGCTGAGGTTGATGATTTGACACTTTTGGTCCTCAAACTTGGGCCTTTTAACATAGAAGGTGGGGTATAAAGCATCAAATGATCTCTCCAATGAGATCATCCCCTTTTGAATTTAGTTCCCATGAATATTAATTATCCCACATTTATCCAAGTCATTCCCAAGGTTGTCTCTATCTTTCTCATCTATAAATTCAATCTTAAATATTCCCTTATTGTTGAGAAATTGGATGATCTACTGGTCATCCTCAAAGACCTAAATGTTTATCACATTGTCTAGGACATAAGTACATGGGATGAGCTCCATTAATAACTCTTGTAACTCAGTGTCATCCAAGGGGGTTAAGTTTGTTTCCATAAATTTTAGTGAGTCAGCTACTTGGTTTTACTCTTAAGGGATAAGGAGGATATTTAATGAATTAAACATCTCAATTAGGTCCCAATTCCTATGCTTATATCTCTTGAGGTATGATATCTTGCATTGAAATTTAGTCTAAATATGGCTAACCACTAGCTTAGAATCACTAAATACTCTCAATTCATTTGCCTTATATTTCAATGTGAAATACAATACTAAGATTAGAGCTTCATACTCTACCAGGTTATTTGTGTAGGGAAACTTCAACCTATATGATGTTAAATGTTTTCTCCCTATGGGATCTATAAGTAGAACACTAGCCCCACTACCTTATTTGGAATAAGATCTATCTATATAAAGAAACCATAGGTAGAGAAGACCATAAATGTTACTAGCTTGATCTTTGGGTGCCTTTGTGCTCAATGTGTATATTCCTAGGTTTGATGAAACTCAGTTCACTTTCTCATTGATGGCATTGTATTTGGTTATCATATGTTTAATGTAGGGTTATTTGTCTACCCACATTTGGTTGGCTACTCCTCTCTAATAAAACCACATATAGAAGAAATCTATGGCCATATACCCATTTGGGGATTTGAACCAATCCCTACTAAGGAGCATGTCATAAGATTTGGTGATTTCCACTACTTAAATGTCTATGAAGTGTTGAATCTTAGGCTCAGACTCTAATTGTATGTGGATATTGAGTAGTTCATCTATCACTTTTACCTTTGACTTATCTAGCTAGACCACTACTTGATTTGACTATATGGGGACCAACCCAAGCTTCTCACATATGCCTATTGGCATCACATTGGTTGAGGCTCCTGAATCTACTAAGTAATTATGTATATTATTTCCAAACAACTAGATGTTTAAGAGGAAATGGTGCATCTCCATCTTATTTTTATGAATGAGCACACTGGTGTGTGTTACTCTTGGTTTTGACTGGGCTTGTGGGGTTAGATTTTGAGTTAAGGATTTCAACAAGAGATCTCATTGCTCTATGATTTGAGAAAGTTCATGAAGGGTAATGTTGGCCTTGATATTTTTCATATCTTCCACTATGTTATAACCTCCTTTACTTTGAATTTGTGGGATTTTCATAGGTGCCTTAGGTTCTTGAGGTCTTAGAGGTGGGGGATCATTACTAGAATTTGGGTTTGGTAGGGTTGTACCATTATTAGGGGGTCAAGATAGTAAGGGGTTATTATTGTTTCCTATTTTTGATGGCGTAGTTGCTTCTTTGGAATTTTTGGAATGCTTACACCTCACTAATACCCTCTTCTAGCTCATTTTATTCCCATATAGGGAAATCCATGGTCTCTAACACCATGGTAGTACTAGGGGATTTAGTCAATTTGGAGGATTCAATATGATTGGGGACCACATCATATTCTTCCATTTCATTATAGAATATCTCAAAATTAGAACTAAATTTTGTGCAATCTAGTTCCCTATGTGTTGTGTTATGCATTCGACACTAGTTAGGTAAAGATATCTCAAACATATTGATTTTGGTTAGCTTATTAGGTGAAGGTTATGGGGCATTGTGAGGATGATTACAGTTCATACTTGGTCTTTTATATGTAAAGTTTTTGTTAGAACTTTATACACTGGAGTTATTCACTTGTCTTTATAGCCTAAGGAAGTAATTGCCAAGTTTTTGTATCATCTACGAAATAGTGTCTAAGTTATTATTTGTGGAATCTTAAGGTGTGGTTTGGGCATTATTAACTATGACTAAAATTACATTGTGTTAAGTCTAAAGGGTTAGTTAATGGCTTCTTAGGCTATGGAAACCCAATTATTGGTTTGAAGTGGGATGACCTAGTAGGAGTTGATGTGTTATAGGGAGTGACTAAAGCACTAGGGAATTCTAATTAATGTTAGGAAAAAATATCGATGTATCTATGGTAGTGCACTAGGAGTGGGGCTCATCATGTGACATTGAGGGTTTAGTTACCTATCTACTTTGATACCCCTCACATAATCTAAGGATAGGTCTGATATGGATGCATCCCTCCTTAGGAACATGATTGTCTAAGGGTCTAGCCCATTCTTATACATTTCAAGTGTTAAGGGTTAGGTTAATAAATTATGATGATATGGATATAAATATTATGAAACCTAGCATTGAAGTTCCTAATAGGCTCATTAGACTCCCTTTTGATACAAGTAAACTACCAATATAGGACACTAGGTTCTATCAGTTTCCCAAATTGGTCATGAAAAGTAGTGTTAAATTGGTCCCAACTTAGGATAAAGTCTTCAATAAGGTTGAAGAACCAATTATATGTTGAGTTCATTAGTGTAAATGGGAAAATCCTACATGTGACATCCTCATGTTCTAAATTTATAATTATTAGGGTATTTTTATAAGATGTTATGTGTTATTGTCTAGTTTTTCCTATGCCTAGGGTGAAATAGGGAAGATACTTCTCAAGGTTCCTAGGTAAATCATAAATAACTCTTAGGATGTTAATGACAGAGTTAGCTAACCAAGACATTTAGGCTATGAATTTAGGAGAGGTTGTGAGGATAAACTAATTGGATTCATGGTAGGTCTAGGTTGGTTAATCTTGGGTTTTCTATGGAAAAGCATGGGGGAAATTACACATTGGCTGTGATGAGACTTTTTAGAGGGTTAGGCTACACCCTAGTTGAGAAAAGGATTGTTTAGGTCCTCTACTCAAACCTAGTCCGACATGGGATTGACCATAGGTTGTGGGTTACCTAAACTTGGGTCAAACCTCTAGATTTTTTTAGTGAGGTTAGCTCCTCAGATTATTCATTATAGTTCTCACCTTAGACCTAAATAGGTTGGGATGAAAAGTGAGGAAGGATTTCATGAATGAAAACCTAATCTAAGTGTGGTGATGCACCATGAATTTATTGCATCCACTCATAGGATTGAAATCTTGACACACTAATGAATTATGAATAAACTTAACACAGTGCCTACAATGGTTTCCAAGCAAAATTACTTCACATAGAGGTCATTTTGATTGAATTAGGCTAGAGGCCAATGAGTCTAAGTCTTGATTGAAGTCACTTATAGTTAGCAGTCCACTCTATACCTGAGATATCAAAATTATGACACACTAGTTGACCTACAAGGAAAGCATGTTAGCACTTAGGTTTAACTTGGAGTTACAAAGGGAAGATTAAACCACTCTTATATATTGTTGACCAAATTTTGGACCTTCAGGTCAAACTTGGGCACTCTTATTTGAAAATTTAGACTTTAGATCTTTTATGGGTAAATATCATGTCACAGTGTGATCTTGGGTTTATTCAATGTAATATGAATGCTCTTACCTTTGATCAATTTATTGTCTATGTCATTTTACTTTCTTTGAGTCATGCTAATAGGTTTGAGTAGAGTTTAAAGAACATTTTCAAAGCACCAGATCTTGTGTGTGCAGTAGTTATAGAGGAAGCTAATCATGTAGGTTTATTTATCTTGGTTCAAAGTTATTATGTACTAAATCTGAGGTCCTTCACCGAAGCACAAGCAAATTTGTTCAGGTTCAAATACTAGCTTTGAAAACATTTTTGGACTTAGTCATTCAAGGAAGAATATCTTTTCAAGCTAAGGTTTAGATTTATTTCAGGAAAATTGTCCACACAATCTTTTCGAAGGGATTGTTTCAAACATTTTAATCAAAATAACTTTTCCAAATGTCACTTCATTCTTTTTGAAGGGGTGATTTTCAACTTTGTTGAAGTGCATTTCAATATTTTTGAAGGGGTAATTTTTAACTTTTCTGAAGGGCACTTCAATCTTTTCAAAGGGGTAATTTGAAACTTTTCCAAAGGGGACTTTTTGGGAAAAGTGTCCTTCCTAGATGGTCCATTTCAAAAAAGCTGAAGGGTACATTTTCAGAAAGTGACCATGGGAAAAAGTGTCTAAGGTAAATATCTCAAATGAATAAGAATGGTGATGACCTCACAAATGTCAATTTTAGATTGTGGAAGATAGCCACTAGAGTCAAAAAATCTTGGCAAGAACCTGAGGGAAAATGTGAAAGTAAAAAATGGTAAGATCCTGAGCATATGACACAGACAAAACAACCAAAGAATAAATAGGTCAATGCTGGCAGTTGACCAAATCAAAGAGCTTCCATGAAGTTGATAAACATAGGTTTCTAAAGGATAACTAAAAATTAGGAAAAATATTTTCTAACTATCCTCATGAGTTCCATTTCCCTCAATGTTGTAATATGTCAGCTTCCCTATTTTCAATTTTGAACGCTAATGGATGATCTTCGATAGAAGTAGTCTTATGTGCTAATTCTGAAGGTTTTATGCCACTTTTCACCATTCTTATGACTTGTTTCAGACAAGTAGACCTCCTGACATGGTATGAATCACCTCACCCATCTTTCACATGTAATTATAACTGATATTCTCAAGGTGACGCATGTTTGAGTGACATTTAGACTTCTTTTGTTTTATTTCTCTCTCAAAGCTATATATATGCATTCTTTTAGCTCTTTTTAGCAACCTCCACTAGTTATTGGGAAAACTCTAGCCAGATTTGTACTTGAAGAAATCTTGAAGAAATATACAAGTGTTTTTGCCACTCATATGCTATAATATTGAGTAATGACTTGAATCTTGTTGGTCTAGTCTAGTGAAAGATTGTATTTTCTATCTTGTACTCTTGATGGTCTACTAATTTGTAGAATGTAGATTGTTGCAAGTCTTTTCTAGTATTCTTTTCTAAGTGTAGAGATACCATAGAAGTGGTCCATGATTGTATCCCTCTTTGGAGTCATTAATTCCCTTCCTAAGAATCATATACCTTTTTAAATATAGCATATGAAACATTGATGTAGTAATGAATCTTGAGTTGTGAGTCTTGTGTGAGAAACACCTTATTTGTCTTTAAGTAGTGGTTTCATTTAATTGGGAGGATGTTATACATTGGTGCATCACTGCTTGGTTTTTTAGTTGTTTTCCTTAACCCTTTTCATACACAAATTGTTAAGTTATGTAGAGAGCTTTAAAGGTGCATCAAGGGGAGCTAACTCCTTATCTAGAGATTCATCTCAATGAAATTATCGCCCACAAAAAGAGAGGTTTTTTCATTAAACCACTTGGATGAGGAGATTTGAGCATCTTCTCAATGGTGAAAATCCAAGTGTCAATAGTTTTTGGCATACATGGTAGGACTATTTTTCCAATGAGGTGAAGAATAATTGGTGTGTTCTTGAACCAATCAGCCTTTTGGAGGCATTTCAATCAACACCAATGGTGACTCTAAGTTGAATCAGCTAGTCAAGTAGCCTTAATGCATTAAAAAATCATATTTGGTATGTATAATCCCATTATTGAGTAGTATGACCCTTATGTTCCTTCGAATAGTTTTGATTAGGTGCATGTTGTTCATGGAATCACCTCAAGTAGCTCTCCTAATTATCCTTCTCCTAGTCAATCCAAGAGTGCTAGGGAGATAATGTTGGAGTTTGAGAAGTAAATGTTGGAGATAGATAGGTTGAATGAGTAAAATAGATTTTAGAAAGAGATAATGTACAAGGAGGAGTGTTTGTTTAGACAAGCTCAAGCCATGCAATCTATGAAGGAGAATCTAGTAAGATGGAGGAGTCAACCCACTCAAGGTAATCAGCCTTATATGCCTTTTTCCATCCCAAGACAACGTTCTACCATACAAAAGAAACCCTCCTCTTGTAAACCAAACCCCTTCTATCAAATATAAATTGCTCACCAAAATAAAGTGAATTAATCTTCTAGCCCATACAATGCATTTTATCCTATACCAAAACTAACTACTCATATTGTTAATACTTTGCGCTTAGCAATCCAATACCAAAGGATATTAGAACAAACTTCTATGGAGACTAACTATTTCAATTCCTTAGATTGTGATCCCTCCTTTGAAGAAGGACATCCTATTTCCTTTCAAAACCAACATATCCATCCTCAAGCAAATCCTCTTATGCATGTACAAACTCTTCTTATTCTCCTTCAACCTTCTCAAGCCCCTCAACATGATGTCAAGATTCCATATTGGAGAAATGTCTATCACGAACCAGCTCAAGATCTTGAGAAAGTGAATGAAGTTACTACCTATCATCAAGAGGAGAATTTTTTAATCAAAGAATATGAAATTGAAGAGGAGCTTGATCGATACAAACCTCTCTTAAATTTTCTCAAGAAGAGAGTCCCAATCCTAAGATCATGAGTTGGAACAAAACAATGAAGTCATGGGCCAAGAAAGAAGAGAAGAGTGTTGTTTAAGACTGTGAAGTGGAAAGTGGAGTTAATTCTTTTCAACTCCCTCTCACCCTTCCTCAAGAAGCTTCCTGTATTCCATGGCATCCCTTATGTACTCCCCATATTCATGATTATTCTTATGATCTCCAAGAAAGACTCTTCTAAGATAATCTATCTAAACAAATTGAGGAATTAGAGGCAAAGATGAGGCTGCTTAGTCAAGGTGAGATGGAAGGTTTAGACCTAAACAAAGATCCTATGTCTAACTATACCCCATCTACCTTTAATCAAGAGAGTCCTCAAGTTGATTTTGATGTTGATGAAGTGTTGGTCAAGTGGAAGGAAGAGAATCAAGTGATTTTGGCCTGAGGATTACCCCCTCTTTCTCATGAGATTTCAAAAGAACCCCTTACATTCCATTCCCCATCTGAATTTGAGAGTCTTTGTGTTGAATTTCCTTTCTTGATCGATGAAGAATGTTTTCCTTGTGTTGAGGAACCTATTTTGAGATAAGCAAGTGAAGAGGAATATGCTCAATTCATGGTTGATCAAGAAAAATGCGTGATTGATTATGAGGAGGAGTTCATCATAGGAACCCCTCTTGGTGAACAAAAAGATAATTCACAAGCTTTTTCCTCCATACTTGATGAGGAGGTAACAATCATTGATTCTTTTATTACTTTGCAAGATACTATAGATGGACTAGGAGAGGTTCTTGATAAGGATTTGGATGACTTATTTAAATTCATTGGAGCAAGCTATACTCCTCTTCAAGGAAACCATGAGATGATCAAAGATAGAGAAGGTAGAATTGGGACTCAAGTAAGTATGCAAAGGAGAAGCAAGATTTCATGTTTATTTTTTCAAGAAGATTGTGAATTCAAAAATTACATTTAGGAAGTAATCAAGATAGGATATTACCCTCTAGAAGAAACTCATTAGCTTTTGAAGGATGGAGAAAGATCATATTGGCCTAAAGTTTCTAATGAACATGAACTCAATCCTTTTGATATCATGCCTATAGAGAAGATGGGAGTTGATCATGAGAAAGTGAATGGGCAGTAACATGAAACAAGTGATCATGTACAAGAAGAGTTTATTTCTTTGGTCAAATTATTTGGACTTGCTTGGTTCTTAATGAACATCAAGCCAATAAGGTTGGTAGACTTTATGAGAAGCATGGAGGTAGCAAAGATAAGAGACAAAATGCTTCTTGACTCATCCAATCCTTCTTGCCATCAAGTGAGAGGATTTTCAATTTTCCCCTTTGATCTAGGAGGGGGAAAGACATACTTGGCTAGATATACATAATTAGTTTGATTTTTTCTATGTTCAATTCTACTAAGTACTTAGTAGCACAGGTGTGTTTAATTTGGTCTTCATGTGTGTTTGTTCTTTCACTTGTGTGTTTTGAGGTGGTAACTAGTTGTCTTGTTGATCAAGTTCTAAATCATGGTCAAGGTTTCTTGTTATTTCAGTCCTTAGATGACTCCATATGCCCAATGGACTATTTAGGCTATCGGTTTGTAGAGTATAGCAGGCATACTACCCCTATGAGTCACCAATTTATTGACCAAATTTTGGCCCTTCAGGTCAAAATTAGGCACCCCTATTTGAACATTTGGCTTTTAGATCTTTTAGGGGTAAATATCATGTCATAGTGTGATCTCAAGTTTATTCAATATAATATGAATGCTATTAGCTTTGATCAATTTGTTGTCTAGGTCCTTTTAATTTGTTTGAGTCATGTTAATAGGTCTGATTAGAGTTTAAAGAACATTTTCAAAGCACCAGATCTTGTGCGTGTAGTAGTTGTAGAGGAAGATAATCATGCGGGTTTGTTCATCTTAGTTTAAAGTTACTATGTACTAAATCTGAGGTCCTTCACTAAAGCACAAGCAAATTTATTTAGGTTCAAATACTGGTTTCGAAAACATTTCTAGACTTAGTCATTTGAGGAAGAATATCTTTTCAAGCTAAGGGTTAGATTTATTTCAGGAAAATTATCCACACAATATTTTGGAAGGGATTGTTTTAGACATTTTGTTTGAAACAAATTTTCCAAAGGGCACTTCAATCTTTTTTAAGGGGTCATTTTCAACTTTTCTGAAGGGCACTTCAATCTTTCTAAAGGGGTCATTTGTAACTTTTTTGAAGGGCACTTCAATCTTTTCAAAGGGGTCATTTGAAACTTTTCCAAAGGGTATTTTTGGGGAAAAGTGTCCTTCCTAGATGGTCCATTTCAAAAAAGCTAAAGGGTAAATTTTTAGAAAGTGACCATGGGAAAAAGTGTCTAAGGTAAATATCTCAAATGAATAAGAATAGTGATGGCCACACAAACATCAATTTCAAATTGTGAAAAATAACCGTTGGAGTCAAAAAATCTTGGCAGGAACCTGAGGGCAAATGTGGAAGTAACAAATGGTAGGATCTTGAGCATCTAACACAAACAAAACAAATAAAGAATAGATAGGTTGATGGTTTGGGTCATTGCTGGTAGCTAACCAAATCAAAGAGCTTCCATGAAGTTGACAAACATGGGTGTCTAAAGGATAACTAGCAAGTAGGAAAAACATTTTATAACTATCATCATGAGTTCCATTTCCCTCAATAGTGCTATATGTTAGCTTCCCTATTTTTAATTTCAAATTCTCATGGATGATATTCGATAGAAGCAATTTCCTATGCCAATTCTAAAGGTTTTATGCCACTTTTCACCATTCTTGTGACTTGTTTCAAAAAAGTAGACCTCTTGACATGGCATGACTTACCTCACCCCTCTTTCACATGTAATTATAACTGATATTCTCAAGGTGACACATGTTTGAGTGACCTTTAGACTTCTTTTGCTTGATTTCTCTCTCAAAGCTATATATATGCATTCTTTCAGCTCTTTTTAACAACCTCCACTGGTTATTGGGAAAAATCTAGCCATATTTGTACTTGAATAAATCTTGAAGAAATATATAAGTGTTGTTGCCACTCATATGCTATAAAATAGAGTAATGACTTGAATCTTGTTGGTCTAGTCTAGTGAAAGATTATCTTTTCTAGCTTGTAATCTTGATGGTCTACCAATTTGCAGAAAGGAGACTGTTGCAGGTCTTTTCTATTATTGTTTTGTAAGTGTAGAGATATCCTATAAGTGGTGCATGATTTTATCCCTCTTTGGAATCATTCCCTTCCTAAGAATCATATACCTTCTTGAATATATCATATGAAACATTGATGTAGTAATGAATCTTGAGTTGTGAGTCTTGTGTGAGAAACACCTTGTTTGTCTTTAAGTAGTTGTTTCAGTCAACTGTGAGGACATTATACATTGGTGCATCACTACTTGGTTTCTTAGTTATTTTCCTTAACCCTTTTGAAACACAAATTTTTAAGTTAGAGAGATATATTTAAAAGTGCATTAAGGGGAGCTAGCCCCTTATATAAAGATTCATCTTAGTGAAATTGTCACCCATAGCAAGAGAGATGTTTCCATTATGCCACTTGAATGAGGAGAGCTGAGCATCTTCTCAAGGGTGTGAATCCAAGTGTCAACACATATCAAAAAAATATAAAAAACTAAGCAAAAATTAGTAAATAACTACAAGTGTCTTTCTCATTAATCCAAGAGGTGCATGAGTACACATTCTAGTAGAGTCTAGTCATACCAACCCTAAGGGATGATTTTCAAGGCTTAAAATATTGTATATATAGTAGAATGGGATGATAGAGATGAGAAGGAATTCATGAGAGAGTGGATAAGGGGTCATAATGACTGAGATTACATCTTCCTTGAGCTCTTGATTGAATTAATGTCACTATATCTTTTTTTGGCATGATGGAGAATGTGAAGATCAAGACTAGTTATAGGAAGAGATCCCCAATACCATATGAATACATCTCAAGATCCTTTACATTAATGTCCTTCATTATCTTCCTCAATCATGATTGATGTTCTTTCTGACATTCCTTACATAGTCACCATTTTGTCATTACTTCTAAATCCTAAATATAGACCTATTATATATGAAAACTAATCACCCTGTTGGTTTTCATATAGTCATGATTTAAAATGAAGATTCATAAACTAGGTTTATTGAATATAAATGAGATGTAAAACTTACATCTAGGAGCTCTTAAAGAGTGTTACAGGGCTTTAATGGTGTTAGATGGATTTTTAAGGTCTACTCCTGGTAACTTAAATCATGTTTGATCTTGCATTTATGTATTCTACTTGCTCAAGGTGGATAAATAATTTATCTAATATGTCTACCTTTGTGGCATCCCCTTAAAACATTTACTTTAGTTTGACCTAGGCTGTGTTCGATGTCTACTTAAAACCTCATATCTTTAAGTTTTAATATTGACCATTGATCTTAATTCGGGCTTCTTGATCATGACATTTTTGACCTTTATCATTGGCTATTGGTATGTGATCTACCTTTAAGATCATGCCACTTGGAATCCCCACATTGGTCCTCAAGATCTATTATTAGTTTCATCCACTTTTGTATTTGTGCCATATGGTGTCCTCACATTTGATCTAAGATCCTTAAATTTTGACCCCATGTGTACCATCAATTTACTTGGTTTTATTTAAGGTGAGCCATCGATATCCTTTTGATTGATTGGATTGTGAATTTTTGATCTGCTAAGTCATGAAGATCATGCCACTTATTATCCCCTCACTTTATCCTGATATCCTCTGACTCACTGACCCAACTCGCACCATTGGATCTTAGATGTATGATCGAATGTACACTGTTATATATTTGGGACCCACTAGATTTTTCAGTCACTACATACCATAGATTTTCTACCCAAGCTCCCAAGATATTAACATATATCAACTTCACATTCAACCTAGGAATATTTTAATTTAAATGGCTATTTATCGTAGCTTAAAATTGATGTTTACGTACACATCCTAGACTATTTATTCAACTTTAAAGCTTTATATATTGAGATAATAAGTTCATAAAGATATAAAATTTATAGATAATGATTTAAGAATGAATAAATTCATGTCCATGTAGTCTTTTTTCCCTTTTTGACCTTCCAAATATATTTATGAAATGCGAAATCAGATTGATCTGTTTGCTTCTACACGACATGCTATGATGGTTTAGTTCTTCAAGCTTATGTTAGTCATTTTCCTCTTGATCAATGACACTATGAGGCATTAGAGCAATCCAAATCAAAGGTTACCAGCATGATTATAATTATAAAGGTTAAAATTTGGTTTTTAAGGCCAAAATGTTAACATTTATGGTGATTTAGATGGGAAGCATGCATGCTATGCTTGAGAACCCAGACACTTGCATAAATTCTTAGGCTTATGAGACAATAGAAAATTAGACCTTGACTACTAGAAACCTTTTTAAAAAGGACAACACCCATCAAGGTAAGAAATGAAGAAAAAAAACATGAAAACTAACCTAAACAAAGGAAGATCAAACAAACTAATGTGCTAGGACAACACTTGGAGGAAAACAAACAACTAGTTATGTACAAAGGAACCTAACTAACCATGATGAAGCATGATCCACATGGATCAAAAAGAAATTTTTTGAGTCCTCCTCTGTGATGAGGTGGATAATGACATGTCAAATGTTCCCTTACAATCTTGGTGGTTGAGGAAGCAAGTCTCTTCTTTGCCAACTCCTTTGGCACACTCATGTGTGGAATGGTAGGGGAAAAATAACCTATAATGTAAACATATTCACTTATTGGATCTTCCTCTTTATCAATATCAAATTTAAATTAGTGTTCCAAAGGATACCCTTTTGTAATGGTAATCCTACTAGTAACCCTCAACTTAGATTCAATTTCTATTGCTTCACAATTCGGTTGACTAGGTTATACATTAAAAAGACCTATATTATATTTTATAAGAATGCTTATGTCTATAGGCTCACCAAGGGGATGATATCCCATTATAAAGATATAAATATTAAAGGACTTTCCACTCTATATTCTTTGATTTGCTTGATAAGGCTACTCTCTTTGGCTGTAATTAGATCATAGTCCTCCTAGAGAAGAGTATATCTTAATCCTAAAAATTCAAACAAGTCTTCCAATGAGCCTATTGGTTGATTGGTAACCTCTATTTTCCCAAAAAATTTATCAATTTGATCAGATATTACATCCATTTCCTTATCCTCTACATAATATGGCAAGGAGTTGATAGCCTCAACCTCTTCATTTTTAACATAAAATGGTATTACTGCTTCCTCATCCTTGAAGGTAGAAATGCCTTTTTGACATCCAAGAGGGGTACCAATAGTAATTTCATATTCATAAACAATTTCATCCTCCTCAAGACATTCCTCTTTAATCTTATTTGAATCAATAATTCTCTTCTAGTTCGCACATGACACGCTCCTCTTCTTGAGTGTGAATGGTAGAAATGCAAGATGGCTCCACTTCTGATATAAATTGAATTATTTGAGAAGCATCTCCATAGAGGAATCTCATGAAGATTAGAACCTTAAATTGCTTGACCTCTTCCACCTCTTTTACTTGATCATATAGATAGGCATAATAAGATCCTCATGACAAAGGTTAAGCATCACATAATTTGAGTGCATATCCCATGAGGGTTCCCAAGTTTTATATGGATGGGTTTTATGAGGAGTGGTAGGTAGAGTGAGTGAAGAGACAACTATTTCTTGAGGAGGTATGGATCTTGGGACTTTGAATGGAATAGGTGTAGGATTTGGTAGTGTGGATGGGTCTTGAGGCATAGAAGGAATTGGTGTGAAACTTGGTCCCTCCATGGACTGCTCTTTAGGGGAAGAAGCCATGAGACTAAGAAATTTCAATGGAGTAGATTCCTCTTGATTTACTTGTTCTTGTACCTATATCTCAACCTCTATCTCAAATTTCTCTTTGAATTCATCTATCTTTACATATTGAAGGAGTAAAACATGCTCACCCTTACCCATTGGTGTCCCAATTATGAGCTCCTCTTCTAACTCTAAAAAATCATCATCATGAGTTATGATTTCAATAGGAAGTTTATTACTTACCTATTTAAGGAGTGGCATAGGATATTCTTGGGATGGATTCAATAGAGATGAGATATATGTGACACCTCCTTGGTCCAATTGTTTATCTTCAATAGTCATGCCCTCCTCATTCTCTTGCATACTATTCTAGATGGATTTACAAGATGGAAATGACTTAGACTCCTGAGTAGGGTGTTAGGTTGTGGAGCTAAAAGCTTCACTAGGATGTAAGTAGGAAGAGTTATAGAGGTTGTGGAGAGTTGTAGAATGAGTTTCAGGGTAACCAACATCAGTCTGATCAACCGATGTTGGTCATATAGCAGTGAAGAAGTGATCGACGTCAGTTACAAGTCAGCCGACACCGGTCAGGGAGGAGTCGATGTCGGTAGCCTGTGTGTGAACATGCAGTTTACATGCGGATTCCAGAGAGTCTATTTTTGGACTGTTAGTTTACATGTTAAAGGCTAGTTATAGTCTTGAGTTACGTGTCTAATTACTGTAATTAAGATAGTCTAATTATTGTAAGCATGAGATCTATATATAGACTCATGGGCTGTATTGTAAGCTAGTGCTAGAGAGTAAGAGAACAAAATAAGCTCCTTTAGAGAGAGGAGAGCAATGGTGTGTTCCTCTTAGTGCCACAGTACCAAGTGTGGGTGCTGGTTTGGAGAATCAGAAGGGTTCTTCGTGTATGTATGATCTTGGTCAGCAGGTGTGCATGGCTTCTTTTGGAGATCTACAATGGTGAGTAAGGTCTAGTGATTTGCAGGTAGCAGGAGATCTACTTGGAGTACAGTTGTGTACTTGGTGTATTAGTAGCGTGTTACTGACTGGTGGAGGTGAACATCAATTCTATATTGGAGTTGATTGTTGGGACCGTGAGAGAGAGGGAAGAAGGTCTTGAGGTGTGGCAAGCCTTTGAGGTGGAAGAAGAAGTGGCATCTTCTTTATTGTATTTTATTTTGAGTGATTATTAATACAATTGTGTATTATCTCTCATATTCCTGTGTTGTTTCATATTTGTAGTTACTTATCATTTTGGTTAAATTCTGTGTTTAGTTGCTAATACAAGAGGTAATCATATGTGCTCTAATTGGTGGAGCAAGATCCTGACAAGTGGTATCAGAGCTTTTGGTTGGGTTGACTAACAGGTGGTTTAGATCTAGTTAGTGTTTGTTGATTACAAGTCACTCTCAGGGGTTTTAGATTGAGTGGGAGTATAGCAATGGTAGAAGAAAGTAAGCTACGAATGGAGAAACTGAATAGCACGAATGGTCTGATTGATGGAAAGAAAGAGCAGGTAAAGGGAGATTGTTGGTCGGTAGAAGATCAGCGTGTAGAAGCAGATGTTGCAGGTGATGTTCAATAGGTTGCTCAGGATAAAATAGAATCTTTGTTTATAGATTCTTTTGCCTCTTTCCATGCAGCCCAAAATAGAGCATCTTTTCATGGGTATGTCTTTGGAGAGATTTATTTAGGGGTTGGTGAGCCTTGTCAGATTATTGATGAAGGGGAAGTGAAGCTGAAATTACAGATGGGTAACACATAGGTGTTGAAGAAGGTCATGTAGGTACCAGTCTTGGAGATGAGTCTAATTTCTTCAAGAAAGTTGGGTGATGAGAGATCCACAGTAACTCTCACAGTGAATGCACTTGAATTAGATGGTGGTAAGAAAGTAGGTATCCTTTATCTATCTACTTATATTACTGATTCACCTTCTGTTGTAGAGATGTGGCTTTGTAGGCTTGGCCACATATGTAGGAGGGGAATGCATGTTCTTAAGTGAAAGACAGATATCTTTGACAAAATTAAGAATTGGAAAGCCTTGGTGTTCATGGAGGAGATGATGGATAGAGATCACCTGAGGGGACTGAATTATTCTGAGCAGGGCTGTGTTAATTTGAATAGGGTTTTGATCCAAAAGGAGCTCGAGAGTAAAAAGTCATCACTCACAGGTGAACACAGGTACCGGCATCAGTCACATAGGAACTGATATCAGCAACAGGTACACTGGCATTGATCAAGAAATTGACATCGGTAGATAGGGTTAGTCACAAGAAATCAATGTCAGTCGAGTGCAGATTGGGAGATGGCCGAGATCGGTCATTGGAACGGATGGTGGGTGGACAACAAGCTGTCAAAAAGGTCTCAAATGCTCATATGGAGGACTGAAAGGGTAAGTGAACCTCATATTCATTGTTCACCTTCTTTATATTTCTTACTGATGGTTAAGAACCAGGAAGATGTGAAGAGGCAATGCATGTAGAATCCAAGAAACAATGGGAGCTTGGCATGGATGAGGAGTGTGAGTCCTTGGAGAAGAACCAAATAGGTATTTGTTGGTGGAGTTGTCAGTTGGAAGAAAGCACTAGATGAGGGATGGATTCCCAAGTTAGAGAAGAGAGTGGATGGATACGTGAGATATAAGGCCAGTGTATATGGTCTTGAGGAAGCTGCAGGACAGTGGTATAGGTTTTGACAGGTGGATGACAAAGCAGGGCTTTAATCAATGTCAGTGTAACTATTGTGTTTGTCTTACCAGGTGGATGATGAGTTGCGACATTATCCAATTACTGTATGTGGGTGATTTGCTAGCAGGTTTGTACATACAAGGTTTTGTTGAGCTAAAGGTAAGGTTAGTTCAGAGGTATGTCAGGAAGAATTTGGAGCAGTGAAATTCTTTGGCATAAGAGACATGGAGATTTTGTCTCCAGTGGGAGCTGATGTGAAGACGGTGTTGGCAAGGTTCAAGATGCAGGATGTAGAATCAAAAATCACACCAAGGGCTAGACAGTTCAAGCTGAGCTTAGAACAGGGTTTGAAATCACATGAGGTCTAGTGTAGGCCTAAGTTTTCCCAAGTAGTGGGAGTTGTCAAAGAGTTTGGAGCCAATTCGGGGAAGGTGGATTCTCAGGTATCTAAGAGGGATCAATAGTAGGGATTCATACTATGCAGGGTCAAGGTCTTCACTACATGGGTTGTAGGTTTGGATGTGGTAGGTTACTTGGATGACAGGTGTAGCATCATAGGTTGTGTGGTGGTTGGTCTTCAGGATTGATCTTGAAGAGGGATACAAGCTAGGGAATAAATTAGATGGTGTATAGATACAGGTACAGGTGTAGCTATTTATCTCCAAGTGGGAGATTATTAGGTTGTGGAGCTAAAAGCTTCACCAAGATGCAATCAGGAGGAGTTACAAAGATTATGGAGGTTACGGAGAGTTGCAGAATGAGTTGCAGGGCAACCGACATCAGTTTGATCAACCGACGTCGGTCAGATAGTAGTGAAGAAGCAACTGACATCAGTTACAAGTCGACTGACATCGGTCAGGGAGGAGCTGACGTCGGCAGCCTGTGTGTGAACATGCATTTTGCATGCAGATTCTAGAGAGTCTATTTTTGGACTATTAGTTTGCATGTTAAAGGCTAGTTATAGTCTTGAGTTGCGTGTCTAATTATTGTAATTAAGATAGTCTAATTATTGTAAGCATGAGATCTATATATAAACTCATGGACTGTATTGTAAGCTAGTGCTAGAGAGTAAGAGAGCAAAATAAGCTCCTTCAGAGAGAGGAGAGCAATGGTGTGTTCCTCCTAGTGCCATAGTACCAAGTGTGGGTGCTGGTTTGGAGAATCAGAAGGGTTATTCGTGTATGTATGATCTTGGTCAGCAGGTGTGCATGGCTTCTTTTGGAGATCTACAATGGTGAGTAAGGTCTAGTGATTTGCAGCTAGCAGCAGAGAGCAAGAGATCTACTTGGAGTACGGTTATGTACTTGGTGTAATGGCAGCGTGTTACTGACTAGTGGAGGTGAACATCAATTTTGTATTGGAGTTGATTGTTGGGACTGTGAGAGAGAGGGAAGAAGGTCTTGAGGTGTGGCAAGCCTTTGAGGTGGAAGAAGAAGTGGCATCTTCTTTATTGTATTTTCTTCTGAGTGATTATTAATACAATTGTGTATTGTCTCTCATATTCCCGTGTTGTTTCATATTTCAAGATATCATTCTGGTTAAATTCTATGTTTAGTTGCTAATACAAGAGGTAATCATATGTGCTCTAATTGGTGGAGCAAGATCCCGACATAGGGGAGGGTAAGGATTGAATGACTTTGGGTTTGATTGAATATGATTTGGTTCCAAGATGGAAATTTGGGCTCATGGTTTTCCTGCATAGTTTACATTATGGCTTGATGAATAAAAGGAGGTATGTGAATTTGAGGTGATGTTGCCTTTGTAGCTTTTAATGTCTGATACAAATCTTTATCTACAACTTTAATTTTCCCTAGCAAGGGAGGCTTCAAATCAGACCTTGATTGCTCATGATGGATGGCTCTTTCAATACAAACTTGACTTTCCTCTTAGACTCTCCCTTTGATAGATTTACATGAGGGGAAGGTTGAGAGGATTTGGAAGGAACTATGATGACCTTGAAACTCATTTTGTGAGGTCTTATGAGTGATGATGGGAAGCTCGACATAAGGTTGAGATGGAGTTAATGAGGGAAGAAAATATGGGTGATGAAGTGTTTGTTCTTCTTCATGGGCTACCAACTTCTCTTCAATCTTTGAGATGAGTCCATCTATGTCAAGCATATCACTACTATTTATATAATAACCTTTCTTAATGAAATACATACACTCCTTTGCTTATTGCACTAAAATCCTAACCCTTCTAATGACATGTTTTGGAATTTTTTTCCCATACCCATTCAACGTATCAATGTTTATCATATTTATCTCTTGGTCTAATAGAGATTTTTTAAGGCTATATATAGAATGGCTCAGGGTATGGGTAGGTTGGTTAATAATGTCATGCTAATACCATGATTGATCATAAAAGTTACCATAGGATTGGTATGAGCCACCATATTGTTGGTAAGGATTTGTGTATGGTTGGTGATGCTTGTGAACAAGGAATTTGACTCAAGAAAGGATTTTTAGTATCATGTTAGTTTCAAAATGAAAACAAAATGAAAGAAACACACTAAATAGCATAACATCTCTAGGTCTAGACACTAGAGAGAGATTAGTTAACAAACATGAATAAAAAATACAACTATAATGCAAAATAAACCCTCTTTTACCTTCCTTGGATGCTCCAAAATGTTTGTTGTAGTGGCTTGCTTGGCTTGTGCTCATGAAGTCTTTATCAAAGGAGGCTTGGCTATGTCCTCTTCTCCTTGGCACCTTGTGACTTTGGCTTGGCTTGGCTTAAAATAAATTTGGTATGTTACCACTAATTACAATAACTTTTGGAATCATTTGTGCATTATAGCTTTACATTATCAATACTTTGAAATGATGTTCATGGCCTCTCTATTTATAGATTTTTGAGATTGATCAGAATCTACCTGAACCATCTATCTCAAGATTGAGATGTGTGGCTAAGGATTAATCTAATTATATAATTAAAATATATAAATAAGATCATAAATATTTGGGATAGAGGAGAAATTAAGAGGCATGGAGGGCTTTGATGAGGCATGGGAGGCATGAATCCTGATATTTGTGGCATTTATGGCCTAGGGATGTCTTCCCAAGAAATGAGGTCACCTGATGAAGAAGATATCCAATATTTATTTCCAAAAATAAGTATTCAACAAGTTTCCATGTAATTATTAATTAGGCTCTAATTTGGTATAATTAGATCTTAAGCATGATTAAGCACTTTGTGCATAAATTACTCAAATTGATCAGAATGCCTTGTTATTGGTCCAAAATTCAACTGGGTTAGAATTGGAAGTAAATGTTAGATGTGTTAGAACCATATTCACATTTAGGATGTTAAAAAAAACAAATAATAAAGGCACATGCCTCACATAAGAAATTTGATAGAAAAGAGCAAGCCAGAGCACCCAGGTGCAAAATTGGCATTTTGACTCAAAATGATCTGATCAAAGTTAGTTAGCCCATAAATTAAATTGCCCTATTTAATGATACCATAGCCAAAATCAACACTTTAATATGTTAGTTTCAACTCATTTAATGCATTTTAGTGTTTTTAGGCCAAATTGTGCATTTTGGTGAAAATTGGTCCAAAGCCTAGTTGGAAGTTTTCAGTAGCCAGATTTAGGTGTCTACAACGCTCATCATAAGGATGATATAGATCATGATCAGGATAATATGGGGAATGAAGATCATAAAAAGATGTATATGGATCATTTTGAAATTGATAATAAGGAGAGGAAATATATCATTTTTCTCTATAGGCTACCATAGCCTAAAAAACATGAAGATAACTGAAACCATGAATAAGAATATACCTCATAACTTGAAATAAGGACCAAGGAGTAATTGAAACTACTTATAAAGATGATTGTGATATAAAATTGCTTCAATAGATAAAAGTGGGTCTCACCATGCATGCCAAAAACTATTGGATGCTTAGGCTGTACCCTAGTTGAGCAAAGTATTGTTTAGGTCCTCTACTTAGACCTAATCCAATATGGGAATGATCCTAGGCTTTGGGTTACCTAAAATTGGGTCAAACTTATAGATTTTTTAATGAGGATAGCTCCTCATATTGTTTATAATAGTGCTCACTTAAGACATAAATAGGTTGGGATGAAAAGAGAGGAGGGATTGCATGAATGAAAACCTACTCTAAGAATTGTGATGCATCATGAATTCATTATATCCACTCATTGGCTTGAAATATTGACACACTAATGGACTATGAATAGACTTAACATAGTGCCTAAAATGGTTTGCAAAAAAAGTGATTCACATAGAGGTCAATTTGATTGACTTAGGTTGGAGGGAAATGAGGGTAAGGCCTGATTAAAGGCAATTACAGTGATCACTTTACTCTATACCTTAGAAATCAACATTATGACACATTAGATAACATGTAAGGAAAGCTTGTTAGGACTTGGGTTGGACTTGGACCTATAAAGGGAAAATTAAACCACTCTTGCATATCAAATAAATATAAAACACTAAGCATAGATTAGTAAACAACTGCAAGTGTCTTTCTCATTAATCTAAGAGGTGCATGAGTACAAATTTTGGTAGAGTCTAGTCATACCATCTATGAGGGATGATTTTCAAGGCTTGGAAGCCTATATATATAATATAATGGTATGAGAGAGATGGGGAGGAATGTGTGTGAGAGTGGAGAAGGGGTCATAATGACTGAGACCACATCTTTATTGAGCTCTTGATTACATTAATGTCACTGTATCCTTTTTTGGCATGATAGAGAATGTGAAGATCAAGACCAGTTGTAGGAAGTAATACCCACCACCACATGAATCCATCTCAAGATCCTTTGCATTAATGTCCTTCATTATCTTCCTCAATCATGCTTGATTTCTTTCTGACATTATTTATGTAGTCACCATTCTACCATTACTTCTAAATCCTAAATATAGACCTATTATGGATGAATACCAATCACCCTATTGGTTTTCATATAGTCATGATTGTAAATGAAGATTCATAGACTAGGTTTATTGAATTTAAATGAGACATAAAACCTATGTTTAGGATCTCTTGAAAAGTATTACAGGGCTTTACTAGTGTTAGATAACTTTGTAGGGTCTACTCTTGGTAACTTAAACCATGTTTGATCTTGAATTTATGTATTCTACCTATTTGAGGTGGTGAAATGTTTATCTACCTTTGTGGCATCCCCTTGAAACATTTTCTTTGGTTTGACCTAGACCATATTTGACATCTTATTGAAACTTCTTATCTTTGAATTTTAATATTGACCATTGATCTTGATCTAGGCTTCTCAATCGTGACATTTTTAACCTTCATCATTGGCCATCGATCTATGATCTTCCCTCAAGATCATGCCATTTGGCATATGCATATTGGTCCTCAAGATCTGCTATTAGTTTCATCCACTTCCATGTTTTCGCCATGTGGTGTCCTTACATTTGATTTAATTTCCTTGAATTTTTAACCCCATGTGCACCATCAATCTGATTGGTTTGATTGAACATGAGCCATCAATTTCATTCTAATTGATCTAATGCACACCATTGATCTGCTAAGTCAATGATATCATGCCACTTTCCATACCCTCACTTGATCTTGATATCTTCTTACTTATTGACCCAACTCACATTGTTAGATCTTATATGTACGATCAAATGCACACCATTGTATCTTTAGGACCAACTAGCTTTGTTAGTTACCACACACTATAAATATTCTACCCAAGATCTTAAAATATTAACATCTATCAATTTCACATTCAACTTGGGAATATTTTAATTTAAATGGCTATTTGCTGTGGCTTTAACTTAACATTTGTGCATATGTCTTAGACTATTTTTTCAACTTTAAAGCTTTATATATTGAGATAGAAAGATTAATAAGATAAAAAATTTGTAGAACATGATTTAGGCATGAATAAATTCATTTCCATGTAGTCTTTTAGACTTGGTTGATCTTTTAAGCATATTTATGAAATGTGCAATCAGACTGATCTATTTTCTTCTACATGATGTACAATGATGGTCTAGTTCTTCAAGTTTATGTTAGTCATTTTAATCTTGATAAAGGAAACTATTAGGAATTATATAAATACAAATAAAAGGTCATCGACATGATTCAAATGATGAAGGTTGAAATTTGGCTTGTGAGGACAAAATGTAAACAAGACCTAGACCTGGTAACAAACAAACTTGTCTCTAGGATGATTCATAATCAAATAATGGTTAGTATTTTATTATCAATAAGAATAATATATACACATTCATAAAATAGATGACAAGCCTAAAATATTCCTACAAGCCCTCTTAGTGCCAATTGTTGTTCACTCCAATCTCTCAATTCATGAAATACCCATAAGATTGGGTATTCCTTAGAAGGGAAGATGGGGACAACTATAAAATTTCATACTTTATTTTAGGACTAATTTTTGATTAGCCTAGGGTATGGTTTTGGTCATTTGAATTCACAAATGGAGTCTACATAAATAGTCTCTGAGAGGTGTAACATTAAAACTAAAAGTTTAATATGAAGTTCTTGCACACAGGTCTAATTATCAAAGGCATGGGAGTTCGAGTACTATGAATTTATATTTATAAACAGAAGGGGAAAGGGTAATTTAATATTATAAAACAAACACAAAAGGGAAGGGAGATTAAGGTAAAAAAGGTAGCCTCCAAGTCTGGAATGAACTCAATACATTGATCATCAAATTAAGTGACCTTGGCACAGTTATACCAATGTAGACTAAGTTTCACTAAAGTTATACCTCCAAGAACATACAATGGGAAGAGTATGAGGGAATTGGGAGTTTGCCTCAAATATAATCCCTTAATAAATATGGTTACTAGGAGTTTATATTAAACTACACATAAACACCCTATGGTAATTTGTAGATTAACACACAAATTAAAAATACTACAAAAGGGAAACAAGAGAACTCACATAGTGATTATTATAGTTAAGCACATCATAACCATAAAACACTTAAATTAGCAAAGTATTAATCTAATTAATCTATCATTGAAAAACATTCAAAAATGGAGATGAAATACAACTGAGACATAGATCAAACCCTTTACAAAAAACATAAATTATATTAATTAAAAAAGTGAGTGTTATTACAATAATTGATCTTGGCCAACATTACAGTCTAGAGAGATGAAGGAAAAAGTAGGTGAAATCCTATATATAATCTAATATAACTTTAAAGTAATTTTTTTAGTCAACCCCTATATTATAATATGGCTTTGACTAATAGAGACAAGGATGGGATTCACCTCTAAATAGCTTGAGATTCCCATCCTAGACCATGATGGCCACTCATGATAGTTACAACCATAATTCAAAATTCAAAATAAATAAATCCCTATAAACCCACAAAATATTTATGGGGGACCACGTAATTGATACACAAAGGTGATTGTGAAGGTCTGTCTCCTAATTTCTTTGATCTTATATTTCTAGCCTCCAATGTAGCCACCATAAAGTTGAATTCCTTGTCCAACTTGATAAGGTTCATCAGGGGCTCCTTTAATATCACCTCAACTTGAGTTTTTATACTCTAGTAGAATTAAAATGTTACTTCCATTGACATGTAGACCCAAAAAACCTGGTTGATGCTTTCCTTGAATTGCATTGATAGTTCTAGCATTGCCCATGCCCCTTCCTTGTTTGCTTTGGTGACCTTCTCCCTCATGACCTAGTTGAATTGACCCAAGTTGATTTCAAATTCTCTTTGGTCTAGTAGGATTCCATCTAGGTGGAATATAAAAAAGATATTGACATCCTTGAATTAGATTAATATCTTCTTCCCACCCTCTTTCAAGGGTCTAATTACAATATGAGCCATAACTAACCACACCTCTATAGTAGCCTTCATGTTCTCAACATACGTCTGATACAAACCCAAGTATGAGGTTGGTATTAGTTTTAATTTTGGGAACATGCCTTTGTTAATCACCACCAACAACTTCCTACACTTTTCATCTATCTTTATAATCCCCTCCAAGTAATACCTTCTCAAGAATTGAGAAGAGTTTTAAGAGGGTGTCCTTAAACATCCCAAATCAGTCCTAAAATGAAGGATGAAAGTTTATAGTTTTCCCCATATTCCATTTTAGGGAATATCCAATATCATGGGTATTTTATGAAATGAGAGATTGGAGAGAACAATAGCTTAGTTCATGTACTGTTATGTATATTCGTTCCTTGGTTTTTCAAATTCATATGATTCAAGGATCTATATTATTTCATAGTTATCGTCTTGATAATACATTGATCTATACACGCTATCATGTAGGTTTCATGTAGAGAAAATGTGACATTTGGGGCATACCTATGAATGCCAAGTGTTGTTATCATAAGTACCAATTTTTTTATCCTTTTAATTTAGAATTTTAAATACTGGATTAGAAGGGAAAATTTATAGACACAAAAAATTGGTATTAGATAACTTAACAATGTCAAGTTTGACACAATTTGACATTCTTGGAAATTACACATACATTTTACTCTTTTACACACTTTCCCTCTATCCATCAACACACGTATTATCTTGGAAAATTGTATTCACTAGATATACCTATTTAAGAAATGGGTTAAAATGTAAAAGTTTACCAAATAAGTCATATTATGAATAAAAAATAAGCATAAGGGTTTTATTACAAAGCTAGAAACTTATTAATGTTAGAAGGTGTCCTTAAATATGTTTTTTTAATTGTTACTGGGGTTTATATAGGTCACCTACCTTATAAAGATAACTACAAAACTAAAAAAGTATGATAAAACATAGTTGTTTACATATTGCCAGGGTAAGGCCATACAAATTGGTGTGGCAAATAGTATCTAAAAAAAACACACCCAATGATCAAATAACAAAGAACCCATGAAGGGTGAAAAAACTAACCAACATGACACAAAAACTAGTTTGATGATGATTCTACAGGTTCAACCCAAAACATCCTTGTTCTCAAAATCATCGAAAATTAGACCTGTATATTTGTTATGGCAAGCCACCTTCTAGTGAATAATTTCTAAAATTAGACTTTTGTGCTATGCCAAAGGAGGCATAGTCAAAAATTAGCCTTCAATTAAATCATTGTCATAAAATTTTTGTTGAATTTCCTCCACAAAGCCTACTAAGATTATGAAATGCATCTCCAAAGACCTGAACATAGAAACTTGAATTAGTCCAACACCATCAGAACTAGAGAAGGGAAGTTTGGGAAAAAGACCCAACTTAGTACTACTTGTCTCCTCCACAAGACTGGGACAATGCTCTAGTTTTACAAAAAACTATACCAAATTAGAAACCACCTTTGAATCTACTAAAAGTTCAATGATGTTTGAATCAAACATTGTAGCAATAATAGATTTAACCATGTTATGCATGTAATGGTCTAGGTAATCCACTCCCAAGATAATAGAAATAGCTTGGAAGCTATCTTTGGAGGGAACCTAGAAAATGTTCCTTTTCCTAGCCCATGAAATTCCCCTTCAAAAGCCATTTCCATAACCAAGCTTCTATCATAAACTAATGGAGTTACAAGTGCCAACTCTACCCCTATCTATGCTAAGTACCAAACATTCATGACATTCCAAATGTAGCCAAAGTGAAAATGCATATAATGCAGATCAACCACCTTGAAAAAATAAAGCATTCTAAAATCCTTGCCATAAATGAAAATGAATGCCACCTTAGATCACATAGAATTTAATCATATCAAGATAATGTTGCTAAAAGGCCCAATGAGGTGGCATGGGTAGAAATGATCAGAATAAACCTCTAAAAAAAATAATCAATTAAATTGATTATTATAAAAGAGTATGAAATAATTTGTAATATATTTTATAATTATTTTTACTTATTATTTTATTTTTTATATTTTAATGATTTTTTAAAAACCCATATAAATAGAAGCTAAATTGGGGAAGTCTTCCAAAGTAACTAAAAGGTTATCCATCTAGATTTCTTCAAGTTGATCAATTCCAAAGTTAGCAAGGAAATCCACAATAGAATTAGCCTCTTTGAAATAATTCTTACAATCTAAGGATGAAAACTTATTCAATTTATCACATACACTGAATAAAATATTTTTTAGTTTCCAAGAAGTGGATGACTTTTTCTTAAGGGTAGAAATTATGATCTGAGAATCACCTTCAATAATGAGCTTGTCAATATTGTAATGAATTTCAAGATCAATCCTAGTGGATATAACTTGAGCTTCAACTTTATTATTTGTGCCATTCAAAAGTTTTCTAAATACAACCAACATAAGAAACACCCATATTTAACCAAGAAACACCATCAAAATTCAATTCAAACCACCCTCATGGTGGGGGAATCTAGGTATTCTTATCTTTTCTCAATATTTTACCTTCTCTTACAATTGACCCATTAATGAGTAAAAAAAATGTTGGGTACTAACATTTTTATAACTAGAATTTCTAAACCAACAGTGAATAGTATCCCTAGCTATAGACTATGGACTTGCCTCATCACATTAAACATAGGTTTGATGCTATGTGTTGACCCCCATGGCATTGAACACTGAGCTAGTTAGCCCATTGCATGTGGATATTTTTTATGGTGTGTATACATTACCCACTATAGGATTAAAACTTGTGACATCCCCTTTGGGAACACGTCTTCTTCACTATTAGGCCAACTCAAGTGCACAAAATGTTGGGTACTAATATTTTTGTAATTATAATGTTTAAACTAGTGGTGAATAGTATCCCTAGCTATGGACTATGGACTTACCTCATTACATTGAATATAGGTTTCAATCCACATGTTGACCCCCATTGCATTGAACATGGAGCCAGTTAGACCATTGCATGCAGATACTTTTCATGAAGGTGTGCATACCTTACCCTCTATAGGATAAAATATTTTGGAGAAATACAAAAAAATAATGTTGAAGCAATTTATTTGATTGAATAATTTTGAAACTATTCCATGTAGTTTTTTGGGAAAAAAATAATGAAAATACATTAAATAAAAATAAGGAGTAATTAAAAAATTCAATTAAATAATGTCTTTCTAAATCAACAAGTTTCAATGTTATAATGATGAGAAAAATTGTGGGGTTGTATAATTTATTTGATGAGACTAGTAAAATGCTAGTTGATTTTATTTGATTGCCTAACAAGAAATTTAATGTACAAGTTGCATATGAGATTATGTTCAATTACATTAATTATCCTAAATAAGATGTTAAAAGGGAGAAAATAATTAAATTTATAAATTATAAGTTAAGAATGGAAGCAAAAAAATGTATCCAATTTATGTCACCGAAGACTATGCATCTTAACCTTCAAAGGATTTGAGAAGAAATATTATTAAAGTTGGTGGTTGTATGTTATGTTATTTTATTTAAGGCTTATAATATGTTATATTTAATTTTTTGTTAAATTTTAAATTTCAAAATATTAGTCAACCTTAATAACTAAAGTAATTTCTAAGGCCATAAATAGAGCCTTTGGTATATGTAAAAATGATTTTTTGATGGTTAACATATTTTTGATAGAAATATATCTACTTCATATTTGTATCAAGAAAGAAAGGAATATATAATAAGATCATAACTTTTCATCTATCTTATTTATTTGAATTTTTTTGTCATTATTTTTTGATAATGCACATTTTGTTTATTTCATTACTATTTCAAAAAAATTATTATAGTAAATCATTATATTCTCAATAGAATTTAATATATTTTGCATGTGAGATGAACTTTTCATCTATTTAAGATGGAGGAGCATCATGAATTCTATGTACATTTGGATTTGATGAGTCAATGTTTGGTTTGAAAGGTTTTAGGTAAGCATGAGGAGTCTGATTTGGTCAAGTTAGAAGTGTGCAAGTTAGTAAGAATTCAAATTCTAAGTTTTTAGAGTGACAAATGGATTTTTCCACCAAAATATACAGAATCAAATATTTAAAACTTGTGTTAGGTGTTCTTAATTATTTTTCATATGTTTTTAGAGGTTGTACGGTTAAGATAATTTTGTGAGGAGTCACATAAATTTAAGGATATGTTCTAGAGTATGTCTATTAGTTTAATGTAACAAGCTCACTAGGTTTTATCAGAATATAGAAATTATATATATATTTTAAATAATTATTTATATTCAACATATATATTCCACCACAAGAAACCTAACTAGTGATATTTAACTAACTGTATTAATTTAGTTAACCAAAAAGGTATGTAGATAATCCACTTAACTAAAGATCACCATGAACATGTATAAAATTCATGATCAATACTGAAATAATAATAAATACTACATCTCATCATAAATAAAATAGTATAAATTTAGCCATGACTGATACAACATTAAAACCACTACTGTATAAGTATAATGTATAAATGTTACAATTTTCAACAATACATATTAATATCTCAATAGATAAAACATGATATAAAGATCCATGGAGCAGAATATCCACAACTCAAGAGTCTCCACGACTCAAGTATAAATCTATAATCTCAAGTGTAGTCTCAAGTATAATACTCCAACTGGGAAGGAGAGCATCATATGAGCACTTTTTCATACCAACCACAGACCATATATCACCCACACTATCTCCCAAACAAGGGGATGGCCCTCCCTTTATAGATGGGTAGATAATGATGATGTGGGAATCTAAAGTAACAAATCAAAACCTATTTATTGAATATATATAATATGTATCATAAATAAATCCATTATAATATGATAGCTCACAAATATGAAAACTATAGCAACATATGAAATGATAATGTTTAAACAAAACTTTGCTTTGGCCAAAGCTTTCAATAATAAATAATCATTAGGACCAGTCAAATTCATACAAACCACTTGATTAGATTACTCCTCATCTTGCATTGATGGCACTAACTAAGCCAATGGAAATCATCCACTACTTATGTAGTGTCATGAATTCAAGATTTGGTTAATATATAATAATATAAAAACTAATAGATTCAAATAAAATATTCTTTATTAGCAGATAAAATATGCCAAGTATGGAAATATCATTTTCATTTATTTAGTCTGTCAAATGAAATGCAATGAATCTATGATTCTCTAATTTATTACTAAATAATAAATAGAATCATAATATAGTCCTTAATAGAATATTGTCATCTGGGTAAGAATCATATTTAGACTACCAGTTACTTAATATCACCATATAACAATAAACATTATTCTCTCAACTTTTATTCATTTAAATCTACTTTAAATCTTGTTCACATTTCCCAAATATAACAAAATACAATATTTTATAAATTATAAAATATCTATAATTTAGAAATTAGATTCCATAAACTTATACTTTCAACCAAACATCCAATATATAACATATATCTCTAAATTTTTACTATGTTAAATACTGCACACCATATACATAATAAATAAACATCTCAGTATGGAGTAATGTTTCAAGTTTCTTTAAGAATTTTCTTAACACCTATACATTCCATACATTTATACTTTAAAAACATGCATTATAATATTTAATAACTCATTCATTATAAACTCCAAGAGTAAATAAGTTATATAATACTTATTCTTTTTATCTAACAAAACACCCATAACATGTATTGTTTCAAAATTAAATACAATAACCAACCAATTTATGCTTTAAGAGTTCTAATAAAAAATAATGCACAAACTATTATTTATGCAAGGTCATCAAATGAAATTCATTCCAAATCATGTTTTTATTCAATCCTTTAAAATTGGAAGATATAAATTTTTTATTTTTTTATCTACTCAATCTGTGCTTAGTCTATACCCTGACCAAGACTCAATCTTCTATGTTTAACCTCAATTTTAATTTTGTTTATAAAGCCAATGCATAAACCCATCAGACAAATGTTCAAAAAAATCAAGTGTTTATCAATGTAACCTAAACATATTATCATTTGACACAGTTGAATTAAATTAAATATAAATTCCTAATTATTAATCATTTGACATAGTCAAATTATTAATCATTCCACAGTTAACACTATCAATGTCGATTCAGATAAACCCTATGTAGTCTATAGATAAACTAATTTGATTATGAAATTATATTTCAAACCCTTTTCGTAGTTCGACACAATCCAAATATGAAAACAAATCTAGTTATTATTAACTCTTTTCAATATAAACCCAAAATCATAAACCCAATGAATATAGTCACTGTATCTATGTATAACACACAAACTGTGTTCACACATTCATTCATTAAATTGATTGCATACTATTATAATAACCAATCATTCTCATACCAACATAATTTAATTGAATCTATGTTATTATAGGGTTAATGCTAGTCGTATTTATATACTCTATTATATATAGGTGTGTGTGTGTGTGTATCGATGTGTATATATATCCTGGGCCATCAAAGTTCTATTAGGTGTATATACATACCTTTATATATATGAATATATATACTTCAAATGAATTAAAATAAAGTAACCTCTTTTCCATTTTTACATAGTCAAACTAGTTTAAAAATATAGTATACACTCTCATTAAAATTGACTGTATATAACCTATTAATAATGCCATAATAGTTTATTAAAAAATTCTATGAAAATTTTATCATCTTCAAATTGATAAAGGGTTAAAGTGAAATATTCCACATGGGTAATTTTACATAATTCAAACACCTACGACCCTACCCGTTACCCTTTGGGATTAAGGGATTAGATGTAGGGTTATGTGGAGGCTGAGCCTTCCACAGGGCCTTGCATACAGTCCCCTATATTTTATTTTAAAATTTATTTCAAAAAAATAAAAACCCTGTTATTCTATTAATTTCTTTATCAATATTTAACTAACACTAACACATAAAAATTCAAATACAAAACTAACCTGAATATTCTTTCGAATGAGCCAAAATTTCTATACTCCAAATCCTTTAACCATTTTCTTTTTTTCTGCAACTTTCCATATGTTTATGTCATCATTCCCAACACTTCTTTTTATTTTCCTTTTATTGATTTCCATCACCTTCCTTTCTTCTAATTTCTCCTCCATTACTGTGAATCAAAAATGATTGATATAAATGCATGCAAAATTTGCTCAACAGACTCTATAGTTTGCCACCATGTAGCCACAACCAACTCTCCATGATTTTTACCAAATAATGGTTAACTTAGAGTTAATGAATGATTATATACCCTGATCATTTTGAGACTTCCAAATAATTACTAAATAATCATTTTATATTCCTTATAAAATTTTCATGTCATTGACTTAACAAATAATCATCGACTTCCCAAAATCGACCAACTAAACAATAAGTTACATAGTCCCCAAAATTTATTCCATGTAGAAACTATCTTATTCGATAACAATTGTATTTCCATGTAATGTCTATCAATCAAATAATGATTATATTGCATGACAATACTCTTAGGTATTTTAAGACTATATTTCCATATTACTATGATGTCCACAAACATACATAGCAATTACAATGATTTCCTAAAATTATTTAACAATTAAAAAATGTATGCACACATATTATGAAAATCAAACCTTGGGTCAAATAGTTAATTAAGTACAAAGATATTTAAAAAGAATGTTATTTATATCTTTTGACATAAATATTTAGCATATATAATAATAATCTTTTATTATTATTATTATTTAAATCTTATAAATCACATAAAAATAATGAAACCCATTTTAATTATCATATAATTATACTATGCAACCATACCTAGCAAGGTAGTAAGGTAAGTAAAATATAACCAAATTCACTCATTCAGTCAAATAATTGCATTATAAAAGACAAACTAGTATGATCACAAAACTAGTGAAAGCACTCAAACAATCACCATTATCATCATTAGCAATCGAGATTATACTAGAAAACATATTAACAATTACCTAAAAGAAAAGCATACAAAACATACTATGCTATCCATATTAAATAAATAATTAGGAAACATGATATATTAAGTGGTGTGTGCAAGAGTTTTTGGATTCGTTCTCTATCATCCCTCAATATCTCCATCAAAACCACCCTCCTTGATGATACTCTCCCTCCATCACACTATGATGAAAGAATATATCCTACATCTAACTCACAAAAATATAGGTAGTTATCCTAAAACATCATTATATCCATAAAATAATGTTGTATATCTAACAAACATGATCACAATGTACAAAATATATAAAAGTACTACTAATTCATAGTATATAATCATGTAAATTAACATAAACTGTCCCATAATCAACATATTTTATTAAGCTTAATCAAATATTAGTTAACCAACTAATTAACCATAATAAACCATGTATCAAATATGTTATTCAACTTAGAGATAAATTAGGATGTGACATCCTTCCCCTCTAAGTTGATCATCATCCCTATGATATTTATTCAAACATAAGTTATGAATTTAAAACAATATTCAATAGAAAATAATATAATATGCAACAACAATCAAGTAAAAAAATATGAAAATAGCTTGTAAAACTCATCATAGTCCTCCAAAGTGGCATTATCCTTAGAATATTGGTCCCACTAGACCTTGCACTATGACACTTCTCTATTATGCAAATGGAGTTTTTGAGTGTCAATTACTTTGAGTAGTTATACCATGACTGCCCCAAGGTCCAAAACTTGCAATGCATTCCAATTTAACACATGTGAAGGACCATCAATGTAATTTTTAAGATAAGACATATGAAAGACATTATGCAAAAGAGTTAGAGCTAGTGGTAATATAATCCTATAGATTACATGATTTAACACTTTTATAACCTCAAGGGTCCCACCTATCTCGATAAAAGTTTTGCTAACTTTTTAAATCTAATCAAGTTTTTCTATGGCTTAACTCGTAAAAACACTTTATCACCTACAATAAGTTTCCTAGATATTCTTTACAGATCAACATAACTTTTTTGGCTATCATTAGCCTCGGTCAACCTCTACCTTATTATTCTGACTTGATCTTCTAGTTTTGAAAGCATTTCAAGTCCAAAGACTACCCTCTATTCTAAGCTATCCAACTAATTGGTGTTCTACACCTCTTTATAAAAAATGTCTCAAATAGATCCATCTTCAATGCTGATTAGTATGAGTTATTGTAAGCAAACTCAACTAATGAAAGGTACTCCTCCCACTTATATTATTGATCCATGCAATACATTTGAAGATCTTCTAAAATCTAGTTAACTCACTCTGTTTGTCCATCAGTTTATGGGTGATATGCAGTGCTAAAGTTTAATTGCATACCCAGAGTTGAATCCAAAGTCAACCAAAACCTATAAGTCATCCTCAAATCTTGATATAAAATAATCTTCTCTAAAAATACATGCAATTGATACACTTCCTTCATGAATCTCTTTGCATGCATAGGTGTAACATCTGTCAAGTTTCTTGATATGAAGTGAGATACCTTGGTTAGTTTATCAACTAATACCAAGATCATGTCATGCCTATTTCATGATAATGAAAAACCTAGGATGAAGTCCATATTGATAAACTTATACTTCCACTCTAGTATGTTGTGTGGATATAATAATCTAGCCAAATACATATGTTCAAATTTCACATGCCGACATTTTAGATAATGAGACATAAAATATGTTGCATCTCTCTTGATTACTTTCTAGAAATAGAGTGGTCTAAGGTCAACCATGAGCTTGGTTAGTCATAGATATCTTGAATATGGGGTATTGTGCAATTCCTTTAGAAATGTGCTCCTTAGATTCTATTTATTAGGCACATAGATCCTAATATTTTACCATAAAAAATCATCATCTTATATCCTAAATCCCTCATACTAAGGATTTTGAGCATTCTTAGATAACACTTTCCTAACTTGATCATAAAATTCATCTCCTAGTGAGAATTTGATCACTTGATCTCTGAAAGTACTCTTGATAGTAGCCATGATTGTTATGTACCTCCTTTGGCTTAGATCATAAACTACTATGTTCTCCTTGCCTTTGATATAATTAATATCAAAATCATAATCAAATTATAAGTTTAACTATCACCTTTGATGAGCATTTAAATTCAGTTAGCTGAATTTGCAATTGAGTCCCAAGTTATCAGTCTTGAGTTCAAATGGTTTTTTGAATAGATAATGCCTCCAAAATGTTAAAGCATGAATAATTGTCACAAGATATAGGTCACAAAGGGATTAATTCAACTCATATTGCTTCAATTTACTATACTCATAGGCTACCTTTAAACCATCTTTCATAAAAAATCCTCTAGTCCATCCCTAGATGCATCGATGATCACTGAGAAATGACCATTAGGGTCAAGAATTCCTAGAATTGGTGATAAAGTAAGCCTCCTTTTTAATTCCTAAAAGGCTAACTCACACTTATCTAACTAGATAAAACTTTGATTCTTCTACTGAAGAGAGGTAATTAGATTAGCTATATTAGATAAATTTAGAATGCATTTCTTGTAATAGCCTACTAATCCCATGAAACTTCTTACCTCATGCACATTATTTCATGTTGGAAACTCCATTATGTCTCTTATATTTGATGGATCTATTAAAATACCATCTACTAAGATGATATGACCTAAATACTACACTTTCCTTTAGAGAAATGCACACTTAGACAATTTGCCATATAATCTATGCTTTCACAAACATTGTAAAACCAATTCTAGATGCTGCAAGTGCTCTTCCTCATCCTTGGAATAAATTAGGATGTCATCAAGAAAGACTAACATAAAATGATCTAGGTAATCTCTGAACACACTGTTCATAAGATTCATAAATTCTACTAGAGCATTTGTTAATCCAAATGGTAATACTGTGAACTTATACTACCCATATCGAGTCTTAAATGCTATTTTCAAAATATCTTCTTCATGAATCCTTAACTAATGATACATTTCTCTAAGATCAATCTTAAAAAATATTATTACTCCTCACATTTGATCTAAGAGGTCATCAATGCATGGAAATGGATATCTATCTTGATTGTTGATTTATTCAACATCTTATAGTCTATGGATAGGCATAAAGTGCCATCCTTCTTCTTAATGAAGATAATTAAAACACCCCAAGGTGACACACTTGGTCGAATTAGACCTTCTAAAAAAAACTTTTGAATTTGTGCCTTTAACTCAACCAATTTTGTGGTTTTCATTCTATACAACACCTTAGACTACGTTTTTGATCTAGGTATGATATCAATCGATAAATCAAACTCAAGTTAGGTGGAAATCATAGTAATTCTTTTGAAAACACATCATGGAAGTTTCTCAAAAAAATATAATCTTCAATATATGGTTCCTTATATTCTTTCATCTCATTTATCTTAAAGATAAATGCCTAGCATCCCTTCCTTTGAGCCTTCTTGAGTTGAATTGTAGAAATCTACCTTAGTTTCAACTCCCTTCTCTTGCCCTAAAGTTGCGTTTGATTTATAAAATAATATTAACACTCAAACTTCTTCAAAAAATATTCAACCTTGGATTTATGATTTTCAATCCAATTGAATCATAGGATCACACCATATTATCCCAAAAATGTTGCATAAAGATCTACTACTATAGTAAACTCAAGAAACCTAATCTATACTTTGACTAGACACTTGTCAACTTTGACCTTTGACTCATTCCCATATTATACCGACCATTCATTTACCATAAATCCATATTTTATATATAATTTAATAGTCATTCTAAGAGTAGAAACCTTATGTAGTTCTTATATCAATAAAAATAAAAATGGATGTTTGAATAAAATACTTGACAGTTCTATGGGTAAACCTTGATACTCAGACTATTGATTATTAACAACTACATGAATCCGCTACTAAAATGTACCTTACTAAGAAATTGAACCTTTGTTATTATCCTTGTCCTAAGGTCATTATCAAGCAAAATGGTCACCTCCATAAATAAAGCAACCTCTAACTGATCTTTTCCTTTAGGTCTGTTGGTTTCTCTTGAAACCACCCTTGAAACCATTACCAAGTTTTTAATTCCTTATACCACTATTTAACTTGGTGTTCTGATTATTGAACTAACCCTTGAAATCTCCACTCCTATGATTCCAATTATTATTATTTAAAGTTGGTTTATAACTTTCCAATTTATTTTTGAACTTATCTTTAAATTAGGCAAGAGATTTCAGTTTTTATTCTTGTTTAACCACCTTCTCAAAAACCTGATCCATGGTAGATGGACCATGCACATCTACTTCATAGGAAATTTAGGGATTCAATCCCATTATGAATTTCCTAATTATAAACCTCTCATACACTTAATATTGAGGTACACATTTAAGGATCTTAGAGAATTGATCCCAGTATTCATTCACTGATAAATCCCCCTACTTAAAATTCTAAAAATTCATAAGCTTTTGATCAACGTATAGCTGTGGAAACCATCATAGCTTAAATAGTGTCACAAAATATTCTCTAGTGGTGGTGTTGAGTCGAGGTTAATTTTGAGCTTCTTATTTTCCCACCAAGTCACTACCTCACCAACAAGTTGTTAAGCTCTCCAAATTACTTTTATGACTTTAAAATAATTCTAAATCTTGAAATACTTCTCCATTTCTATCAACCATGCTTTAGATCCATCCCCCAATACAATTATATTAAACTTAGTTGGGTTCACCTTTTTCATGTCACATGCCAACTCTACAACTACTCAAGCTCTTGCATCCTATAGTACTTCTTCATGTCTATACTCTTTAAGATGTTCCTGGTCATCAAGATACTCTTCAAGTTCATATTGAGCATTCTCCTCTTCATGGACATACACTTTATATTCTAGGACTATAATTTTGTCCCTAATATCTTACATAATTGTGAGGATTTGGTCCAACTTTGTAACTTACTCAGTGGTAATGTGATTTGGATCAACAGGGGGTTCAATATTCAAAGTAACCTCACCTCTTACTCTAGCGTGCACCATTTTTATTCCTATTTATTAGGAGAATAAGTTTACATTAGTAGACACATTAAGTCCTAAAGTTTTATCCTCATCTTTGATATCACAATGTAATATCCCCACTGGGTTTTACCAGAATATAACAATTTTTATTTTTAAATAATTACTCATATTCAACATATAGATTTCACCATGAGAAAGTTAACAAGTGATTTTTTATTAACTGTATTAATTTAGTTAACCAAGAAGGTGTGTACCTAATCCACCTAGCTAAAGATCACCATGAAAATATTTAGAAATCATGACCAATACTAAAAAAACAATAAATACTACATCTCATCATAAATGAAATAGTACAAATTCAGCCATGGATGATACAACATTAAATACAAAGATATTTAAAAATAATGTTATTTGTATCTTTTGACATATATATTGAGCATATATAATAATAATAATATTTAATTATTATTATTTAAATCTTATAAATTGCATAACAATATTGAAACCCATTTAATACATCATATCATTATACTATGCATCCATACCTAACAAATCAGTAAGGTAACTAGTATGATCATAAAACTAGTGAAACGACTCAAACAATCAACATTATCATCATCATCAATGAAGATTATACCAAAAATCATATTAACAATCACCTAAAATAAAAGTACAAAAAACATGCTACACTATTCATACACAACAAATAATTATGAAACATGATAGATTAAGTGGCGTGTACAAGAGTTTCTAGATTTGTTCTCTATCATCCCCTAGAATATCCATCTAAACCACCCTCTCTAATGATACTCTCCCTCCATCACACTCTGTGAGAATAATCTTTCTTACATTCACCTCATGACAATGAATGTAGTTAGCATAAAACATCATTATATCCATAAATTAATGTTTTATATCTAACAAACATGATCATAATGTATAAAATATATAAAATTACTGCTAACTCATAAAATTTAATCATGTAAATTAATCAATACAAACTATCCCATAATCATCATGTGTCATTAAGCTTAATCAAATATTAGTTAACCAGCTAATCAACCATAATAATCCATAGATCATACAGATTATTTAGCTTAAAGATAAATCAAGATGTGACATTTAATCAATAAGTAACATGTTAAACTCAATTAAAATTAGTCCAAATAAGGATAAGACTTAAGTTATTAAGTGTATACACCCTAATTTGGTCAAGTAACCACAAGTACAATGTCTTTTATTGCTCTTCCACATGAAGGTCTTAGTGATGTATACAATCCGTATTCACATGGTTATTTTTATATTTCTTATGTCTTATCTTTCCTATTTGTTATGCCCCTAGTGGTCTTAAGTCTCCTCATCCTAGTCACAAGGGACCTAGCATGTCCTTCTTGGTCTTAGCTCTATTTTTAGGCCTCAGACACTAGCATCATTTTCAAGATACTAGGGCCATGTGGTGCTAGTGTCTAATTATAGTTCTAGTGTTTGACAGCCATTTTATCTCATGTTTGGGTTGTAACCCTACCTTAAGTTTTCTATTAGGTTTTTTACCTCTCTTTTATGACTTGTCAGCAAGTAAACAAGGTTTTATATTCAAATTAAATTTCCTTCTATATAAATAGCCTCACAAGGAATTTTATATCTAGCATTGACTATTTTGGCACATAATTACATAAAATTAATCAATAGTATAACTCAATACTTTACATACTACTCAGCTATCACATCTAGACATTGCATGTTTGATCAAATAAGGGACTAAGGAAAAGTGATTCTAGCATACTATTCACTTTCATTATGCACGTTTCCTAAGGGAGAACTACATAATATCTGAGACCCATAAAATTAAGGTTGATTAGGTGCTAAGATAAAAGGAATTCTTCTCAACGTGATCATAATATCTCACAACTTAAATTTACCTATTTATTTTACATTTGATTCAGTCATTTTTTCATGAGTGCAGGTACTCATTAGGGTTTTGGAATATATTAAATGAAAATATTGACACATAAAAGCTTTTAGAAGACACATAACCACCTATAATTCTGTTGAAAGTTTGAGACAATTCCTCTAAAAGGGACACTAGTGTCATAACTGGACACTAGCACCACATGGAAATATTGTCCACATAAGGGTATTACTATATGAGATTATATTTTAGCTAAAATCAAAGAATGGAAGCTGTCTTCCAATTTCTCTAGCCTGTTTTAGCCTCTTGATCCATAGAAATACCTATTTTATTTTAGATAAGTGCTCTTTCTCTCTATTCTTGTTATTTTGCAAAATGTTTGTCAAATTAGTTATTTCTAGTTTGTATCTAGATTATTATTATACTTAGTCCTTTAAAAATATAATATTTTCACAATATAAGTCCTAAAAGGTTAAAACATTTAGTGAACCCACCTTACTTCAATTTTTGCTTAAAACCCTAGTTTTGTTTAGGGTTTACCTTTTTTCAAATTTTGTACACTAAAGTAGAGTTACAAAATTCTATTTTTTATTGATTTTTGGCATAACCTATCCCATTAAAATTCAACTTATATTATGGTTTCATTAATTTAATGCAATTTTTTTTTTAAAACAACCCTCATTCAAATCATATATTCACATATTATGTCCTTATACATCCAAATACTAGTAATTAGGGTTTCAATTGCAATCCCAATTTCTTCTACACATTGGGTTAAAAATTTCTCATAGTTTCACATATACTTATGTTAGATTAAATTATACCTCTTTTGTGATTTATATTCATTATTGACATTATATTCTGTTACAATTTTAAGATAGAATCTAAGAAGTCTCATACCCCTCACCTAATTGATGAATTTTTGAATTTTCTCATAATTATAATAATGAATGGACAAATTTTAAAGATTGTGCATTATAACATGATAATGATTTCATTTATAATGACGATGATGGATATTATTGTAATGATGGATATGAGGATTTCTATGAGTATGGAAATGAAAGTTTTGATGAAAATATTTGATACATCTTCTTCTCTTTCCTCTCCCTCTTCTTTTACACCTAAAAATTAAGATAATAACATAATTCCAAAAGAGCCTCTTGTTGGTAGTGCTTTGTTACAATGTGATCCTATCTTTTCAACTACTTTCGATACCTCATTAAAATTAAATCAATATAAGTTCAATACACACAATCCACTTTTACATGATTTAAGTAAAGTAGATAAGAGAAATGCATATTCTTTACCCTTAGTAGTTAAATTTGAAAAATCATATACCAATGATATTACACCTTTTACCAATGCACAAACTAAGGGATACAAAATTATTTTATTGCATTCTTTTACATTCCAATCTCAATGAAATAATTCTTTACAACATATTGATGATGCAAATGTCTCTAACTCTTCTCCTACATGTCATACTATGCAAAATAAAAACATGATTGCTATTTATTATACCCTAAATTCCAATATTGAAAGTAATAATCATTCATGAATTTCACACATATATAGTGAATAAATTCATTGAATTACACCCACATATGATGACACATTTAATAGTAGTAAAAATTTAAAATCTTTTCTCTCTCTCTCTCTCTCTCTCTCAGTGAGCATGTGAATTATTCTTCTACTCTTACTTCTACAAGTGAATTAAACTCTAATTTTGATGAACCTTGGGATAACAATAATATTGTGATTATGATGATGAGGACATGGAGTCTACACCTTCTATTTCTTGTCCTAATTCATATATTTATCTTATTCAAACAAATTCTAGGTCACATATTAAAAAACACACACACACTTGTTCTTATGTTCATAGTTTACATAACTTACATTCACATGATAATAAAGTACCTTATAATCAATTTACATGTGATAATTCTTTGAAAATTAACAAAATAATAGATACTAATGAATCTCCCTCAACCCCCCTTACTATAGTATATTCTATTTCTCAACCTAACCCAAATGAGGGTGATAGCTCATTTCCAGCTATCACACCTCTAAAGGTTATAAAGAGAAAAACAATCCTCCCTAAAAAAGGTTCCCATTGCAATATACAAATGGATAAGATAAATAAAAAAATTTAAAAGTTAAATAAACCCCTTGATGATGATAATGTATCTTCACAAATGGTAATTTATTTGATGCATGCCATGGGTGATTTAAAACAATAATTACAACATCTCACATTGGAGAATAAATCATACCAATCTCAGGCAAATACTAATTTCATCCATGGAAACCCTATTAAATGCAAAATATTCACTACAAGGTTTCCAGCAAACTTTTAGATATGAGTGTTACCTATATTTCATGGGCATGAAGACCCTTACTTGTACCTTCAAGCTTATGAGAAAGCCATGACATAGAGGATTTAAGCACTATGATGGAGTCTACTATGTAGAAGAATGAAACTTATGATATGAATACAATAATACAAATATATAACGCTTCTAAGATGGAGGAAAAATATCTTATGCTATCATGCCATCAAATAAATGATGAAGAGGAGGAAATTAAAGATTTAGATACTGATGGTGATATCAATTTGATATATTTTTTTGAATTTGAATGGCTAGTAGAACCATTAAAATATACAGTCATAGGACCTATTGAAGAACAAAAGTGTTGTAACATATAGATTTTAGAGAAGGAAGGGAAAAGAATGATATGAGATTCTATTTTTGAGGAAAAATACAAGATTTACCAGCAACTTATTAAAAATCATGTGGAAAAAATAGGAAGTGAGGAAATTCCTAAATTGACACATATTAGTGTCTATTGGATTGAATCTAAAGTTTCAGAAGCTATGCAACTGCTACAATATTATCAAGATGTGTTTCCCATAAAATTTTCAAAAGTTAGAGTAGATCCTTCCCTAGGTGAAATGCATATCAAGCTCAAGGAGTGCGCATGAACCATAAATAAAAGGTTGTATAAGTTGAATCCAAATATGAAGTTGAAAGTGAAGGTTAAACTAGATAGAATGCAAGAAGTAGGTATAATCTATCTTATAGAGAAGGTAGATTGGGTTAGTTTCATGGTATTGCAACATAAGAAAATAAGAGAGATTAGAGTATGTGGTGACTATCAAATTTTGAATGATGCATGTGTGAATGATCTATTTTTGATTCCCTTCATAGATGAAGTTTTGGAATATGTCACAGGTCATGAAGTTTACTCTTTCACAAATAGATTCAATAGGTATCATCAAATACCCATCATAGAAGAAGACAGAGCTAAAAAAAATTTTGCCATGGAATGGGGATAATTTACATATAAGGTAATGCCTTGTGGCCTCAAAAATGCATTTGCTATTTTTTATAGAGTGGTGGTGACTTCCTTTAAGGATTTCATTCACAACTTATTAGACGTATATCTAGATGATTGGGTAGCCTTCTCTTTGTTTAAAGAACATTTTTCTAAGTTGTGCCTCATTTTATAACACTATAGAGATATTGGAGAGTTGTAAATGATGTCATGATGATGTAATTAAGGTGTCTAGGTGAGTAGATGAAGAGCCTTGATAGTCTAAATGATAATGACAAAGTGTGCAATGTGCTTGTCTTAATATGCTTGAAGTATGATTGGTTGATCTTTTATTTTGGCATGGTTAGAGATGTTTAATGATGAAAATGGATTATTGATCATGTGAAAAATTTTCCTAGGATGTTTTATAAGATTTTAGTGCTTGTGTGCGTGAGTGGATGTCATCTAGTTGATCATTGTTGTCATTTAGAATTTTTGGGTCTAGTGGCAGAAAATCTAAGTAGGAAGTTTGATGATGTCACCATTTATATGCGTAGATGATTCAGGGGGAGTTTGTCATATGGTAATGATCACATTAGTCCCTAGTTGTTATGCACTAAATCTTAGGTCATACACCTAAATTTAGTCTAGGATATTGGGTGTAAAGTTATGATTTCAAGCATTTTAACAGTGTTTTCTATGATCAAATAGAGCCAAGTAAACATGTTGATGATGTTAGCATTTGCATGCATAGAGGTTTTAGGAGGAAATGGTCACATGTATTTTTTTATTATTGTACCTAACTATAATGCAATAAATATTAGGTCACGCACCTAAGCACATTAAAATATATGCAAGTGTAAAGTTGGGGTCCCAAGGTTTTTGACAGTGTTTTCCCATACTTAGCCAAATTTGTAATGAGGTAAGAAGAGCCGAGTAAGCATACTAATGAAGTAATATCTCATATATGTGGAAATTTAAAGAGAAGGTGATAATATGGGTTTATTTATTTTTGAGCTTAATTGATTTTTGCTAAATTTTAGATCATGCAATGAAGTAAACTAAAAGATATGCATGAGAAAAATTGGCCTTCCAGACAGGTTTTGACATAGTTGGCTCTATGGTAGAAAAATTTAAGTGAGTAGATTAATGGAATTATATCTCACATGCAAAAAGGTTTAAATATATGTTTATAACATGGTTGGATTAACCTATGAAAGGTGTTCATATGGTGAAAATGTGATGTCATGAGATTGATCGAGGTGAAAGATATGATTGTGCAAAGTTGGTCTTCTAGGCAGATAAACAAGGTTCCCATACTTTGTCAAATTTTCACAATTTAAAGTTTGAGAAACATAAATAGAGTGAATTTATCTAATAACTCAGGAAGAAATGAGATGAGGATAGGTACATGATGTTTAACACTGAGTAAAGGTAAAGGATAAGGATAAAATTATTCATGTGTATTTATATGGATTAATCTAACAATGCGAGTAGAGTTAAAGTAGTCAAAGTGACAGAGGTTTAAATTTGTTAAACATTGAAAGATATTGATGGTACTTATTCAATTTGAAAAGAGAGGACATGAGATGATTTTAAAGTGTTTGAGGTTTAACTATGATTTTTGCCATTTGAATATTTGAATTTGCTAAGGGAAAAACTAGTGCTCATTAATTTATCCATATCTTTGGATAGAAGAAAAATTTCTTAATGATGTAAAAATAAAAATTATAGAGGAATCCATGGCACATATAATGAACCTAATTTTAAGATCTATAATTGTGTATATTAAAATATATTAATTTTAATATCTATAATTATGTATATTCAAATATATTAAGGTTCAAAGTTGACTATATGTTTGTGCATGGACTGTAAGTGACTTGAGAAGTGTGTTCAAGATTATTTTGATATTATTTCAATCTATATTAATGAATTGGATATTGGGGAGTGTTTTATAATCAATTAGGTTGATATGTGTTCATTATAAATCTCTAAACATTTGAATGCAGTATGAACAATGGTTTATGAGGTGACTATGTGTTCATTCATAATGATTATGTGCATGGAATGTTGTTTAAGCGAATTATGATTAAGTAGAAGGGTTATATGTTGGTTTTTATAACTTAAAGGGGACTTATAGATTATATGTAATGGCTCCATTATTTTTTAAGTGGTCCTATGTTCTTTTTTTATTTGATGAATTGCTAAAGGAGTGAATGGCTTCACATGAGACCTATAAAAGCTACAAGGGCCTTATTAAAATGTGTAGCTACTTAAGGGTGACCCATATATATTATGTATAATTTATGAATATTGTTTTTGATCTATGTATTCATGTGAGATATGAATTAAGGGATAATTCATGCCTAATGGCTAACTAAGGTGTTGATTATCATGTATGCTCTATAAATAGTGAAATCAAATATGGTGATTTTTAGACTTGGAGTGAGAGATGAATGAGAGAGATTTGTGTGTGTAAATTATGGAGTGGAGGGGTAAAATGAACTGAGGTTGAGTTTAAGAGTATTAAATATTGAGGACTCTTATTATGACCTATTGGTCATAATTCTATTGGTAGAATAGCGCTTTTAGAGATTGAGTGTGAGCAAAGGTGAAGAGTGATAAGCAGAGGTCCATCATTAGGTGTTGATGACATTAGTTCATAGGTGGATGTATTTATAGGTATTTTTGTGGCATATCAAAATTTAAGGTGGTTGAAGCCTCATTATAAGGTGAAACTTGCTAAAATGTCTAGTTGTTGTTGTAACTCAGATAGACAGGTATGGTAGCACCTTGTGGGATTTAAGTCTCACTAAATAGGGATTGTAGTTATTTGATCATTTGCAAATGATCTAAATTGGTTCTTGTTATTATAAGATATTAGTCTAATTATAAATTTTAGTGGGTTTTATTCCCCAAGAGGGTTTCTCATGTATGTCTTGTGTTAAATTATTGATCTTACATTATCTCTCTTGATCATTGCTATGAATGCTTGTGGTAATTGGTTAAGATTTTGTAAAGATTTAAATTGAATATGGATTATTTGGGCTCACTAATCCACCCCCACTCAATTATTGTACTTCTAATAATTGGTATTAGATCAGGTCCTTTGGTAAAGGCTTGACAACTTGAAGGTCATCCAAGGTACAGTATGGGTAGTCATCAAGGAGGTTTCTCTACTAAGCAAGCACCAATGTTTAATGGATCTAATTATGATTTTTAGAGTGCAAGGATGAGGAAAAATATTATGTCCCTATGGTTTGATGTATTCCAATATATTCTAGATGGTTATGTTACTCCTATTACTCTTCCATCTAGTATTGTAGACAAGAAGTTGTTTAAGAACAATCTAAGGAAATGAATGCTATCACTTGTGATCTTTTAGAGACTGAATACACCAAGGTAATCCATTGTAAATCTACTAAATACATATGGGACAAAATTCAAATCATTTTTAAAGGAGATTAAAAGGTCAAGATTGCTAAGTTGCAGACTCATAGAAGGTAATTTTAAAGTCTCAAGATGAAGGAAGAATATTTTGTGGCATCTTTTTTGTAGAGAGTTTATGAGACTTTGAACATCATCAAAGGTTTTAGAGAAAATCTTAAAGAGGCTACTATGGTTGAAAAGGTATTAAGTTATCTATCCCTCAAGTTTGATCTAAAAGTATCTTCTTTATAATAAACTCATGATCTTACTCAGTTGAAGATGGATCAATTGCATGACACCCTTACTGCCTATGAGATGATAGTAAATGATGATATACCACCAAAGAAGGAAGAAAAATTTAAGATTGAGATAGAGCCTAAGAAGAAGTTTCAAGGTAATAAAATTAAGGAGGATGACATTTATGATATTTATGAGGATGAACTAATTACTTTGATTTCTAGGAAATTGAACACATGCTCAGGAAAGTATAAGGGTAAACTACCCTTCAAATGTTTCAACTATAGAGAGATAGGATATTTTGCTCATAAGTTCCCTCATAAGCATGAGAAGAATGTTGGTGAAGAACATGGTGAAGACCAAGATGAAGATAAAAATACTTATGGGAAGAAAGGATTCAGAAAGTATAATGAAAAAAAGAATCCCTTTAAGAACAAGAAGAGTCTATACACCAAAGAATATTGTAGCTCATCAGATGAGAGTGAAGATAGTGACTCAGAATATGATCATGAAGATGATGGTCCTACTAAAGATGAAGCTATGTTCATGGATGAAGAAGGAATTTTATCACATCAAAAGGTGTATACATGGAGTGATTCAGATGATGATGAGGTAGACTATGAGACGATATTGATGAATGCTCTTGAAGAACTGAAGATTGAGAAGAGGATAAATAAGAAGATGAAATCTAAAAAAGGACTATGAGAAACAATTCAATGTGTATGAGTCAAGAATGAATGAAGACACTAAGGATCATGAATATATGATCAAGAATCTTAGTTTTCAATTATAAATCCTATCTACAAGCCTAAAATCTAAAGAAGATGAATGTTCAAGGTATGTTTCTAAAAATGAGTCCTTGAAATCGAGCTAGAAAAGATAACTAGTAATTGAAGACATTTGTGAGATTTAAAAAGAGCTCATGTGATCTAGACAACATTTTTAGTAGTCAAAAGCATGTTAGTGATATAACTAGTCTTGGATATGAAGAAGAATAAAATAATGTTACTAGAGAAAAGATGAAGACCGATGTGAACTAGGACAATCATACTTTGAAGATAAATCAGATCAGATAGCGAAATGCCTTGAGGTATGCAATATTCAATGGTTACTGTTACACATGTAATCAATTTGGTCATAGGGCTAGATAATGTAAGAGACTTGTTAGAAATTAGTTTGCATGGAACTATGATGGGGGTCATCAGTCAAAAGGTATGAATAGAGTTAAGTGATTTAACTATTAAGACATAGGACATATTGTAAATTTCTATCCAAATAAGGTAAGGCAAGATACATTTATTGAAAAAGGTATGGTGTGCTACAATTATGAACAGAGAGGTCGCATTACTAGATTTTGAAAGCAAAGGGTTAAAAAATAGAATAGATTTAATCAAGCTCCTAGAGTTCAAGGAAGAAGGCATGTTAACACATAGAAGCCAAAAGTGACAAGTGTGAGTCATGATGAGACTACAAATCCAAGTAATTTATTTGTTATGGTGGAGAATGCTTCAAAAGTTGAAGTGTGCCAAAAGGTCTCATTATTTGCTCATGTTGAAAGTGAAGATACCAAGATCAAAGAAAAGACCAAGGTGTTGGTTGAAGCTAATATTGAGTTATGTATGGATCCAAGTGAACATCCTACTTTTGTTTAGCATGTATCATGCAAAAAAAAATCAATTGTCTATGCCAAGTAATAAGGTTCCAAATTACAAGGTGGAGCCTTCAGATGAATAGGTATGCCATGAATCTTTGTTGTATCCATGTATTTTCAATTTAATCTTAGAAGAGGAGACTGTTGTGGTGGTTGAGCATGTTTATTCTCTTAAGACTAAACATAAGAAGAACTACAAGTATCAGATGACCAAGGAGGAGAAGGAATATGAGGAGTTGTGGACAATTCCATATTTCACAATGTTCTAGGACATTATGAAGTAGGGCATCTCCACCTATGATTCTTAGGAGACATATTTTCATGTGGAGAAGCAAGTTTGTGTGCTCAAAATGATATTTCCGATTAGAGGTCTCTGGTTAAGGGGGGAACAACAAGTTCATGAGCTTGTTCTAGAGATCTAAGAAGGAGCTATTGTGCAGGGTCACAATGGATGTTTCTAGATGGAATAATGAGTTTGATTCAATTTCAAGTAGGTTTTGGTGCTAAAAAATGTCTATACACTCTTTATGATGTGCTTTAGGTGATTTTATGGTCTAAAGGTATGTTTGTGCTATATGAAGATTTTTTCTATGCTCTCATTTTTCTCAGTTTTTGGTTTAAAGGCAAGAAGGCCTAAAAATGGGTTATAATAATTCTAATATCCCAAAGGCATGAAGGATTAAATATTGGTCTATAAGTGTGTGATGGGTGTCTCCAGTGTGCAAGAAGTTTCAAAGGTGTACATTGACTAGAAAGAGGTTTGTTGACCTTGTTTATTTTAAGATTTTAGGGTTTTGGGCTATGCTAGGAAAAGTGGTTTGCCTTATGAATTGAGGTATGAGGATCATTAATAGGTTGATTGACCCAAATGGGTTGTTAAATCAATATTCACAAATATTTTAAAGGTTTGTGGTTCTCAAGTTATTAATATTTTTATAAATATGGAGGGATAATTGGCTAGTAGGTTTGTGAAGGAAATATGTTGCAGAGGATGACAATGGTGATGAAAATTGGTGTGATTGAGGGGGTATATGAGAGTGATCTAGATATGAATTTTAAGGTCCTGAATATGTTACTATTGAAAATTGTTTGCTCTGCAGGTAGGTAGGGCTACAAGGAGGCTAGACAGGCCTAGTTTGAAGAAGAGTGTTTTTTGTTCAGTTTCTCCAAAAGAGAAAGGTATAATTATTTCAAGGATAGTTCTAAATTTGGTTGAGAGAATGTTTCCTATTTTGTGAATGGCATGAAGTTTTTTTGGTGGTCCTTATGGTAGCTTGAAAGAGAAGGCTATTAAACATGTGTGGTGATTATTCATGGTGTGTAGAGATTTGAAGATGTTCAAGATGTAAAATGGATAAAAAATATTAGGGAGATTCCATCTTAGATGTTTTTTGGTGAAGTTACATCAGATTTTAGTATTTTTTATTTTCTCTCTTCATTGATTGCAGTGCTTGGTTGAAGAGAGAGTTGGTATGGAGTAAGAAGGATGTTTCCAAGGCAATAAGAGGTAGGCTCAAGGTAAGGGGGAGTTTATATCATATTTATAAGATGGTCCTTTAATATTTATGGTATTTTCATGTCCTCAATATTAGTTGGTTCCCACTTTGTCATTGTGTCAAAGGGGTAGAAAGCTTCTATTGTGAGAGTGCTTGAAAAAAGAGAAGGAAGGTGAGATATATATTGCTATATATGATGGTTATTGACATCAATGAAAAAGGGGGATATTGTTAGAGATATTTCAATGATGTCATGATGATGTAATAAAGGTGTCTAGGTGAGTGGATGAAGATCCTTGATAGTCTAGATGACAATGACAAAGTGTGCAATGTGCTTGTCTTAGTATGCTTGAAGTATGATTGGTTGATCTTCTATTTTGGCATGGTTAGAGATGTTCAGGGAGGAGTATGGAGTATTGATCATGTGAAAAATGTCCTTAAGATTTTTTCTAATCTTTGAGTTCTTATGTGCATGAGTGGATTTAATTTGGTTGATCATTGTTGTCATCTAGACATTTTGGGTCTAGTGGCAGAAAATCTAAGCAGGTAGTTTTATGACATCACCATTACCATGTGTGGATGATTCAGGGGGAGTTGGTCATATGGTTATGATAAAATTAGTCCCTAGTTACTATGCACTAAATATTAGGTCATGCACCTAAACATAGTCAAATATATGTGGGTGCAAAGTTGGGCTCTTAGGCATTTTGATAATGTTTTTTATGATCAAATAAAGCCAAGTAAGCATGTTGATGATGTCAGCATTTACACGCATGGAGGTTTCAAAAGGAAATGGTCACATGGGTTTTTTCAATATTGTGCCTATTTCTTATGTGATAAATCCTATGTCATACACCTAAGTGCGTCAAAATATATGCAAGTGCAAATTTGGGCTCCCATGTTTTTTGACAGTGTTTTCCCATACTTAGCCAAATTTGTAATGAAGCAAGAAAAGCCAAGTAAACATATTAATGAGGTAATATCTTGTGCATGTGGATGTTTTAGTAGAATTTAATAATATTTTTTTGTTTAATTTTTATCCTAATTTATTTTTTTTACATTTTAGATCATGCGATAAAGCATGTCAAAAGATATGCATGAGCAAAGTTGGCCTTCTAGGCAGGTTTTGACATAGTTGGCTCTATGGTAAAAAAATTTGAGTGACCAAATTAATGGAATTATATATCACATGTGAAAATGTTTTAAGAAATGTTTATTACATGGTTAGATTCCCCTATGAAAGGTGTTCATATGGTGTAAATGTGAGGTCATGAGATTGATCAAGGTAAAAGATATGACTATGCAAAGTTAGTCTTCTAGGTAAATAAGCAAGGTTCCCATAGTCAAATTTTCACAAGTTAAAGTTTGATAAAAATAAATGGAGAAAATTTATGTAAGAATTTAGGAAGAAATGGGATGAGGATAGGTGAATGATGTTTAATGATGAGCAAAGTTAAAGGATAAGGATTGAATGGTTCATGTGTACTCATATAGATTGATCTAATGCCATGAGTGGAGTCAAAGTAGTCAAAGTGATAGAGGTTTAAATTTGTTAAAGGTTGAAGGAGATTGATGTTACATATTCAATCTAAGTAGTGAGTACATGAGATGATTATAAAGTGTTCAAGGTTTAACTGTGATTGTTTCCATTTGAATATTTGAATTTGCTAAGGTAAAAACCAATGCTTAGTAATTTATCCATATATTTCGATAGAAGATGAATTTATTGATGATGTAAAAAGAATTTTTTTAGAGAAATCCATTTAACATATAATGAACCTTATTTTAAGATATGAAAGTTAGTACAATCAAATATATTAAGGTTTAAAGTTGATTATGTGTTTGTGTATGGATTGTAAGTGACCTGATAAGAGTGTTCAAGCTTATTTTGATATTGTTTCAATATATCTTGATGAATTAGATATTGGGGAGTGTTGTATACTCCATTAGATTAATATATGTTCATTATGAAGACTTGACCATTTGTATGCATAGTGAATAATGGTTTAGGAGGTGACTATGTTCATTCATAATGATTATGTACACAAAATGTTATTTAAGCAAATTATGCTTAAGCAGAAGGGTTATAAGTTGGTTATTAGAACTTAAGGGGACCTATATATTATATGGAATGGGTACATGATTTTATAATTTTTCCTTTATTCTTTTTAACTTTGATGAAGAGCTAAAGGAGTGAATGGGTTCAAATGAGACCTATAAGAGCTACAAGGGCCTTACTAAAAGGTGTAGCTACTTAAGGGTGACCTATAGATGCTATGGCCAGCCTGTGAAGATTATTTTTGAGTCATGTCTTCATGTTAGAGATGGAATGGCTGACCAAGGTGTTGATTATCATGTATGCTTTATAAATAGTAAAATCAAATATGGTGATTTTTAGACATGGAGTGAGAGATACATGAGAGAGATTTGAGAGAGGCTTGTGTGAGTGAATTATGGATTGAAGGAGGGGTAGAGTGCATTGAGGATGATTTAAAGATAAAAATAGATTGAGGACTATAATTATGACTTTTTGGTCATAATTTTGTTGGTAGAATAGTGCTCTTGTAGATTGAGTATGAGCGAAGGTGAAGAGTGATAAGCAGATTCCATCATTAGGTGTTGAAGACATTAGTTCATAGGTGGATGTTTTTATAGGTGTTATTGTGGTAGCTCATACTATAAGGTGGTTATAGCCTCCTTTAAAAGTGAAACTTGCTAAAAGGTCTAGTTGTTATTGCAACTTAGCTAGACAGGTGTGACAACACCTTGTGGCATTGAATTTTCACTAAATAGGGATTGTAGTTCCTTAATCATTTGTAGATGGTCTAAATTGGTTCTTGTTATTATATGACATTAGTCTAATTGTAGGTTCTAGCTATTTTTATTCCCTAATAGGGTTTCCCACATATGTCTTATGTTATGTGTTTGATCTTGCATTATCTCTCTTGTTTATTGTTATGAATGATGTGTATGCTTCATGAATGCTTATGGTAACTGGTTAAGAATTTGTAAATATTGAAATTGAATATGTATTATATGGGCTCACTGATTCAGCCCCTCTTAATGATTGTACCTCTAATACAAGCTCTGCACATTATCCTAAATTTGAAAAAATATTTATTTTATATGCCTTTTGGTTTCCTACTAGATCATGTCATGTACAACGAAGGGATTTTGGTGGACTAGGCCAAAATTGCAATCATTCTTAGTATGCTTCCACCAGTTAGCTCAATGAAAGTGCAATCCTTTCTTGGTGACATAGGTTACTATAAAAAGTTCATTAATGGATATGCATCCATTTCTTCCCCATTGTAATATTTGCTATGTAAAGGTACACATTTTGTCTGAACCTTTGAGTGTCAAGAAAATTTTATAGAATTGAAGTAGAGATTGGTCAATGTGCCTATTTTAGTCTTTCCATATTCAAGTAAGCCCTTTCATGTGCACATTGATGTTTATGGTATCACAGTCATTGTTGTGCTTGCATATCCAGGAGATGGTGGAATGGGCCGCCCCATAAATTTTACAAACCAAAATTTGTCTCATGCAAAAAATAATTACATGAAAAATGAAAGGGAAACACTAGCTATAGTGTTCATACTACATAAATTTAGACATTATCTTCTTGTGAAACCATTTAAAGTTTTCACAGATCATCAAACTCTACGCTACCTAGTCAATAAGCCTATGTTTGGAGGACAAATTTCAATATGGTTGATATTATTTCAAGAATTTAAATTTCACATCAATGACAAGCTAGGTAGAGAAAATGTTGGGTTTCACCATCTTAGTTGTATCATAAATGGGGAAGAGCTAGGTGAACTATAAGAAGATTCTCCTAATGCCCATCTATTCTGAGTTTCTACGATACTTGAGAATTTTAAAGAAATTGATAATTTATTAGAATAAGGGGTATTCCCTATGAACTACCAAGAAATAGAAAAGAAATAGTTTTTCATAAGAGCTTTGCCATATAGTATTATAAATGGGATCGTGTATCATCTAGGGAAGGATGAAGTACTATGTAGGGTAGTTATGGAACATGAATGTCCATAACTCTTACAAGAAGCACACCAAGGAATAGTAAGAGGTCATTTTTCTGGAGAAGCTACTGAATGAAAACCATTATAGAGTGGATTATGGTGGCTAAATATTTTTAAGCATGCACATAGAGTAGTGAAACATTGTGATGTATGTCAATAAATGGGTAAGCCATTCCAAAAGGATGAAATTTCCTTGCAACCTTTGTTATCTAAATAACCTTTTAAATAATGGGGCATCAATTGTATAGGACCTATCAATCCATAAGTAAATGTATTAATGCTCGATATATTATCACTATGATAGATTACTTTACAAAATGGTTTAAGGTTGTTGTGATACCCAACTGTGGGGTGAAGGATGCAATAAAGTTCCTTTAAGAGAATATTATCACATGTTTAGGATGCCCCATCAAGATCATTAGTGATCAATAGACACACTTTATAAATAATACTATCAAATCTCTTACTAAAGAATTCATGATTTCGAATCATAAAAATATTGCATACCATCTGTAAGCTAATGGATAAGCTAAGGCTTCTAATAAAGTGTTGGGAAAGTTGTTGGCAAAGCTCTGTGATGTGAAGAGGGATGATTAGGAAGATCACATTCCTATAATTCTTTGGGCCTATTGAACTCACTATAAGAGGGATACAGGTTTTACTCCATTTCAATTGGTATATGGGCTTGAAGTAGTAATGCCTATGGAATACTTGGTACCCAGTATGCATATTACAATGGTTATGCAACTAGGGGATCATGAGTATCTCACAGACAGGTTTCTCAAATTAAATCATATGGATAAGTATTGATGTGGAATGTATTATATGTAGGAAGTTCATAAGTAGAGTTAGAAATCATGACATAATAAGAACTTGCAATATAAGGAATTCTACACAATTCAACTAGTTTTGTTATATTATAGTCACTTTAGAGCATTTTTAGGTAAATTATAGATTAGGTGGAAAGGGCCTTACATTATACATGAAATATTACATCAAGGAAACATTATTTTTAGATATATATAGGGAACTATTATGTTAGGGTGGGTGAATGGTTTTAGGCTTAATCCTTACTACCAATAGTCTTAATTGATCTCTTTCTACCAAATGAGTGGGTGCTGAGTAGCACTGAGTAGATTAGGATTTCCCAATTCTGTATGTTTTCTTTTGTGTTTATTTTTTGTGTGTATGTGCGTGTGTGTTTGTACATGATCTCTTCACTAGATTTTAGAACCATGATAAGCTAAATAGCATGCAACACCCATGCATATAAGAATTTAGGTGTGCCATTATTACTATCAATAGGAGTGAAAGAAATCAATTAAGTCTAGGAAATGTATAGTTAAGTCACATCAATGAAGATCTCAACTGTATAACAATAATTTCCAAGTAGTTAAGAGCATAGGTTCTATTGATCCAATATTTACTAAATCAATAACTGGCCAAAATCATTAGTATGTACTCTAGTATAGACAATAAATAATATAATGGTGTATCTCAATACATGTGCTAATAACTAATTTCCTTTATTACCAGATTGGATAAGATTTTCCACATCGACATTCAAATTGATATCGAAGGGAGAGGATAGATAAGTATAACATTTACATGGAAATCAATAGGCATAAAATCTATAAAGGCATAAAGTTGTGAACCAAGTTTGCATTTCATTCTTTCAACCATTTTACAAGCTAAAGTTTTTGATTTGATCTAACTAACCAACATAATTAGCAAAAAGTTTCTCATTTCCAGTATTAAGATACCATGGATCATTCATAGATCATCAAAAACTTGACAAATGCTTAGAAGGAAGTAATGGGCATCGATCTTTCACTTTGTTAGAAAAAATATACTAATCTAGAGATGTTTGATTATCTTTGAATAATAGAACAAAAACTCTTTCAACTAGATCTAGTAGATGTTGCATAACCACTTACTCTTGCAGCCCCACTTCATTTCTAGAACATAGATATCGAGTGCTTGCTTGAGATGCCTACCTTTGGTGATTTAGGGGAGATTGTGAAAATATTGCTTAACCAATACGATAAGGGAAACATTTACATTGGCCTGGATACCACCATCATCATCAACACTAAATCAATGACTAGATCTTTGTGCATGTCTATGTGGGGCAATTCTCTTTCTACCTACAAGTCATGAATGCCACCTATCCTTCAATAAGTTAGAGATGTATATGTCTAGGGGTCCAAAGGAATACCAATTTAATATATCCAAGATGAACCAATGTGAATATTTGTGGAGTGCATTACACACCAATTTTGATAAGCCACCAAGTTTGTAAAGCAAATCCCCAAAGGAGTGGTTGACATTGCACATCAGATGATCCACCCTAATGAGTAGTTTAACTAGCCTAATTACTTTATAAAAGAGCTACTTAAAAATATTTACAAGTACTACATAACTTCCAAGTAGACCTTCTAGTACCATTTTTTGATCTTTCTACTATGTTTCACTTAATGAAAGTCCCCTAAATGAGAGGTGCACCTAGACACTGACTACTGGCCAGTGCAACAATCTTGTAACTTGATAAAGATACTTGAGCATGGTACCCTAGTTCATGAGGGAAAGTTTAGGACATGGTGGGAGGACTATTTGGAGTTCATTTCTATACACCCATGGGTGCTATTAGACATCATGTAGTACCTTGGATAACATGCTATTATCAGTTTACTTGTAAAAGGCATCTTCATCTATATATATGAGTTGCCTAGATCACTATTTGGACCCCTATTATATTTTTTTACCATGGATATGGAAAAGGCCAAAGTTTTTAAGCAAACATAATAAGTAACTAGGCATGTGACACCTCTTCAATCCATACCACTGGGTGTAGTAGTTCCCTTAGCATAGGTAGAACCAAAAGCCACAACCTCATAGTAGTAGAAAGGAAAGTGCAATATTTCTAGAAAATAATAACCATCACCTCCACTAAAGTGAAAGATGAGTACAATAACTTGGATAGATGACCCCAAAGTACCCAACTTAATCTCCTATGACATAAATTAGATGGGGACTAATGAATAGGAGGTGTACTAGGTGATGATTATAGATATGGTAGGCGTGTTTTATGAGGAGGAAGAGAATGAGTTCTTCTTCTGGAAGGTAGCATGCACAATTCAAGTGTGTAAGAAGGTCCTTCCAAGTCATTGGGTGGAAATACCACCATGCTTAACATCCATTTTTATCTACACCATATGTCAAGAGGCTGAACAAATGTGAAGAATGGCCAAACTCTTCAAGTAATAACTTTCCACCACTTTTGCAATTGTCAATGTATTTTATTCCACTACGTGAAAGTCCATAGGAGACTTTAGTGCATAGACCTATAACTTGATAAAAGGATAGGGTTTATCCTTTTACTCATCTAGTATCCACTATGCAGGAAGTGCATCCTTCTCCTTCCTTAACTTTACTTCCATCCAAACACATCCTAGTTACTTTGGGGGTATAAGAAAGCATCTATTTTATAATCAAGTGATTCACCAACCATGAAACAAGACCCTGATACTCAAGAGCTGATACCAGATCAACCTATAGCTTAAAATATAAATGATTCATGAGAGGAAGTAACTCATATAATAAAATGATGATTTTATCAAGAATAAAAAAACACTAGGAGTGGGCCTAATAAAAACAAACTAAGCAAGCACACCATCAAGCTGAGGAACCTAAGGCCAAGTAAAATGATCATGATGAAAATTTTGAATGCAAACAAGATATGGAGGAAGAAAATAAGGAATAAGAAGCTACCTATGTAGCAAAGTAGGTATAAGAGGTGCACCAAAAAAAGATGGATGAAGAGTAAAGGAATAAAGAGGTTGCACTCACTTCCAAGGCTAAGACAGAAGAATATAAGAAAAAATAAGATTTAGAGGCTCAAGCAAAGAAGGATCTAGATGATTCTAATCTTGCCCAATAGTAAGCTAATGAAGATATAAAGAATAAGAAAAGAATAATATGAAGCCTTGCGTAAATATAGGTCTCACACACAAGAAGAAAAAGTGTGTGTAGCCAAGGCACAAGTTGAATTAGAAACATAAGCATAGGCTAAGGCCAAATAAGACAAGGCTACTATGATTAAATAATAGAAAAATGAAGAAGAGCATGTACAAAAGTAGTACAAGGAGGAATAGGAAAATAATAAAGTTGTATAAGAGGAGATAAATTGGAAAATAGCAAAAGAAGTAAAGAGAAAATAGGGCAAAGATACTACACAATAACTGAAGAATGAAGAAGATGCCAAAGCATAAAAAATAATAAGTGCCTAAATGATAAAAATAATGTGGATCAAAGCAACCAGTGTAAGAATAAGATAAATATGTAGCTACCATAAGTGAGTAAAAATTGGCCTTGACTTTGGGAGGAGTATAGCTCGTAAATGTTACAACTATGGGTTCTCAGTGCACCACCTTTTCCCTTCCACTTACGATCATTCCATGACCTGATCCTTCAGATATCATAGGAACTTTGGTTACCTTCCCACTTTGGTATGAAGTATTGTTATATGGTTCTCAATTACCATTGAAGAAGTAGTTGGAGGGTGCTATGGTGTTCTAGGAGTCCATTGCACAGAAGGCCTCCCCACTAGAACATGAGGTTAATCAATCTAAGGCCAAAAATATTGATTTGAAGGCCTGATTACTTGAAGATGAAAAGCTCATCCAAGATACTTGTCTCAAGTTGGTCACTCAGGCAATCAAGAACCAAGTAATTTTTGGCCAATGTAAACTCAAGACACTTTTATCTGAGTTAACAAAAGATTGGTGTGCAACATATAAACTATATGCATTGGGGACATTATGATAAGATGTCAAGGCCAATGCTACCACACTCATCACTCTTTTGTAAGAGTACCAAGGAATGCTCGAAAGTACTATACTCCAAGCCCAATAGGTCACATATAGCTTGCTTGATTGGAAATAGTAATTGGATACCATATTAGCTAGTTTTAGCACATAATTTATAAAGGATACCACAACCAAAGTAGCCATGGAAAGCCACACTATAACTATGGAGGAGAAGGGCAAAACATTTTAGGAATCACTAAATACTAGGTATAATGTGCATGACAACCTTATGAATTTCCAGATCTAGCTATTGCATAGTTTCGATACCAACCTCCAAGATTAAAGACACGTAGATAATATGGAGCAACTAAGTGAAGATTTTTAAATAAGGGCTATAAACACCAATGTCATATTGAGCATCATTGATGACATATAACTCAAGCATATTGTTAATGGTTTAAAGTTGTGCTTGATCTTAACCAATCAACAATGGGAAGTTTCAAGCTGTGGGACAATGCGGCTTCAAACAACCTCTAGATTTTAGAGAAGCAGGTCTCTTCTTTTGTATCAAGTGTTGGGGGAAAAGGGATAGGAGATTAAATATAAATGCAAGTGCAGGAAATGAAACCTAAGTATGGTGATGCGCTTGAGTATAATCCTAATCCTAACCTGAGCACAATGAGACTATTATAGGATTCAATTACATTTAAGAGCAGACAAGTGCATGATCAATGTGAAAGATTGAAATAACAGAAACAGAGGCTCACAAAAAGGAATTATTTTTCTGAGATACATAGGACATCAAAAAAGGCATAGTGTTCAATCTTCTTAACAAAATCTTCCAATCACATAAGAGGCGTAGAAGTCACGTACAGTTATGTAGAAATTCCAATTCAAGAAAATGAGACAAAAGCAAATGACATTCTCAAGCACAACTCCAGAGAATCTACATCATAGACTACTTTGCAAATGACACAAATAACATCAACCAAGGCATGGAGCTCAATCCTCTTAGTTTCTTCAGCCACATAAAAGGCACCAAAACATGCATAGTTACATTAACTTTACAACTCAAGAAAATTGAGACAAGAGCAAATGATATTACTGGTCAAAAACTATAGAAAGTCTAAAACTATGAGAAAATTCCCCCATTTTATTTCTTACAACTCTTCTTCTTTTATATCCTCAGATGACTCCTTCCATCATCCCCTTTCCTACGTAATTCTTCTCTATCCTTTTCTCACAAGGGACAAACAGACGGTGCTTTCAATGCCTTGGATGCATCCTGGTCTTATCAAGAACTACACTGACTTCAACATGGTGATTCATGTCTAGTACCTCCCTTCACACCTAAATTTCTCATTCCATCACCTATTTGGCTACTCAAATATCCACTCTACCTCTACTTATAGGGGATAAATGAATGACACTTTCAATGCTTGTGAGCCCCAAAAATCTACCCAATGCACTGTTCTATCTACCAAGAATAACTCTCACCGAGTTTCCCTTCATCTTTATTGTAACAAATAGACAGACACAAGGACACTTAGTTAATCCATGAAAATTCTCTTTTGTTTTTGAGGGTACCAAAGAATGACACTTGGTTGCTTCCGCTTTCTCTTTATTCTACCTAGGAATGCTCCGCCTTTGACACCTATCACAATCTGCTTCATCGATACTTTGCAATTTTATCAAAGCAAAACTCATTGTGCTCCTCGCTCTAGCAACTCTTAAGAAGGGGATGGATGCACGTGGTAGTCTTTGCTTATTGACACTTGGCACTTCCATAGACCCTTGAAGTAACACTCAGGACCTAACACAATCTCATTTGGTAATGAAGCTTAAAGACAATCTCTCAAAAGTCAACGAGTGGTGACTTTCGCTGCTCCTGGGAAGATACGTGGCATCTTTCACTTCTCCTACTAGGGGTATGTGGCATCTTCTACTGTTCTTGGGGATGGATTAAGAAGGGGCTCAGAGAGCAACACTTTGCAGCCTCTGCTGTACTTTAGCACTTAAGCAAAATGAAATGATGCCTTTATGCGTTGAATAAAAGCATTAGACCCAGGCATTGAACTAAAGTTTCTCAGATGCTGACACATGGTGACTTTTACTACTTTAAAAAGGTAGTTCAAGGCCTTTCGTGACTGCCACCTGGTGCTTTTCACTACTCTATTACTTAGCTTATTAAAAGTCCTTGCCCAAAAAGTAGAATGAACTGTGGGTACCTCTATGAGACGTAGATGCTGACATGTTGTGCATTCTACTTAGTTGCTACTAGATACGTGGTACATTTTGCAGCCTTTCAAAAAGTTACAAAAAGGGGTTCAAAGAGTGACAACTGGCTGGCTCTGTGTTTTGAAAAGTGACACTTGGTAGTTTCCACTTGAACCTGATACTTAGGCCAAAATGAAACCAAAGAAACAAAGGGGAAAAAGACCCATCCTCAGAGGGTGACACTTGGTAGCATCTGCTGCACTTTGACACCTAGGCAAAAATGAACTTGCCCTCTATTCTAAAACTCTACCGCTACATACAGGGTGTGCCAAAACCAAAATTGTAGTTCTCGACCGAAAGAAATTAAAAAATGACGTAGAGTGAAAATTACTCTATAGTTATTGGTGACCCCCAGGACTTTTGAGCCTACTCAAAAAGAACTCGACTCCTGCTCTGTCAAAACTTCAAAATTTACAACATCAAAAGTGTTGTCTGCTAGATTGACCACTTATGGTCAAATAGCCCTTGCTTGTTCTGCAATTCAATGAAAGCCAGGTCAAGGTTAATGATATCCTTGTGCAAAAAGGTTTGCAGGATCTAGACCATAGCTTTTAGTTTGAATTCCAGCTGAGAAACATGAATCAGAATAGCTTCAACTTCCAAGATTGAGGAATCATCCCGCAAGCTCTAGAAAACTGTTTGATCCCTTTGTTTGGCCAGCAACAATGGTTCAATTTGGTCCACCATCAGCACCATATTTGCATCCATAAATAGAGAAGGAAGGCCCAGTCACACCAGATCTTCAATATGCTATCTCATTTCACCGATGCCTTCTTTCACAACTTCAAGACGTTCTCTGTAATTGTTGGCCATGACATTGTGACTGAGCTCCTCATTGACCCATTTTGCGGTGGCCATTCTGTCAGGGATCCCCATGGCTGCCAATGTCACATCCATCATGTTGTAGAGCTTATATAGCAATGAATGGGAGTTTTTGACTCTTTTGGAGATCATGGCTAGAGTGTTCTGTATCGAATTTTACACCCTCTCACACAATTATTGTGCGTTGACCAAGAAGGTGAGAAATGGCCTGAGATGGATAATCTCTGAAGAGATTCTCTCCCATGCTGACTCATAGAGATCCTTCATTAGTTTCACTACTCTAACACCTCTTGGCATATTAGCCAGCTTAGTTGTCAGTTGCATCGTCCTCTGTTGCTCTGCTTGGAACTGGGCTTGAAAAGCCATAGCCTTGTTTTGCTCCTCCAGTAGCCTTTGCTGTGATTGGGTAACTTGCAGTTGAAGTCCTTCAAATATTCCCTGCAATGTTGCATTCTCCTACCTTAGGGCTGTTGCTGCATCTTTTACAAGTGTGAGCTCTATTTTCAATGAATCATTTTGGGCCTGGATTGCCCATTGAGTCTGGAGGAAAATAGTATCTTGCAATTGTTTATGCAGACTAGCTATTTCATTATCTTTCTTGTTTATTTATTCAGCCAAACTATTATAGTTTGCCTTTTTTTGGCCACATCAACCTCCATCTTCTATAGTCTTTTTGATTTCTTTAGATAATCTTCTGTGACCATAGAAGTGGATTCAATCAATAGCTCGACTCTGTCTTGAGGCCTGAACAGGGACATGTCAATGGCCACCACGTTCATCATGTAGTCCTCTGGCTGCATTTGCTTGCTTAGCTTAGCAATGTTGGGTGACAAATGGGTCACCATCAGCTACTATTCGATGGGGTCAAATTGTGATTATAGGTGTGGAATAGCCGGTGCCTTATTCTCCTTAATTCTCTTCTTCTCTAACTAGGCCTCTCTTGCCTTCCTAACAACATCAGCCTGCATCTGGAAGGTGGAAGGGGATGCAATATGTCTTCTTGCGAAAGGAAATCCTTGTGGCAGGCCATATTGGATAGCCATTAGCTGGGTAGGGGTGAGTTGTAGGGGCATATTTCTGGGAATAGAAGGGGAGAAATGGGGTAATGTGAGGGCCTGAGGTGCTAATGATGGGGTGACTTGTGAAATGGGAATGACAGCAGTGGCAGGAGGTGTCATTTAGCTAGGTAGAGGCACCACACTAATAGGGAAAGGGGCAGATTGAGAGGGAGGAGGGGGAGTAATACTTACATGAGGGGAAGTTGTAGTGCTCTACACTGGGCACTATAAAGGCTCCTCTTCCTCCTTTGAATCTAATTGGAACTGCACCCTCTTTCTCTTCCTGGGTGTCTCTACCTTTGGCTACATTTGTTTCCATTCTACCTCTATTATTGCCAGTGGTGCGTGTGGAGAATTAGGGACTTCAATCACTCCTGATGATGGAGAAGCTTGTGGTGGTGATGATACCACACTCCTTTGTTGTTCTATGGCAACAAAAGCTTGTTCTAAAGTTTGTAATTGTTGGCTTGGTCCCGCTCTAGCTTCTTGCTCTGTCCCAAGTGTCAATAATTGGCTTATTTTTGGGCTAGATGTAGGGGAAGAATGCCACTCATCCCAGAGTTCTTTCCATCTTTTATCTGAATCTACACCTCTAAAACCATGGGTGTTTTGGGAAATTTCCTGCCTATATTTCTAATAGGCCTCAATTTTCTCTACATCCCAACCTTTATTTCTCAACGTCCTTCTCAAACCAAAAGTCATCCTGACTTTGGGATCATAATCCCTCTATTTATCATAGAAGGTTTTCCATGGCCTATTTTGTGGCAGGGGAAAATCTGTCAGTTCAACGTAGAGACTAGGAGCATCTTTTGCAGGGTTTTTCCTGGTCTCCCAAAAAGGGCAGCCTTCATGTGCAATCCTAGCTCCAATCCTATTTGTCCTTACCACGGAAGCTATGTAATCAACCAAGTCATAAACCCATTTATCCTCAACTAACAAGAACCCCAAGAAGGCCAACTTCCTTAGCAACACAGTTTTAGCTTCTCTGGCTTCCAAGCTTATGTTACCTGCCATCCATAGAAGATTATACATTTTCCTTTTCTTATTTTCAGAGCCATACTCATTATCAACTATCAAAATCTACCTGGTGACTTCCAGGAATGCCAACCTAAGAGTTAAGGTCTTTGGTAGCAATACTAGTTCTCCACAAAATCCATGGACCCTTATGATTGTGTGACGAGACCCGAAATAGAAGTCACACCGGATTGGACAGTCAACCAAGAGGTTCATGAAACTTGGGAATAACTTGTTTATGACAGGTTTAGGGCTAAGACAATGAAGAACAAGGGTAACAAAAAGTTCCCAAAAATCATATGTATCACTGGTTTTTGATAAAACATGTGTCCATGCGGACATAAGAATGGTCCTTTGGGGGTCAAAAGCTGGGTCGTACAGGTTCAGATTCATATAATGGGTGAAAAGGTTAAGGTTCTAATGTAGTATAAGATGGAACAAAAAGGAAGAATACCTAAATACCCCTTTTGACCTAAACTGGGTTAGCTGCTCCACCATTGAGAAGGCAATGTGTTCTGAGAAGTCAAGTCGATAATCCTACATTTTGTTGACCATCTTCAGCTAAAAAAGGATGGCCATTTGCTCAGCATATATTGCCATGTCATCCTTCATGCCAAAGATGAGGGCCATCATTAATAGTGCATCTTAGCTAGCTAGTGTGAACTAAGTTCTTGATGTAGGGAGCGTGGGTACCATCGTATCACCATCGGCCATTTGCAATTCAGACCTCAAAAACCTTGCTTGAGTGTTGACATTTGCACACATCCTTTACATCCTATCAATAGTGGGGAAGGTGGCGGTACCATCATATTATAGGGCAAGCATGTCCCTAATAGCTTGTGGGGTGACTTGCAACATGAAGGGGCCTTATTGGATGGTGAAAGATTGGGCATGGAACAAGTCTGCACATAATTCAATCACATCAGGGTATGGATGCATGACTGGGATAATGAATTGAGCCAGTTGTGAGGTCCATATCCTCATTTTGAATGTCTCATATTGCCTTGCTCTAGCTCTTTGAAGACACCTCTAGTGTGCCCCTTTTCTAAGGTTCTTACTAGTGGCCCTTTGCAAGATTAGGTCCATGATTCCATCTGCATAGTCCCTTACCTTTGAAGGGTCACTAGTTTTTCTGACTCCCAAGACTCTGGTTCTCAGATAGCTTCTCAGTGGTTGCATAAGAGTTGTAACATATGATTTACTAGCTAGTAACCTATCGAGATATCTAGGTGTCCTTATTCCTTATTGTGACGATGATGTTCTTGCCATCTCTATATCTCTTGTATGATACTTGGTATATGAGCCTTGTGCAGGATGGAAACATGCTTGCTAAAACAAACTTTACTACGTGCTACAATCACAATGAGCAAGATATTTTCACAAGTGTAAGAATGCTTAAGAGTTTGTAAACTTTAAAATTTTCTAAGGAATATTTATGGGCCTATCAAGCCCAAATAGCATTAAATTTGGGTGACCGTTAGCAAATCCTACTCAATCTTTGAGAAACAACGAGGTGGACACGCTATGCAAGTTACGACGCAAGGTACCTTAGAGATCTTGAAAGATTTGGGGAATAATTTAATGTAGTAAAATTCAAAGAATAAAACTTCTAAGACACTGACTCTGCATTTAAGATGCCTATTTTAAAAGAAAAGTGGGAAAATAATGGAAAACAAAATAATGCGAGAATGGGAAACTACCTAACTACATTAATTAAACATCATTATTTCTCTCTGGGATCAAAAACAAACTTTCCAATGTCCCTTTTATGACAAGCCAACTTATGTCACCATACCAGTGATTGCAATGGGTATATCTTTGATGAAATGTCCTCTGCACTGGCCACACAGATGTGTCTGCATTCAAATGAGTCTGAGTAAAACATTTGTTCGACACCCAAAAACTCTTCTTGTCCTTAAAAGCCTGTCGAATGATAGTTCTTCATGCCATTGTGTGTCATCAAGAAATCGATGGCTATTGGTTCTTCACTCTATGCCTTTCGATATCTATTATCTTTCAGTTTATCTCCTTCAAATTTTAGCTTTATTTCATCATCATGCTCCTTGATGACTTCATCCTCTTGAAAGGATTAATCTGAAAGCTAGCATCCCTTTTGCATACTTAGTTGAGTCTCAAAGTTATCTTCTCCATATTTGGCCAGTTCATGGCTTTCTTGAAGAATAATGTCACCTATCTCAATGAATTGATCAAGGGAGTGTCCATGCTCCTCCATATCCTCTTGCAGGGTGAGGAAAAAAGTCAAAAATGATCTCTTCCTCATCAAGAGTTAAGAAAAAATCTTGTAACCTATTTTCTTGTTCATCTAAGGGTGCTCCTATGGTGATTTCCTCCTCATCTGTACTCATGGAATCCTCTTGACTGGCCATGAATTGAGTGCACTCCTCTGCATACTCATTTTCTTCTTTCAAAATATATTCTTCTTTGAAAAGGGATAAAGAAGAAGGCTGTGATGAAAAACAAGAAGCTTCTTGAGGAAGGGTGGAAGGGACTTGAGGGGAAAGTAAGGGTTTGGGGTCCTCTTCTCTTACTGCTACCATAGACTCTACATTATTAAGGAAATGACCTTGATAGGTTTGACCTTGCTCATGGACAGGGGTGGTGTATGTCTGATCTGGAATTTGTGGTGGTGGATAAGCAGTTTGGTAGACTTGGTAAGGCTGGTTCTCATGAATTCTCAGCTTCTCTTCTAGAAATGCAATCAATCCACACACATCCAACATCTCATATGTAAGCCCTTGCCAATTAGCTCTTTTAATGGGATCCCATTCACTTTTAATCAGATCTACTGCATCCCTTATTTGATGGATGACATGATAAGGAATTTCTTGGCCATATCCCCTTCTATTGTCAAGCTCTAACACATATTTTTAAAATCCTAGTAATGCTTTTTTGAAGGTGAAAATAAGGTTAGACTGAACATGGGATGTGACATATTGGGGAGACTGGGAATAAGATTGGTATAGCTCATGACCATCTGCATCCTTGTTACTTGACATGATTCTAGGAGAAGCTTGCTATTGATTAAAATATATGGAGAATAAGACCCATAGCTATGAGTAACAAAATTATACATACCAAAAGGTGATTTCTTGATGATACTAGGACTGGTTGATCGACTGATTTGACTCAGAGTCATTATTGGTGTTGCTAAAACCTCCAAAGGCTAATTGGTTGAAGAACACACCAAAATTCTTCAACTCTTTGAAAAATTGGTCCCACCGAGCATGCCAAAAATTGTTGATGATTTAAAATTGTGCTTGATCTTAACCAATCAACAATGGGAAGTTTCAAGCTGTGGGACAATGCGGCTTCAAACAACCTCCAAATTTTAGAGAAGATGGTCTATTCTTTTGTATCAAGTGTTGGGGGAAAAGGGATAGGAGATTAAATAGAAATGCAAGTGTAGGAAATGAAACCTAACTATGGAAATATGCCTGAGTGTAATCCTAATCCTAACCTAAGCACAGTGAGACTATTATAGGATTCAATTACATTTAAGAGCAGACAAGTGCATGATCAATGTAAAAGATTAAAATAACAGAAACAAAGGCTCACAACAGGGAATTATTTTACTGAGATACAAAAGACATCAACAAAGGCATAGTATTCAATCTTCTTAATAGAATCTTCCAATCACATAAGAGGTGCAGAAGTCACGTATAATTATGTAGAAATTCCAATTCAAGAAAATGAGACAAAAGCAAATGACATTCCCAATCACAACTCCAGAGAATCTACATCATAGACTACTTTGAAAATGAAATAAATAACATCAACCAAGGCATGGAGCTCAATCCTCTTAGTTCATTCAGCCACATAAAAAGCACTGAAACATGCACAGTTACATTAACTTTACAACTCAAGAAAATTGAGACAAGAGCAAATGTTATTTATGGTCAAAAACTACAGAAAGTCTAAAACTATGAGAAAATTCCCCCCTTTTCTTTCTCACAACTCTTCTTCTTTTATATCCTTAGATGAATCCTTCCATCATCCCCTTTCCTACATAATTCCTTTCCATCTTTTTCTCACAAGGGAAAAATAGATGACGCTTTCAATGCCTCAGATGCATCCTGGTCTTATCAAGAACTACACTAACTACGGCATGGCAATTCATGTCTAGTACCTCCCTTCGCACCTAAATTTCTTGTTCCATCACCTGTTTGGCTACTCAACTATCCACTTTGCCTCTGCTTACAAGGGACAAATGGATGACACTTTCAATGCTTGTGAGCCCCAAAAATCTACTTGATGCACTGTTCTATCTACCAATAATAACTCTCACCAGGTTTCCCTCCATCTTTGTTGTAACAGATAGACAGGCATGAGGACACTTAGTTAATCCATGAAAATTCTCTTTTTGTCTAGAGGGCACTAGAGAATGACACTTGGATACTTCTACTTTCTCTTTATTCTACCCAAGAATGCTCCACCTTTGACACCTGTCACAATCTACTTCATTGATACTTTGCAATTTTATCAAAGCAAAACTCATTGTGCTCCTCACTCTAGCAACTCTTAAGAAGGGGATGGATGCACATGGTAGTATTTGCTTATTAACACTTGGCACTTCCATAGACCCTTTAAGTAACACTCAGGACCCACCACAATCTCATTTGGTAATGAAGCTCAAAGACAATCTCTCAGAAGTCAACGAGTGGCAACTTTCACTACTCCTGGGAAGATACGTGGCATCTTTCACTTCTCCTACTAGGGGTATGTGGCATCTTCCACTGTTCTTGGGGATGGAGTAAGAAGGGGCTCAGAGAGCAATAATTTGCAGCCTCTGTTGCACTTTGGCACTTAAGCAAAATGAAATGATGCCTTTATGCATTGAACAAAAGCATTGGACCCAGGCATTGAACTAAAGTTTCTTAGATGCCGACACATGATGACTTCTACTGCTTCTTTAAAAAGGTAGTTCAAGGCCTTTTGTGACTGCCACCTGGTGCTTTCCATTGCTCTGCTACTTAGCTTATTGAAAGTCCTTGCCAAAAAAGTAGAATGAACTGCAGGTGCCTCTATGAGATGCGGATGCTGACATGTGGTGCATTCTGCTTAGCTACTACTGGATACGTGGCACATTCCACAACCTTTCAAAAAGTTACAAAAAGGGGCTTAGAGAGTGACAGTTAGCCAGTTCTGTGTTTTGAAAAGTGACACTTGGTAGTTTTCACTCGAACCTGATACTTAGGCCAAAATGAAACCAAAGAAACAAAGGGGAAAAAGACCTGTGCTTGGAGGGTGACACTTGGCAGCATCCATTGCACTTCGACACCTAGGCAAAAATGAACCCACCCTATGCTCCAAAACTCTACTGCTATGTCTAGGGTGTGTTGGAACCAAAATTTTAGTGCTCAACTGAAAGAAATTAAAAAATGACGTAGAGTAAAAATTACTCTACACATATCATTAGCTACCATGATCCATTGCACACCCTATTGTGTTTGATAAAAGAAGTGATGCTAGATTGGAATACATATAAAATAGATATGACTCCTTTCACCAGCTTAGTTACATGTATTGTCAATACACCTACCTATAGGCCACCTTCAGAGCTCCAACAGATCATCACATAACACAAGGCCACATATTCCCAGTCCAAGGAATATTATGGTCAACTTTCTTCTGCATCCATGTCACTACCTTTGAATTAAGTACTACATAGAGTAAATTTTTGTAAAATTTTATGTAAAATGTTATAGTTGGGAAGACTTAGTAAATAAGTGGGGCCAAGTTGGTTTAAAACCTATAAAGAGAGGCCACTTGGTTATGCTAGCCTATTGAAAACCCATAAAGGGTGATATATTGATATGCTACTTAGTTGAGAACTCAAAAGGGTGGCTAAGTAGTGTGCAAGAGATAAAAATTAAGAATGGCACCTTGAGCAATTACTGTGAATCTTACTGGTCCAACCATTTCTTCATCTCCCTATAAATTGTGTATTCTCAAAAGATCCTATGATGTTATCTTGAGATGAGACAACCTTTTTAATCTAGGAAAGTATTTGTATAAGAATGTGGATTGTAAAGTTGTGCAGGATATTTGTCTAATATTCATGTGTTATTCACTCATTTTATCATTGCATAACTTATTTTATCTTATCTTCATGAGTTGTAATAAGTTATAATATGAAGAGACTCCACTTTTGGTGCCAAGTATAAGATGAATATGAATAGTCATAGATTGGACACATCTATATATAGTTTTGTTTGTAATAAGAAGAGGGTTCAACTTTTATAAGAGATCAATAAAGATTAACTAGTTATGTTTACCTATATGATTTATTTTTATGTTACTTGCATGCATTCTCATGTGTAATGTCCTAGATACTTTCTATCTAAACTATTTTGAATGCATTATTTTAGTTTATGCAATACTTATTATTCTTAAATAGTAAAATAACGTAGAATAATTAATGTTTCTTATGTTTTTATCATCCAAATTCTTATCTTTTTCTGGTAAAATATTCTATGAACATGAAGTATCTCACATCTATCCTCATACTTATCATGTTTTGATTCTTTAAGAACCTCTACTAACATTATTTGAGAAACTTCCAGTCAATTAAGTGACAAATGTGAAGACTAGTCTAGAAGGGCTAATGAATGGCTGGTAAATAGTGAATGACAAGTGGTACAGGAGAGACCATCAGTTGAAGGGAGTATGAAGGTTGTTAAAATTTTTCTATCAGCTTCTCATGATAATGCAAATTTTTCTAGGATACCTATGTTAGTTTCAATCAATCAAGTGGATGACTCATCACTGAAGGGCAATTTCAAAGAAGGATAGTGAAGATTTCTACACCATCTTGAGTGATAATGATGCATTTTCGATGGAAACTTGTCCAAGACCAATTCATGGTCTATTTTCCACTTCATTATCTCAATTTGTAACTAGTTTCCATAGCTTGACACATGGACTTGTGACCCTCCCACTTCTCTTCTTCTCTCTCTTATCCTATGTTCCATAAATGCAAGCCATTTTGGCAATTATATCTAGTTCACACCTAGATGGTGAAGCCCTGATGGTTTGGCACCTTATTTTTATTTTGAATAAGACATCTAAAGTTGCTTTTATATCCATTATATTTTGCTTAAGTGTGTTAAGTGGTGTACTTGGATGTTAAGTGCTGAATATATTCTCCTTAATTTCATGCTACCCTTGCATGTTTCATGTGATGTATATCTCTTCTAATAGGTCTCACAATGTTTATGTGTTTGTTGAGTGTGTCTTAAAGTGTGAGAGGGACTATTAATGTCTATTATCAGACCTTATTTTCACCCACCTCTAGATGTACATAGAAATCTACCTCTATGAGAAATACTTATGCTAGAAGGATAATGAGTTTAGGTTAGTTTTGATATTCATCATTATTAGTGTATATGCAAGTGTGTTTATGGACTAATATTTTGGTGTATCACCTTATTAGTATAGGTTTAATATTTTGGTTTATCACATTATTAGTATAGGTTTACATTTTGTTTCCTTCTTCCCTTTTCACCCCCAAGTGATTGGTGTATACACATAATATTTTTAAACTTGATCAATTATTGATGTTTTTTATATTGTAGGAACCCATTGAGTCTCAATTTCTCTGAGTACACACCTTAAGGGGTACATCAGGAAAGGGGTGGCTAGACCATTGATGCTTTACATGATTATTGTTAAGCTCTGTCTCCTCTTTTATACACTCCTCCAGTCATTTTCCACCTTCATTAGCCCTTTTCCTAACCTAAAACATTTTTTAATAGTTTGCATGACTATTTTAGTTGTGTTGACCTTGTACTCTTATTAGCAAAACTTGTTTAGGGTCTAGGTTGGCTCTAGGCCGACCTAGTCTGTGACTTAGTAAATTTTTGTCAATAATGATACTAGTTCAATTGGGTCAACCTTATTGAATATAACTTTTATAAGGGTTTAGGGTTATATCCACCTATAAAACACATCCATTTCACCATTATTAGAGAGTAGATAAGAGTTATTATTCATTTTCACTTCTTTACACTTTGTTCTTCCACCATTCTACTTGAGGAGTTTTAGCTTAGGGTTTCTACTTAGAGAAGAATCCAGTCTTGTGGAAAAGTCTTGGATGCTTTGGCCTTTCTTAGTGATCATTAAAAACCATAAAAACCTCTTGTGAATCACCTTTGGCAAAGGGAGAGATTGAGTCTTGATGGGTTCATCTTCTAGGTAAGTATCTCTAACTTTGCTTCTCTTTTTAGTAGATAGAAGTAGCATAAGTAATGGATTTTTAATAATATTACTCTTCTTTTCCATTGCATTAGGGTCTTACCTATACATATCTTAATTAGGATTCTCTTATGCATGTTTACTTTCATTTGTTTACTAACCCCCACTTTGTGCCATAAGATTTGGTGAGCACTAGATTAGATTTATTTGCTTTACTTGTTATTAGTATAGTGAATATGAAAACAAAGGATTTAGTTAGGGTTGTTGTGTGATTTTTCTTGACTAAAGGATTTAAAACCCTCCTTAGTGATATTATTTATGATAAAAGATCCCCTAATTTGGTCTAGCATATCCATATTGGTCATGTTCATGATTATCTAATGTATCCCCAGTCATAAGTGTAAGTAGGATGTATATTATTTGATCTAGGATTTATTTATGGATCTGATGCATTTCTGATTTCATACAATTGGTCTAGTGTCATGTGTGAGATTAAGAGATAAATCAAGGGAGATAGCCCTTTAACCTAAATGTTTACCTATATTATAGGCAACCTAGAGGCTTAGAGGTAACCCCATGTTGTCCAAATATGGGAGAGGCTTAAACACCCTCTCTTAAGGTGAAATATTTGGCTACAACAATTACCTTTCACGAGCTTGGTCAAATCATTGAGCAATGTGATTTTATACTAAAATCATTAACTTAGAAATTAGAAAAAGGTAAAGCTAAATTTTCAAATGCAAACATGGTAATGTATAAAAATAAGGATGAGGTCCCTTCATTTCTATTGACTGTTAGATTTTTTAGGAAGAATGTGCATAATTATTTACTTGACTCTAAAGCATCTATTAACACAATGCCCACATGTATTTGTGAAAATCTGAGACTAAGTCTAATCAAGTCTGACAGAGTTTTTTAATTTAGATTAAAGGGGGGATTTTTTTGAACTAGGGTCCTTAGACCCTATGAAAATTAAAAATAAATAATAAACCATAGTCTAATAAAGACCAAACAAGAAATATGATCAAATAGGCCCAAAGATAGCTAAAAAAAACCCCAAAACTAACAAAAAATGACCAAAGAAACTAGTCTAAATCTAAACTACCAAAAACATCCTTCCAACAAGATTTCATCTTTTTAAGATTTTTATCAATCATAATCAACAATTTATCTTGGTCTATGCGATATTGAGATCCACTACACTACCCCTTCTTGCCTTTACCTTTGCCAATGACACTAGGTTCAAATTTCTCACCAAGGTGAGCTCGCATGTTTTCAACATTTTGGATGCCTTTATACATAACTACCTTGTTGTAATTCACTAAAAAATTTATGTTGTTATGAAGTTTCTCATTCTCTTGTTCTAATAGATCCACCTTGAATGAGAGACTCTAAATTTATTGATCCTCCTCCCTGGCTAAAAATATTTGACTCACCTTAGATTTTTCCTATTGTAGGGAGTTTACCTTACCTTTTAGCTCCATAATCTTTCACATAAACTAATGCATAATATATTTTTAAATGTCAAGATCTTATACTATCTTATCTGAGCTCTCTTTACCTTTAAGCGAGGTAACTAAATTGTTAAAGGCTTCAATCTGATCCTTTAGATGTTTTTTCAGTAGGTCTCCCCTTTATTTGTGGGAACATAATTAGTCCCCCTATTCATAGTTTCAAATATAGAATTATGATCCGGTTTGTTTCCCTATTCCACTTCCTTCTAACACTACCCTATATCTTCACTACCCTCTTCAACATCAATAAAATCCCTAACAGAATCTCCCATTTTACTCTACATGTCATGATGCCCTTGAATCCCCTATTTCCCCTGACTAATCCATGCATCTTAGATGCACTTCAAATTAATTTATTGATGTTTTCCTATGAATGTTTATTCTTTACTTCATCCTTATTAATACTAAACTCCATAAATTTCTTAGTGTTCTCAGTAACCTTGCTTGAACTCCCAAGGTATTTTATCCAATTTTTTTTAATTATTCTAATATCAATAGGCCTCTCCTCTGTATTTTTATTCTAGGGCTAGGATATATCTAGGTTGATTTGATTCATGCCCTTAAAATATTTGAAAATGAGGTAGATCACTCCCTCATGTCTAGGAGTTGAGTAATTTTTATGTTTAAACTTCATGATCGACACCTCCATGGATTTTAGAATAAAAAACAAAAGACTTAAGGGCACGCCATGCCTACAATAATTTAATATTTTAAATAAGGACCATATAACTACATTGTACCTACCTTCCAAGGTAACATATTGCATTATATAGAAGGAAATCTCCACATACGACTTGGTCAAGGATTCTTGATCAAAACCATTATGAAACAACTCTAATTTCTCTCCCTCCTCAAGTTCTTCTTTGTCCAATTTGAAATACCTTAGTGAATAATAACTATTTTTTTCTCAATCACCAACCTAGTCACATGAGTACTGAGTTCCTTTGTGATATCGAGGGTAACTCTATTGATTGAAATTCTTCTATCCTCATAGTCTTTCGTAAACAAGATTGAGAAATGCCTATCATAGTCTTCAATCTTCTCCATAATCCAATAAAACCTCCCACTTATAGAGATACCTAGATTATTTATTTTTTCCTAACTTCAGGCTACAATTTTAATTCCATTCTATTAGGTAATCCCATGTTTCTTTCCTCATAGCCACTCTAACTTTCTTTGTTATGTAAGTTGGGCTTCATTGAATCAAACTGTGAGGAAATGTATATGTATTTTGTGTTTTATCCATCTAATAAATGTTTTAGGGAATCTAAAAACTTATCCTTTAGACCCCAAAGAATTAAAACAAACCATATGAGTCCCCAACTCAAAAGACCAATAAATGTACCCTCGAGGAATTAAAGGCTTCCCTAATATGCCTAACATTAATAACATTATGATTTATTTCATATTTAATCTTTAGAAACATCTCCCTAGGGAGATGTATCTTCATAGCCCATCCATGTCATAAGACCCATAATATTTAATCCTTTGTTAATGAACCAATCTACTATACCATTCCCTTCCCTATAAGTATGTTGAATGGTAACCTACTGAAATGATTCCAATATAACTTAATTTTATTTTTCTTAGATAAATAGTTCATAATATTTATAGAGTCTCCCTCCATCAAAATTTATTGCACACTTAATTGCTTTGCCAATTTTATCCCCCACAATACTTCTATATCTTCCACCCAATTATTTGACCTCACACCCGTGTCTTTGGCATAAATAAAAAATTTACATTATGATCTCTAATGATTCCACATCCACCCATTGGTCCCATGTTTCCTTTCAAATCTCCATCAGAATTGAGCTTCAGCCAACCCATAGGGGGTGGTTTCTATTTTGTTCTTTTCTTAATTTCATCTTTAGGATCTAGTTTACCCAACTTAGAGGAATCTATTTGCCAATTTTGAGTTGGGATTTATTCAAAATCAAGTAAGATTATACCTTTATTAATAGGAATAAAATTGTAATTCTCCTTAATGAGTCAAAAAATTATTTTTGAGATGACTTTGTTGCAGGATCTCTTTCCCCTAAAAATTATATTATTATGTTCTTCCCACATGCCCCATAAGATATGAGGAAAAGTTAATTTCTAAAATTTTTGAGGTGGAAATTTTGAAATGGGAACCCCCAAGGCTTCCACACTTCCATTAGAGAACCTACTTACACCCAAGATACATTGAATTTGTCAATAAAATAGCTCCAAACCTTTTGAAAGAAAGAGAAATTAACAAGCAAATAAAATACCAATTCATTATCCTCTTCATATAACACACGTCTATTGATGATAATACAACCTCTTTTTCTAAGGTTGTCAATTGTAAGAATTATATTTTGAATCACCACCCATAAGAATAAATTTATTTTTAGAGTTACCCATTTATCCCAAACAAGCTTCCATCTATTATTAAGCCCAAGTTTTTATGCTAGCAAGTTATAACCTGATTTTAATTTTTACTAGCCATTGAAGGAGTCCTTCTAGACCATTTCATCTTCTCTAATTATACTGAGGATGTGCACATTTCATAGAAGATTATTCAGGTTAGATATCTTCAATGTGTCTTCTTAGTTTAAGTTATCTTGAAATTATAGTCCTATGTCACTCTAAGATATAGGCATATTATAAACTCATTTATACCTCCAAAAATCAACCTTGCATCCATTACCAATATGCCATTTAGAACCTAAAATTATCAACTCCTTATTAGAAATTAAGAATTTCTAGATATGTGAGCCCTTAACAAAATGATCATCTACCAGAATGAAGATCACATCCTTTCCTTCAAAGTATTTAAAATAGAGGATTTTGCCCCAAACTGAACTCAAGTTAATGAATCTTTAAATAAATTTTAAAATGAGGGATTTATTAATCAACTACAAATTTCTAAAACAAGTTTGCCATATCTTTTCTTGGAGAAACCTTATTCCAAGCAACAAGATGGTTTGTTTTCTTTTGTTTTATCCCAAATAAAATTTTGTTTAATCTTATTTAATTTTTCCTCTGCTCCTTTAGTCAAATTAAATAGTGAAAGTATATAAATTAGAAGACTCTAAAGCACACTCTTAATCAAAACAAGCTTGCTAGCCTGGGATAAAAGCTTACCTTTCCAACCTATGAGATTTTTTTGGAATCTCTTAATCAAAGGATTATATTATACCACTTGAATCTAGTCGATAAAGAGAGGCATTCCTAGATAAGAGGAAATGAGTTATTTGATTTAGCATTCCAGGATTGTAGCTATTCTAGCTTGTCTAGCCACCAATGTATTAAAAAAATACATAGAACTCTTATAAAAATTAATTATTTGGTTAAAGGCCTTTTTTTACATCACAAAAATATTTTAATTTTTATTTCTTCCTACATAGATGCTTCAACCAAGAAAATAGTGTCATCCAAAAATTGCTGATGAGTCACTAGATCTACAAACCTAACTAGTTTTAAACTTTTCAACATTGACACAACTAAATCATTAGATATGAATTTGCTCATTGATTCAACCATAATGATGAATAGGAATGGGGAAAGGGGGTCTCCCTATCTCAAACCTTTATCACTTTTGGAGAAACCATGTGCCACCCCATTCACCAAAATAGAAAACATGCAAGTGGTAATACAAGCTCTAATGATTTTCCTTAAATTATCATGAAAACCAAATTGAGAGAACTCTATCAATAAATCTCAAATCTAATATATCAAATGCATTAGCCATATATAATTTAATTACCATAGATGCTCATTGTATTTTTTCCATTGATTGAATGACTTAATGGACCATGATCACTCCATATTGAAATTATTTGCCTAGTACAAATCCTCCTTACTAAGGTTAGATGATTTTTTCCATGATAATTTACATCTTTATAGTGATAAAATTGGTGATAATCTTATAAAAATAATTACACAATCTAATAGGTCAAAAATCTAAAAAGTTTATAGCCCCTTCCTTCTTAAGAATAAGCACTAACAAGGTATGATTGAGTTATTTGAGTAACTGACTGGTGAAAAATAATTCATTCATAGCTACAACCACATCATCCCTAATTATGTCTCATAAAATCTAAAATAAAGCTATGGGGAAGCCATTTGAACTTGGAGCCTTGTTTGAATTCATCTTATAGATCACAAATTTCAGATCTTAATTCAATTTAATAGTTGTGAGCATATCATTGTCTTCTTGATTAATCAATCTAGGTATCACATATAAAAATTCTTGTTCATATCTAATATTCTTCTTAAAATCATTTTTGTACAAATTTTTGTAAATTTGGACACTTGATTGATTAATATCTTTTACATCAAAGGAAAGTTAACAACACTATTGATAATCTCTTTGATATCATTATGTTTCATGTGCTTTAAAATAGATAAGTGAAAGAACTGGGTATTTATATCACCTTCCTTAAGCCAAATTTTTCTATATTTTTGCCTTTATATTGATTCTTCTCTAGCTACAATAATGTGATAATTGCATATAATTGTCTTTATTTATTTTGAATCTCTTTATCATACCCCTTCTCCTCAATTTCATCTCTAATTTTCAAAAGTTTAGATGTAAGAGACTTTTTTTCAATTGCACATTCCCAAAAACTTGTTTGTTTCATTTTCTAACAGAGTTATTATCTAATTAGACAAGTCAAAAGTCAAGGTGGTAGGAGAACTATTGAACGTTCTTATGCAACTGGCTCATGAATCCTAAATTTAATAGTTCATTGACATTCAAGTCATAGAAATATTAGAAGTGTATGGGATGTTGTTGAGTAGAGACTAGAAAAAATCCATGAATGAATACATGTCAACAGATTTCTTGTATATGTGACTACCTTGGATGGGTGTGCCCAATCAAATCTGAATCAATCGAGAACCAAGAGTGAAGTACATAATAACAAAATATAATGATAAGAATGAGAAGGTAAATTTCCAATCCATAGAATTGGGCATGCATGCTCTTGATAGTGTTGATTTTAATGAAGGTAATCCAATGACTAAGGGAGAGGAATTTTGGATGATGTAATTTGATGATGCAAGAGATAAACAAGGCTCAGGGGTAGGTATCATATTAACAAATCTAGTTGGTAAATAATATTGGCATCTTATAGAATTCAATTTCTATGCACTACTAATATTAAAAAGTATGAGGTCTTGATTCTAATACTTTAATTTTCCATCAATCATAAGGTAAGGAAATTATTAGTCCATGGTGATTTATAATTAGTTGTTAAGTAGGTATGTAGTCAGTATCAATGCAAGATTTCTTATTTGAAGAAATATAAGTTTAGAGCCTAAGATTTGATTGAGAGTTTCAAAGCTTTTAACATTGCCTTTATACCCAGGGATCAAAATTAATTGGTGGATGTGTGGGATTCTAAAATAAAAATATATCCCCACCTAAGACTCTCAAATTATATAAGTTTACAATCAAAATGATATCATGCACTTCTATGTCAAATAACATCAATCACTTCCAAGTGTTTGATGATGATAAGTAAATCATTGATTTCATGACTAGTTTTGGAGTCTTCAAGTCACATGTAATTGATCAATAGGAAGTAGTGTCTACAAAGGACATCAATACTAATGAATATGGCATAATATAACTAAATAAGAATATAGTTCTTATGGTCATGGTCTCTCTAGAAAGGATATTCGATCAAGATAAGTCATTAAGTGATACCAGGGTGCCCAAAGTAAGTGGAAAAGACTACAAGAAAATTAATCTAGGTGCATTGAGAAATCCCAAAAATATCATCAGGATAGCCTATACTAAGGAAGAGTTGGCTAAAGATATTGAAATATTGTCTAGATTTCAGGATGTACTTGTATGGTCTAATGAAAATCTTAAAGTCTTTGACACCTAGGTCATCACTCACATGATCCCTTTGAAGGAAGCATGTAAAGCCTTCAGGCAAAGACATAGACCCATAAACCCTATTTTGGAGCCTCTAATTTATAAATAAATAAATAAGTTAGTGTATGTAATAATCATTTTCTCAATTAGACACTCCACATGGGTGGCTAACCTGGTCCAAGTTAGGAAGAAAAATGGTGAAGTTAGACTCTCTATGGACTTCTAAAGCCTCAATCGGTCTTTAGAAAAGGATAACTACATATTGCCATCTTTGGATGAGGTAATTCAAATGGTTAACAACTTTTAAATTATGTTTTTATTATATGGATTTTTTGGATACAACTAAGTTCTGTTCAATAAAGAAGACATGATGAAGACTACTTTCATGACCAAGTGGGGAATGTTCACATATAGGAGAATGCCTTTTGAACTCATTAATGTTGGGGGTACCTTTTAACATGCCATGAATCATGCATTCCAAGGACTAATTGGTAAGTGCATTATCATTTACATAGATGACCTAACTATTTTATCTAAGAACAAGAGAGATTACATGATGCACCTTCCATAAGTTCTAGAAAAATGTAAGACCTTTGGTATATCTTTGAACCCCAAGAAAAGTATATTTTGTGTAATTAAAGGTAAGATATTGGGACATGTAATCACTAAGGATGGTATGGATATTTACACTAACATAATTAATGTTATTTTTAAGGTTGATTTTTTTAATAGTAGAAAAGAGTTAAAATCATTTTTTAGAAAAAATTAACTCTGTACACAAATTCATTTTAGGTTTCACCAAAATTGTTAGACCCCTGAATGCCATGTTAAAAAAGGATGCAAAGATTGATTAGATGTACAGGGCTAAGAAATATTCCAAGACATTAAGGAGGCCATAGTATAGGCACCTATATTAATTAGCTCATATTTTGGTAAAGATTTATACATTTATTCTTTTGCTTTTGATCACTTGATTTTTAGTCCTTTAACACAAAAAGTAGATGACAAGGAACACCTGATAGCCTTCATGAGTACCAGCTTAAAGGATGATGTATTGAAATATCCCCTCATGGACAAACAAGTGTATACCCTGGTAAAGCTTGTAAAGAAGTTCAAACATTATATCCTTAGAAATAAAACTCATGCAATTATACCTGATCCTACCATTAAGCTTATGCTTAGCCATACTGAGTTAGGGAAAGATGAGGGAAGTGGATGACCAAGATCCAAGAATATGACATAGAAATTAAGTTGGCCAAGATGGTATGGGGGCATGGTTTAATTCAATTGATTACTAAGACTGATCCTCATATTGATGTTTTATAGGTGGAAGTAGACTAGGTCTCAAGTGAAGATTGGTATAAGGATATTATCTATTACCTATTAAATGACACTTGCCCCTAAATTTGAAAAGGGAATAGAGGAGAACACTCAGGGTCAAAAGTTTGCACTTCATGATCAAAATATGAGTGCTCAACAAAAAAATCTATGAAGGGATCTACTTGAGATGCATCTCTAGAAAGTAAGTTACAAACATACTCAACAACTTCCATGAGAAATTGGGACATAGACACCCTTTGGGTAGAACCACTACTCATAAAATACTCAGAGCAGGCTATTACTAGCCTACAATATTCAAGGATTCTCATGCTCACATCTAAGTGTGTCATCAATGTCAAGTTTTTGACAACAAATAAGTAAGGGTAACCATGCCTTTAAAAGAAGTAATTGAAACCAAACCATTTTCCCAATGGGGATTGGACTTCATTGGAGTCATAAATCCTAACTCTTTGGTAGGCCACAAATTCATGCTAAAAATCATTGACTATTGCATCAAGTGGACTAAATAAATTACCACTAAAAATTACAGGGTAATTGATGTCATCAAATTCTTGGAAGAAAATATTACAACTAGATTTGGGACCCCCTTGTCTCTAGTATGTGATAATGGTTTGACTTTCCAATCTACAAAATTCATAGAGTGGGCCTATGACAATAATATTCTTATCGATTTTCCTCGAATGATTATCTATAAGGGAGTGGTGTTGCATAATTGACAAAAAATAACCTGATGATTGCAATAAAGAAATTGGAAGAGAATGGTAGTAATTATTGAAATATGCTCTTTGGGAAGATCGAACCAAATATAAGTAAGCCTTATATTCATCTCCATTATTACTAGTGTATGGGCAATAACCAATATTTTTCATCACATTTAAGCTTCACACTTATGATTTCATGGCTGAATACATGGATGATAATAAAAGAATCCAATCTAGAATATTGAATATCATCCAGATGGAAGATGCTAGAGATGAATCCCTCATGAATTTTAGCAAACACCAGGATGTAGTCAAAATATGGTTTGACAAAGGGGATAAAATCAAAAGTTTCTAAATTTTAGACTTGGTCTTACTGTGGGACAAAACCCATGAGGGACATCATGATAAATTAATGCCCCTTTGGATCGAGTCATATGAAATTGTAGAGATATTGGGTGATAATGCATTCACACTAAAAGATTTATAAGGAAATGACTTAGTTTTGCTAGTGAATGAACAATATTTGAAGTACTACTTCTTGGTTGCCCCTTACACCCCCACCAAAAGATAGTGAGTTGGTTTAGTTTAGCAATAGGTAGGGGTATATTAGTTTCCTTTATACTTTGTTTTCCTTGTTATGTGTTTGATTTCATTTATTTTCTTTCCTTAGATTATTCGTTGTGTGTTGTAGATTAGCCACAAGCCCTTTAGGAAAAATCTTGAGTTCCTATTACATTTACTCCAAGTTCTAAAATCTGATAGTTGAAGTGATAAAACCCATGTGTATCCCAATAGGTACTTGTCCAAAGTGAGAGACTACATTATTTGTTGGTTTATAAAGTTGAAAGAATCTAATTTTGAAGTTACCATTTCATGGAGTTTGTTTTTTTATTTTTATTGTAACCTAGTTCTAAAAAATAGGCATTTAACTGAATGAAGGTCCATATATAATGGCACTTAATCTCACATCATAAGATTTCTTGGACAAAATTCAGTCACTAAAAATGAATGTTTCTTGAGAAAGAGTTATAAAATCCCTTAAAACCTAGCTAAAAGATTGGTTCCCAACCTCCAAGGGTTCACACACACAAAGAAAAAATATACGTGTATCAAGTTGAAATACACTTGACACTATAAGTAACATTACTTTAAAGGTGATCCAGGTAACCTCTATTAGGTCTATGGATGTCAGGTTGGTAGTGGATCAAGGCCTAAAGTGGAGCCAAAGGTATCTCTTTCGGTGCTATGGATGATTGGTTGATAGCGAAGAAATGCCCAAGCCATCCCCTTAAAATCTAATCATAATTATATATATCAAAAAAGTGCTTGCTCAAAACCTATATCCAAGGCCATGAAACTTGAAGCCATTGATTCTGAAACAAAAGGCATATTAGTCAATTAATTCAAAGTACACACATAGTATGAATGTTTTTTAGGTTTTTAGGCTTTGATCCATCAAGTGGAAAGTTGATAGTTTTAGAGAATCAATTCTAATATTTTTTACACTTTCCAAGGAATGACTACTTGATGATTATATTCTAAATTAGGATATCTAAATTCTAACATATTTCTATGTTTCCTATAGAGATTACCATTTATTGAGATCAACACACCCTATTTTCTAAAAATGGGGACCCCATGAAAAATTTGGATCATTCACCCTAAGAAATACCTTACCATTGGTATCACATGACTAAAATCCCCTTTGAATGATTTGAAAGATTTAAAGTCATGTTAGTCCATGAAAAATATTAATGAGACACTTTTTAAATAATTCATTAGTGTCTAGCTCATTAAGATTTCTAATGATCTAATTTGTTTAAAATTGTTCTTATGAGGGGTTACGTTCAAATATCCAAGGTATGATCCCTACTCAACCAAAATTAATATCCAATACTATGATATACCTTAATTTTAAATTTTAGACCTAAGTTCTAAGTCAAATTTCACACTCAAAATTTACTACTTTATACTTGTCCCTTTTATTTCATCTCATGATTTGCTAAATTTCACACCTTTTCATTTGGTAGGAGCCCAATGTTAGCTTAACCTCAATTGACATGTGATAGTGTCATGTGCATTGGTCACTCATCCATATTTAGTTTTAAACTTTGTCACACATCTCTTAGCCTTTAAAAATAAAGTGACCCAGTGATCCAATGGGAGTTTGCCACTTGTCAGTCAGTCGTGGTGTTTCAAGTTCACAAAGAGGTTACAAAGTTTATGACCCAGTGACCTAATTGAATTCTACCACTTGTCACTCACTTGCAACATTCCAAGTTCAAAGTTATGAGGTTTGTGACCCCATGACCTAATTAGAACATGCAACATAATGCCCACTCACACCATTCCAAGGATCATATTACTTTATAAATCTCTATGATAGTGCGAGTCAATGAGATCTTTCCACTTTGCACTCGATCATGGACTTTTCACCCCCTAAAGTTAAGGTGTAAGGTTTCAATCTCATGATACTATGATTGCATGACAAGATGACACTTGGAATTTAGTCATTCAATCCTGAATAGCAAGATATGATGTGGAAACCATATGACGTTTAGGAAAAATAGGCTGAGGATATGTGGATCCTTATCTCATGGTAGTAATGTGATAAAAAAACCATGAAACCTAATGACTGCACAGTTAAATCAAAAGGTGATACTTGGAAAAGTGTCATGGTATTTATGTTCATTGAAAGTTTCATATAACAAAGCTACATGACAACATGAGCCAATGGAAACTTGTCACTTGGAAAACTAATGGAAGTTCTAATGCCACACCAACTAAAGGATAGAAGGGGTTGATCCATGCAATATTAGAGAAGAGTGATCCAATCAAGAAATAACACTTGGTAGAATGTTGTGCAATCCACCAAGTTGTTCAACATTCAAAATAGAAGGCTAAAGTGTCTAAAAAGGCACCAAGTATTAAGTCCATGTCAAGTACAACACCTAGGTGGAACACAACTATCTATTATGCCTATTTTTCACACCCCTCAATTTTTTTGAAACTAATACTTTTCTGCCATAGAGATGACCCAGTCATAAAGTTTAAAACTATGGTAGGGACCTAGTCAATTACTAGTATATTTAGATGCATAATTTCAATTACATAAGTTGATGATGATTGGTTTATGAATTTGTATTTATATTTTAAGTAGTTTTGAAAAACATAAATGGATGAATGAATAAAATATGCATATATATTTATCATTTTTGAATAGTTGTGATCAATCATTTTGTTTTTCAGTTAATTATTCAGATGATACTACAAAATTTTTCATTTTGAAATAATATTAATTTATATGGTTGAAATCATTATATGATTGTCATGATGAATTCAAATATCTACATTGATCTTCAACTGAGTATTATATATATTTTAGATCAATTTTCATTCGATAGTGGGAGCAATTTATGGTGACTAATATGATATTTTCATTTTTCAATGTACAATATGGTTTGAGCTAGATAGAAATGGCATATTAATTGGTTATAACATTTTCCTGTTGGTTCATTTTCAATTACAATCATATAAATAGATTCTCATGATTTTTAAAGTTTGATAATTAGTACATTTTTTTGATTATTAAATCAAATACATCATTTAATTTATCATGAACTTCATTTGAAAATTCTACTATGAGATTTATATGGGTTTCTCAGTGGATTGATGAGTCAATGTCATGTAGTGAATAGTTGCGAATATAGTTAATATTAGAAATATTGACATGATCAAGGTTGGTTTGATATTGGATAAATTATTTATTAAGGATATTAATCATCCTAAGGGGTTCTAGGTTTCTAACACTTCATCATGTTAAGGTCCTATTTTAATATCCTAAGATCTAATGTAATCTATTTTGAAGGCCCTAATGGTCACTCAAGGCATATTATTTTCAAAGTTTATGAACTAAGGTTATTTTCGAGGCATAAAGGTTTGGTATGATCACTAAGGATTTATGACATAAGTTATTATTATCCAAAGACCTATTGAATAAATTATCAGTTGGCAAGTTAATTTGGTATACCTCATGACAACTTGGTTGGCAGGGCAAGTTAATACCAAGCATGATAGATGCTTTAATATTTGGTAAGATTATTTGGTAGTTTGAGAGACTTCAATGCTAGGTGTACATGCCTCGATTGATGGAGATTAGTTAAAGGTTTAGCAAGTTTTTTGGTAGTTATTAAGTTTGATAGTTTCACTAAATTGGTTGGAAGAATGCTAAGTAGTAGTATCAATTTTGATGAGACAATGGAAATTGTGCACATATGCACGGTAGTTATGTCAGAGAATTGTGATTACAAATAGATTTATTTTCTTAGTTTTCATCATTTTGTGAAGCTTTATTTTGTAAGTGTTACTCTCTCAATTTAGATTTCAAAGTTACAATTAGAGATTTTGAAAATAAAGATAAAAGGAATACACATCTAGTTATGCCATGAACAAAATGAATAAGTTTTGAGGAAGATTTTGAGTTGTTTCATTTAGTTTTTTGGTCTGCATATGATAAATTTTGTTAAACCTGTCTGTTCATGTATGTTTAGGGAAGTTGAATGAACTCATAGTTAGTGGTTGAATATATCTTTTATTTATATGGATATGGATGAGAAATAGCTTTAGTTTTTGATATATTCTTGATGGAAGATGAGATAAGAATATGTTGGTTTACTAGTTTGTTTTGAGCATGGTCTTCTTGAACATTTTGAGGCTTTTCTTTTTCAAATATGCATACTGGTCTAGTTTCTATGATACACACACACACACACACACACACACACACACACACACACACACACACACACACACACACACACACACACACACACACACACACACACACACACACAACAAAGATGTTTCGAACATACCTTTTCAGTTTCAAGACTTGGTTGAGGTTTTGGGTTTCAAAAGATTTTGTTATATTGAAATATTAGGTATTGAAGTTTTATGTACTTAAGGTTTTCTATAAAAATGAATTCTTTATTTATTTTATGAATATTTAGAAAACTTTGAATGGTTACTAATCTATCATAAAGAAGTGTTAAAAATGAATTATGTTCAAGCATGCAAATGTATTTTTTAGTCGTAGCTTTCTATAGTTTCATATATTCATGGGTTTTTAAGGAAAAGAGTTTACATGGTTATATCATGAATATAATATGCTGAACTTGTCTATAGAGAAAATAAAGGATATTTCTAGACTTGCATTTCAGTTTGGGTTTTGATGTTTTGTTATAAGAAATGTGTGTTTTTCAAGTAAATTGAATCCATAAAGTTTCATATAAGTTTGAGGTTTTATATGATCTTTTAAAAGTTTAGTAGATTCAAACTTTTTTCTGAGTAAAAGGATATAATGTTGTGAAAATATTTTCATGGACAATCTTGATTTGCTGGTACAGATAGATAGTTCTGGTTTTGTTCAAAGTCTTGAAAATGAATGAACATGGAGAATAGTTTTCTTGAAAAATAATAAGTTGTTTCTCAGTTTTGAGTTTCTATTAGTTGAATATTATACAATGATATTTGTTTGAAATGTAACAATTTTTCATTTTTAAACCTTATTGCAAAGCTTGGTTAAGGTTTAATATGAGATGATTCTCAGACAAAAAATTATGATAAGAGAATATGGTAGAATATATTTGTGAGATATTATTAAGGTTTCATATTGATGTTTTTAGGACAATATGATGTTTGTATTTTAGAAAGTCATAATAAGTTAGTTTTTCAATTTGAAATTATGATAGTGAAATTATGTTATTATTTAAGTTTTATTTTGATGAAAGTTTTTTGATGGTTTAGTTTCTTGGACAACTCGTGGAAAGATATGTGGTTTTCTGTTGAGAAATACTTGTCAAAAATAAAACTTTGAAAAAATATTGCTTTCAATTTTCTAATTGATTCAGTTTATATTTTCACAGTGAGCAAAAAATCATAAGGATTTGATAGAATATTGTGAAAATAAAATTATGAAAATATAATTTTATTTTTCAATTGATTTTTGAGGTGATCAAAGTAGAATATTGTATTGAGATTTGAAGATATTGAAATAATTCAGTTTTGTTATAGTCGATAGTTAGTGCGAAAATTATTTTGCTGATATAGACGTACAATTTGGTTTCATATTGAATAAATACATATTAATTTTTTAATCATAATAATCAATTATATTTGAATATATTTCAAAATACATAAGATCAAGTAAAAGTAATGACAACAGAGGCTAATGCTATAATTTAGACAATGTGAATCAACATAACCCAAATAGACAATTCCTAAGGGGAGGTTTTAGGGATAGGATATTTAGCCCTAGATATGCCAGTAGAGGTGATAGGATGTCAATCCACTTTGATGCTAATGACCCTAAATTTTAGAATGTTTTGAATAATTTACCCTTAAATCCTATAAATCTTAGAGGTTATAGAGGATTTTATGGTCATAGATTTGATGCTAGGACTCATTCCCATAGTAGTTTCTCTTACCACTTGCAAAATAATCCACATTAATTACCATTTCAATCACCTACCCTGGAAAGAGTTCAACATGTTAGTGAGTCATACCCTATTAATGAAGTTACTCAGCTAGACATTGAAGTAACTCATGCCAAAAAAATTATTAATCTTACCTTGCTTTCTATTTTTGATGAACCCTCACCATCTCAAAGAGGTCCTATTTTAAGATGCATAAAATTGAGTTTGAAGGAGCCTATGTTAGGTGTTAGAAAACACATACTTAAAATTCATCTAACCACTTTAGATAAATGGTTAGATAGTCAGAATGACATAAACACTCCAGTTGAGATCAAAATTTTGAAGAAGATTAAGTTGGAGATTGATGATAATACAAATGATACTAAGACTAAGCTAGTTTAATTTCTAGCAACTGAGATGGAATACAATGAATGTGTAAATGAGTAAGGGAAGTCAATTATTGAGGTTTTGTCAGATTTTAATGACATTTAGATGTTGATAGGATAAACTTTTATTTTCATGAAATTTAAGTTGACATATTTATGTACTTTTAGATCTGATACTTTGATTTTTATATTTTGATGTTTAGGTGATGATGTTTTGAAAAACAAACTTTAATTTTTTGATATATAAATTAATTTTGGTAATATGCATTATGGTATTAATATAAATAAAAAATTAATTAAACTTTGATTTATCTATTTATTAATTTATATGCGCTATTCTATTTTACTATAAATTGATTAAGGGTCCCCACCCATTAGGAAATACCCAATCTATATTCAAATACTTGATCCATCAAGATTTTTAAGTTTTAATTAAACCTTAACTAATAACTGTCTATATTAATTGACTTTTAAAAAGTCAATTAGTGAAGTTAAACTAGTAACTAAATAAAGTTAGTTACAACTTTTTTTTCAATCAAATTTGAAGCATAAAAAGAGATCAAAGATTCATTTAAAGAGGAGGAACAACACATATATTGAAGACTTATACATTGTGAAGTCAATCATTTATCTCTCTCTTCTATATAACTTCTTTGAGATAGCATGACTTTTACAAATAAACCAATGATACTTTATCTGATAGTTGAGTATATTACTTAGACAACGCAAGTATATCTAGTTTTTATATTATCATTTATAACATATTATCTAAAGTTTATCAAATTTAACATCTTTTGATGATTGCTTTTTATAGTCCTATGTACAAAATCTAAATATTCAACCTGAATAATGATGAAAAAATCACTATTTGCAATATTTTGTTAATCTAATCGATTATAAAAGTTATCTTTTAAAGATATTTTGTAATGAATATGTTAATTTCTCAGATAAATCAATCTATTTTGTTAAAATGATTTTATCTATCAAGACTTGCATATTTTATTTATGCTGTACTTTATTTTGATTTGATTTTAGTCTAATTTAATCTGATTTAGATTAATCTTTAATTAATCTAATTTCCTTTTTTGTTTCTTTTAGTTTTAATATATTTAATTTTCTTTAACATTCTATTCTTTTTTGTTTTTCTTTTAAGTTAGTTTCTTAGATTTGTTTCTTTTATTTAATATTTCATGGAGTTAGACTTAGTTAGATTATTAGATTTAGTTTAGATTAGATTGTTTTAGATTTAATTATCTTTAGTTTCATTTGTTTTGTTCTTATTTAATTTAGACTTATTTGTTTACTTTTTTTCTTTAAATTTTTTGTTATTTCTTTCTTAATTTAGTTGTTGTCTTATTTGTTTTAGTTTGTCGATTGTTGTTTGTTTGTATCTCTTATGTGTTGAGTTATTCTTAGTTGTTTATTTTATATAAGATCTTTTATCTTGATTTATCTCAATTCTATTTTACTTTATATTTTTGGTTTATTATCTTAGTTTTATTTGGAAGTTATTACATTAGAAAAATAAGATATTATTTGAAATATATTATATTATTAAATCATATTTCTTTTCTTTAAGAGATTGTCTTGTTCATAGGTCTTATCTGTCGGATAGGATATATTACATATTCATATATTAACTAATTCATTAATTGATAAGTGGATTTCTAAAATTATAATGGAATATATTATATTTGATAGCTTATTTTTTATTTTTTAGAATATATAAAAAACCTCTCATATCTTTAGGATCAGAATTGAATATTTAGAACCTTACTATTAGACTGGTATGATTCCAACTTAACTTTCAAAATAAGCAAAAAAATTGATTAGTTTACAGTACAATTTTCATCATCAATAAATTTGATGACTTTGCTAGGAAAATCTTTTAGAAATCTTATTTGTTTTGAGTTCTATTTTCTTCTTATTCAAGGTACTTAGAGGAAAGCCTCATATTGTTCAACTTATAATTGATATTGATGATGATCAAGTTGATATTGTTTTTAATCTAACTCATTATGCATGGCATAATCATCCTCATAATCTTCAACATGTTATTTAAGTTATAAATTCTAGAATTTGAGATAGATTGGTATGCTAATCTTACTCATGAGACTCAACATGACATTTTAAATACAAATAGAAGAATTTAGGAAGATATAACTAGAGTTTTAGCTGTTAATCTTAGGTCTAAAAATTATTTTCATCTGATTCTTTTTTTTTTGATGATTTGGTTATGCCTTTGAACCTATTGATATAAATTTGTAATTAAATTAGCTAAATCAGGTTCAAGAAAGTCATCTAATTCAAGTTGAAGAGATTGTTGAGTTTTAATGGGAGATCAAGTAGAATTGAGGACATAAGAGTTGATTCACAGACTAAAGACAACAGAGATCAGAATGATCTTACTGAAGGTGAAGATGAAGTTGAAGCTAAAGAAGAACAATAGATAGTTAAAACACCATGAATTTATAGAAATCTAATTAATATTAGAAATCATCTTGATAATTTACCTTCCCTTAAAGGATTAAATATACCAATTTTTTTTTGGAGCTCTTAAAAATATTGAGATCATTTGAAGCATTTAGGTTAGTTTGTGATACTCTTGGTATAACAAATGAAAATATTGTTTAATATTTTTTGCTCAAACACTTGAAGAGAAAGCTTACCAAAAATTTATTAGTTTACATGCTAAAGTTATCAACACATAGAAAACTATTGAAGAATGGCTAGAGTTATCTTTTGGAAAAGTGAAAGAGGACTTTGACCTAGTTAATGAACTTATGCATTTTTATTTTGATCCAGGTGTGGCTATTTATAATTTCATAATCAGATTTATTAAGTTGTATCAAAATATTTCTCATGTTCTTAGACCTTCTAAGAAATTATCTAGACTTTATGTTTGCAGTGCTTTACCCCTAACATATAAAATGACTTTAAAAAATAAGGATATTGTAGAATATGATGAAACTTTAACATTTTGTATTGAATATGAAAAAAAATTTAAATATATTAGATTTAAAGATAGGTCTTTTATATATTTACATGTAGATAATGCATAAATTTTAAAAGCCATTCAAAGTCTAGAAAATAAATTGGTCACTGTTAAAAGATAATTAAATGATAAACCTTCTTCATCTAATAAAAATAATACTAAAAGTAAAAAATTAGAAAATACTTATTACTATAATGTTTGTGAGTCAGATCATGATTCAGAGTCATATGTTGTTGTCCATAAGTTTAAAAAAAAAATTAAGAGAAAGATCTTATATCTGAAGATCTAGTAAATAACATAAATATGTATGCTCTTGATGATCCATCAAAAAATGAAAATTCTTATGTTGTTAATACTAGAAATAAATATTATAACTCTTTTCAAAATAATAAAATAACAACTAACGATTCTTCTTCTAATGATAAAGGTAAAACAATTCATAACAATGCTTCAAATAGTTTAGCTAATAATTTTTCTCAAAATATTCTTTTATCAACTTGTTATAATAATAGTCAATATCAACATTATAAGCTTAAGAATTTTTGAAAAACTGATGCTAAGGCTTATAATATAATTGACGATCTATCTACAATCAAAGCTAGATTCTCATTATTACAAGCAACTAGTCTTCCAAGACAACTTGATAAAATTAATAAAGCTATTAATAAACCTAAAACTGATGTAGGCTCACAACAAAAAATTAGTAATGAACAATTAACTATTTTTGCTTAAAGTTATGATCCTCCTGTAGACTATATATCCCCTTTTTATGTTACAATTAAAATTTCTAATAAGACAATCCATAATTGTATCTTAGATATAGGTGATTTAAAAAATATAATGCCTAAATTCATTGCAAATCAATTAAGCATATATTATGAAACTGATAATATGAAACTTATTGGATTTGATTCTAGATAAATTAAAAGTTATGATAAGGTTTGATATATAGTTATTAAGATTGCTCAAGATGAAAGAATTAGATGCATGACTAATGTTCAAGTTTTAGACATTCTTATTAACTATGCTATGCTATTAGGAAGATATTGATCAAAATCAATGGATGTTTTTGTGGAAAAATATATCACATGGGTTCTCGTTAGTAATGAGATTTTTTTCATTAAAAGAAAGGATTGATCTAACACACTTATAGAGTCATACACTTTTTCCACTATTGCTTAAGTTGAGATAAGAATTGAAAATTATGAATTATTGAATTTAGATGAATCAGAAAATCAACATGAATAATTTTTTGAGAAAAATATTTTATAGTCACTTTATTTTGATGAAACTTGTTCTTAACAAGGTAATGGTGTAGGGATTTGTTTAATTTATTTTGTTGGTAATTTTTTTGTTATGCCTTCAAATTATCATTTGAAAACACTAATAATACTGTAGAATTTGAAGCATTATGTTTAAATTTGAAAAAATCTATTAAACTTAACATTAAATAGTTAGAAGTCTTTAGAAATTTTGAATTAATTGTTAGACAAGTTCAATTTTTTTATAAAACTAATCAAACTCATTTACATCATTATATGCAAAAGGTTTGGTCTTTACTTGAATATTTTGAAGCCTTCAACATCACTCATATTCTTAGAGAATATAATATTAGAGCTGATAAGCTAATTATTTTTACATCTAACCCAACTTTAAGTGAAAGTGAACCAACCATAGATTTCTTTTATGTTGAATTTTTTGACCTAAAATCTTGTTGGGGATCAACCAACAATTTGATTACACTTATGAAAGCAATAAACTGCAGAATTAAATCAGATAGATAAGTAACTAGAATGATAAATAGCAAAGAACAAGAGATACAAGAAACCACCCTGAAAACTTGGATTAAACTCTTTACAGAAGGAATACAATTGAAGAAACTTTATTTCTTCCACACCTCTCTCAGATGTACAGATCTCTCTCTAGATCTCTTTCCCTCAAGAGCTCTCTCTCTCAAGTACAATCAATTCCAACAACCTGGAATGATTCACCTATACAATTTTGTACTATTCTTTCAACATACCAATACAATACAATAAGCTAAGAAGATCTATCCTAATATAGAATTAGGAAACTTGAGCATGCATTTACAACCAACAATTATGCCTCTTGAATAAGGGCTCTAAAAATAGTCTTACTAATAATAGAGACACAGACTTAAGACTATGACTTAATCTCATCATGCAAACACTCAGTTCTGTCCTCAAAAATAGCTCTCTGGATGCACAAGTAACTGACATCGGTTCCTGCCTGCTTGCCTATGACTGACATCAGCCGATCTCTATCGACACCAGCGTCTCTTGAACTGCACTTGACCGACGTCGGTCGCTCTTGATTGACACCGGTGACTGTGTAACTGCTACAACCTTGCAAAGCGCTCCTTGGTGAAGCTTTTAGGCTCCACACCTTAACAATCTCCCTCTTGGAGATAAACAACTGCACCAGTACCTGTACAACAACATCTTCTAGCTCTTCCATCTTTAACTCAATCATGAAGACCAACAGAAGTTGAATGAAGATTCAACTTCTCCTTTGTAACCGGCTTGGTTAACATATCAGCAGGATTCTTATCTGTATGGATCTTCTCCAGCTTCAACTCACCATCCTCCAATACTTGTCTTATGAAGTGGTACCTAAGCTGTATATGCTTTGTTCTTGAATGAAAGGCTAAATTCTTAGCCAAATGAATTGCACTCTAACTATCACTGTATAATCTGCAACTCTCTTGCTCCTTTCCAAGCTCTTCCATGAACCGTGTCATCCATATCATCTCTTTGCTAGCCTCTGTGACTGCAATATACTCTACTTCTGTAGTTGACAAGGCAACAACCTTCTGCAACTTTGATATCTAGCTAACCACCATTCCACCGATAGTGAAAACATATCCTATGGTGCTCCTTCTGCCATCCAAATCACCTGCCATATCTGAATCTACATAACCATGTAGAGAAGTATCTAAACCTCCATAACACAAATGCCTACTGCTGGTTCCTCTCAGATATCTAAGGATCCACTGAACTGCTTTCCAATGTTCCTTTCCTAGATTGGCCATATACTTACTTACAACTCCCACTTCTTGGGCAATATCCGGTCTAGTACACACCATTACATACATTAAACTCCCTACTGTGGAAGAATATGAAACTCTATTCATGTACTCTACCTCATCATGTGAATTAGGACGTTGTTCTTTACTCAACTTAAAATGTCCAACCAAAGGTGTGCTTACCGGTTTTGCATCCTGCATATTGAACCGTTTCAACACCTTGTTCACATAATCCTCTTGAGACAAAATCAACCTGTGATTTTTTTTGTCTCTCTTAATGCTCATGCCAAGGATTTTCTTTGCTACAGCTAAATCCTTCATGGCAAATGTTTGATCTAATTTCACCTTAAGCTCAGAGATATCCTGCATGTGTGATCCTGCAACCAGCATATCATCTACATACAATAATAGAATAATATATCTACCATTATCCAATCTCTTAAAATACACACAATGGTCAGATTAACACCTACTGTAGCCATGCTCAGTCATAAACCTGTCAAATCTCAAATACCACTGTCTAGGAGCTTGCTTGAGGCCATACAAGCTTTTCTTCAATCTACACACTAACTTCTCCTTACCTTTGACTTCAAATCCTTTCGGTTGTTCCATATATATTTTTTCATCCAAATCTCCATGAAGAAACACTGTCTTAACATCAAGCTACTCAAGATGCAAATCCTCAATAGCAACTAAAGATAGTATAGTCCGTATAGAAGTGATTTTAACAAGAGAAAAAATCTCACCAAAATCAATACCCAACTTTTGTGCAAATTCTTTCACTACCAACCTGGCCTTATATCTCATCTGTCCATTCTCACCTTCCTTCAACCTGTAGGTCTATCTGTTCTTCAGTTTCCTCTTACCAGTTGGCAACTCAACTAAATCCCATGTTTGGTTCTCTTTCCAGGACTCCATTTCTTCAACCATGCCACGCTCCCACTGATCCTTGGACTCCACCTGTATTGCTTCTTCAAAACTCTCTGGTTCTCCACCATCAGTTAGCAATAAATAGAATAATGAAGGGGAATATCTAATTAGAGGTTTACTTACCCTTTTTGACCTCCTGATGGGAATCTGAGACTCATCCACAACACGCTGTCCACCCAAATTCTCTGACAATGACTGACCTTGGTCACTTCCAGGCCTGTAACTGGCCGACGTCGGTGCTTGTCCTATCGACATCGGTCTCTGTGTGACCGACATCAATTTTTGTCCTACCGATTTTGGTTCTTGCCTTGCCGATGTCAGTCTCTATGTTTTCCTGTAAGTGATTATTTCTTTTTCTCGCGAGCTCATTTTGGACCGTCACCTCGTTTAATTCTCCATTACTCTGCCTAGATTGATTCAGCTTCTTCAGCTGATCACTATACATCACTTTTTCATTGAAAACAACATCACGGCTCCTAATTATCTTGTTAGTTCCTAGATTCCAAAATCTGAAACCAAAATCATCTGAGCCATAACCAATAAATGTGCACCTCATAGACTTAGCATCTAGCTTATTTCTATTTTCCTTATCAACGTGCATAAAGGCTTCACAACTAAAAACTTTGAGAAATGAGAGATCTACCTTTTTACCTATCCATGCCTCTTCTAGAATTCCACCATCTAGAGCTGTAGAGGGTCCTCTATTAATCAGGTACACTGCAGTGTCAACAGCTTCTGCCCAAAACTCTAAGGGCAAACCAGCATGCAATCTCATACACCTTACATGCTCCATGATTGTTCTACTCATTCTTTTAGCAATACCATTTTGCTGAGGTGTCCTTGGAACCATCCTTTGCCTATGGATTCCATGCATATAAAAATACCAATTGAACTTATAGCTGCAGAACTCACCACCATTGTCAGATCTCAGGCACTTCAATCTTCTTCCTGTTTCATTCTCAACCATAGCTTTTCAAATCTTAAAAGTCTCAAATACATTAGATTTCTTCTTAATACAATAGATCCATACCTTTCTTGTAGCATCATCTATGAACGAAACATAGTACTGTGATCCTCCAATAGAAGCAACCTGAGCCGGTCCCCACACGTCTATGTGAACAAGCTGTAACTTATGCTTCTTCTTTGTTGACCCAGTCTTGAGAGAACTCACTCTCTTCTATTTCCCAAAACACAGTGCTCACAAAAATCTATATCTATGCTTTTCAAATCTGAAAGCTTACCTTTAGACTTAAGAATTGACATTCCCTTCTCACTCATGTGGCCAAGCCTTGAGTGCCACAATTTTGCATCCACATCTGAAGTAGATAATATAGAAGGAGAATTGTTAGTAACACAATTACATAAATAGAGAGTACCTACTCTCTTACCTCTGGCCATTACAAGTGCACCCTTGGTCACCTTCCAAGATTCTACTGTGAGAGTTACTGTACAACCCTCATCCCCTAATTTTTTTGCAAAAATCAAATTCCTCTTCAAGCTAAGAATATGCATAACATCTCTCAACACCCATGTGTTGCCATTCTGCATTTTCATCTGCACTTTACCTTTGCCAATAATTTTACAAAGCTCATCATACCCTAAATACACTATTCCAAAATCTCCATGGATATAGTCACTAAAATATTCTCTATTAGGGGTAGCATGAAAAGATGCACCAGAATCTAAAACCCAAGATTCTATATTATTATGTAAAGAGAATATTAAAGCATCTTGTGCAATACCTACAACCTTTACTTCTTCTTTTCCTTCATGCTGATTGTCCTCCTTAGGCTTTGACCAGCAATCTCTGCTTATGTGCCCCATCTTTCCACAATTCCAGCATTGTGGCTTCCTGCCATTTCTAGATTTGGATTACCTCTCACCTTAGACTTAGATCTTGATCTCCCTTTCTTGCTCTTCTCTTTTTGCCTTTCCCTACTCTCAAAACTTAAAGCATTCCCTGATGTTTTCTCTGTGCTTTTCCTACAAATTTTCTCATTCAAAATAACACTAACAACATCCTCTACTTTTAAAATATTTGAAGTAGATGCAGTATTACTAACTGCCATTACTAAGCTATGCCAGCTTTCAGGCAAAGAACATAATATTAAAAGATCTTTAATTTCATCATCAAACACAATATTGACTAAACTTAATTGATTTACAATTCCATGGAAATCATTCAGGTGATTAGATACAGATCCACCTTCCTATATACACAAATTAAATAACTGCTTCATAAAATATACCTTATTAGAAGCTGAGGGTTTTTCATATAAATTTTTTAAAGTAGTCATTAACTCTACCGTAGACTTTGCTTGTGATAAATTAGATATCATAGTAGATGCTAGACTCAGTCTTATAGACCCCAGAGCCTTTCTATCAAGAACTTCCCATTCTTCATCATCCATGTCTGTGGGCTTCTTTGCAATCCCACCTAACGGTAAGTATAGATCTTTCTGATACAGATAATCCTCTATTTGCATTCTCCAATGTTGATAATTTTTGCCATTAAACTTCTCCATTCTTAGTTTACTTTTTTCTGCCATTACTTCTCCCACTCAAATAGAAATCCCTATAGAAACCCCTGTGAGTAACCTATAATAAATACACACTACATAGATCTGAACCACCTGTTAGTGAACCTGAGCTCTGATACCACTTATTGGATATCAAGCTCTGAACCTACAACCAAGGCTCTGATACCACTTGTTGGTATCAAGCTCTAAAACTTGCAACCAGGCTCTGATACCACTTGTTGGGGATCAACCAACAATTTGATTACACTTATGAAAGCAATAAACCGCGGAATTAAATCAGATAGATAAGTAACTAGAATGATAAATAGCAAAGAACAAGAGATACAAGAAACCACCCTGAAAACTTGTATTAAAATCTTTACAGAAGGAATACAATTAAAGAAACTTATTTCTTCCACACCTCTCTCAGATTTACATATCTCTCTCTATATCTCTTTCCCTCAAGAGCTCTCTCTCTCAAGTACAATCAATTCCAACAATCTGGAATGATTCACCTATACAATTTTGTACTATTCTTTCAACATACCAATACAATACAATAAGATAAGAAGATCTATCCTAATATAGAATTATGAAACTTGAGCATGCATTTACAACCAACAGTTATGCCTCTTGAACAAGGGCTCTAAAAATAGCCTTACTAATAATAGAGATGCGGACTTAAGACTATGACTTAATCTCATCATGCAAACACTCGATTTTGTCCTCGAAAATAGCTCTCTGGACGCACAGGTAACTGATGTCAATTCCTGCCTGCTTGCCTGTGACCGACGTCGGCCGATCTCTACCGACGCCGTCATCTCTTGAACTGCACCTGACCGACATCGGTCGCTCTTGACCGACGCCGGTGACTGTGTAACTGCTGCAACCTTGCAAAGCGCTCTTTGGTGAAGCTTTTAGGCTCCACACCTTAACAAATCTTTGATTTGAATGATAATTGACCTATTTTTAGTTGTGATGAACACATAAATTATTTCATTAAAGGTAATTATTTTGATCATGATGATTATATACTAAATTGTGGAGATTATTTGTAATTAGTACTAATAAATTGCCTACTAATTTAGTAAGTTTAGAATCTATGTTTACACCTAACAATCAACCCAAAAATTTTAGAACAGAAGAACCTTCTAAGAAAATCATAGGTGAAACTATTCTCATTAATTTAGGTATGGAAGAGGATCCTAAATATATCTATTTAGAAATTCAAGCTACTGCAAGTGAAAAAGTAAAATTTATTAAGCTATTTAAAAATTCATTGATATCTTTACCTAGTCATACAAAGATATTAAAGGTTATGATACTGATATTATTAAACATGACATACTTCTAAAGCCTGGTATTAAACATGTAAGATATAAAATATGAAGAATTAATTCTTTGTTAGAGGACATCATTAACAAAGAGCTAGACAAAATGATTAATGTTAGTGTCATTTTCCCTGTAATTTTTTTTGAATAGGTAGTTAGTTTAGTGCTATTTAGAAATAAAAATGGTGATATTAGATTGTGTGTTGATTTTAGAGATTTGAATAAAGTTAGAGTTAAAGATAATTTTTCTCTACCAAATATTGATCAAATTTTACAAGTTGTAGTATCATAAATGATGTATTTATTAAATAAATTTTCTAGTTATAATTAGATTTTAGTAAATCTTAAAGATAGACATAAAACTACTTTTACTACTCGTAGAGGGAGTTTTGCTTATAATAGAATGTCTCTTAGATTAATGAATATAGGAGCTACTTTTCAAAGAGCCATGCATGTTGCTTTTGATGACTTGATTGACATTATTATTCAAGTCTATCTAGATGATCTCACCATTAATTTAAAAAGATGAAAAAAAATATTTAAATAATCTTCATGAAGTTTTCACAAGATGTAGAAAGTATGATATTTTTTTAAATCCAAAAAAAAATAGTTTTTGGTGATACTGAAGGTAAGTTATTAAAATATATTATTTCTAAGGATGATATTTCTATAGACCCTGAATGTATTAATGTTATTAAAGAGTTACCTCCTCTTAAATATTGGTAATATACGCTTTGTTAAGAAAGTCATATCAGATTTTGCTAATAAATCTAATCTATTGCAATTATTACTTAAGAAAGATAAAAATTATTATTGGAATGAAGGTGCTGATTCATCATTCAATAATGTTAAAGATGCCATTGCAAGTGCTCCAGTACTTACTAAACTAGATTTAAAGAAAACATTTATTTTTAATGTTAATGATACTAAAAAAGCAATTAGAGCTGTTATCACTTAAGAGTTTGAAAATAATGAGTAAAAATTAGTTGATTATATGAGTCAAGTTTTAAAAAAATTAAAATTAGGTACCCTCTTATTGAGAAATTTATTTTCTTATTAGTTTCCTCTTTGATTAAATTTTTTTATTTGTTGATGGGAAACAATTTTGTTTTTGTGATCTAACATACCTATTTTATCTTATCTTTTAAAACAACCAACCATTCAAAGAAGATTTGTTAAATAGATATTATGAATTCAATAATTTGATCTTGAATTTAAAACTTTTAAAATAATTAAAGGTAATGACTTAGTAAAATATTTAATTGAAAATGATTTTTTAGATATTAATATTTTGGTCTTATTAGTTGATGATAATTTAAATGCAAAGTCTCATTTAAAGACCATGAAGATTTCAAAATTTTCTAAAAATTTCAAATTTGGTCTTGAAATGAATGAATGAGATTGTTTGTTGGTTGAAAATGATTGGTATCATGACTTGGTATTTGATTTTCAATATCAAGACTGTCTTAATAATTTTGATAAGAAACAAAGATGTTTCTTGTAGTTAAAAACTTTAAATTTATGTTTATTAGATTTTTTTTTGTTTTATCGAAATAGATATGGAATTTTATTAAGATGCTTTACACATGATTAAACTTGAAAAGTTCTTAGACTTTGTCATGAATGAAATTATGGTGGATATTATGCTACAAAAACCACTACTTATAATATCTTAAGAGCAATATAGTATCGACCTATTCTTTTTCAAAATACTTATAAGTTAGTTCATTCTTGTATGCGATGTCAATTATTTATTGGTAGAGATAAGTTTCTTGCAATGTCTTTAAATCTTGTTATCCCTAAAAGCCCATTTATGAAATGGGGCATTGAATTTATTTTAAATGTACATCCTTCTTCATATGTGGGTCATAGATATATATTAACAATAATACATTATTTTACTAAGTGGCCTAAGGTCAAAGCATCTAAAAGTTCTGTAACAAGTGAAGTGATATCATTTTTAGAAAATAGTTTTTTTCTAGATTTGGAGTTCCTCATGAAATTATTTATGATAATGGACCTCAGTTTATTTTAAATGAATTTCTAGATTTTTTGGGCAAGTATTCAATTATATCTAGTCATTCATTAAAATATTATCCTCAAGGGAATGGTCAAGCTGAATCAATGAATAAAAATCTAATTTCGATCATGAAGTTAGTTTGTGAAAATAAAAAAAATTGGCATCTTAATTTTTTTTAAGCTTTATGGGTTGATAGAACTATTATCAAGGTAGCAACTGGTTATTCACCTTTTATGTTAACATATATATTTGAGACCACCTTACCAATATAAATTCAAATTTCTTCAGCTAGAACTACTTTATAATATGTTGTTGAAGATATAAATTTGATTGAACAAAGATTGCATGATCTAATAGCTTTTAATGAATCTAAATGACATCATTATAGAAATTAGAAAAAAACTAAATAAAAATGGAAAAAAAAATTTAGATAATAAGGTTTATAGTAAAAATTTTAAAGTTAGTGATCTAATTTTATATTGGGACAAAGCTCACGAAGATCTTGGTAAAAATCATAAATTTGATTCGTTATGGTTTGAACCTTATAGAATTGATATTTTACTTAGAAATAATGCTTTTCATATAAAATATCTTGAAGGAAATTAGTTATGTTACTTAGTTAATGACCATCATTTGAAATTTTTTCATTATTATCTCTTTTTCAAACTCATTTATTTATTTTATTTTCTTGTTTTCTTTATATTTTGTGTTTTCTTTCTTTTCATCTTATTCTATTATTTCTTGTTTTGGTTTGCTTTTTTGTTTTCCATTAGTGCTTACTTTTAATTTTGAAAGGATCAATGAATGTTACAAATTCATGAAGGTTCACATTATGAAGGAAGAATGTGAGGATGTTGTGATTCTATTGTAAGTAATCAATTATTTTTTAGATATTACTCTTTATAAATTCAATTTTCTTTATACATAAATAATATAAGATGAGTTGTAACTTGTTGGTGAAATAATACTTGATTTTCAGATATTGTATTTAAGGTATTTGTATTAGTTTATGTATCCATCTTAAACTTCTCTGTTATATCATTCTCCTTCTTCATGTCATGCTAGCTGAACATCTCATCCTTTATTTGAAATTCATTATTAAAAGGGTTCACACATAACTACTTGAGAAATAATTTACTTTGATCACACTCTTAATATTATATTTTTATCAAAAGACAATTTGATTGCTACTCAATTTCATTACTCAAAATTGACTAGCAAGGTTTTTAGTGTTATGCCTATTTTTCACACTTCCCTCAATTTTTCTAAAATTAATACTATTCTGCCATACAGATGACTCAGTCATAAAGTTTACAATTGTGTCAGAGACCTAGTCAATTAATAGTATATTTATATGCATATTTTTAAATACATAAGTTGATGATGATTGGCTTATGAATTTGTATTTATATTTTGAGTGGTTTTAAAAAGTATAAATAGATGAATGAATAAAATATGCATATGTATTTATCATTTCTAAATAGTTGTAATCAATCATTTTATTTTGAAGTTAATTATTTAGATGGCATTACAACATTTTTTAGTTTTAAATAATGTTAATTTATATGATTGAAATAATTATATGATTGTCTTGATTAATTTAGATATCTACATTGATCTTCAACTGAGTATTATATATATTTTAGATCAGTTTTCATTCGATAGTGGGAGCAGTTTACAATGACTAATTTGGTATTTTCATTTTTTAATGTGCAACATGGTTTGAGCCAGATAGAAATGATATATTTATTGTTTATAACATTTTACTGTAAGTTCATTTTCAATTACAAACATATAAATAGATTCTCATGATTGTTACTGTTTGATAAGTAATGCATTTTTTGGATTATTAAATCAAATACATCATTTGATTTATCATGAACTTCATTTAAAAATTCTATTATGAGCTTTATATGGGTTTCTTAGTATATTGGCGAGTCAATGTCATGCAGTGATCAGTTGCAAATATAGTTAACATTTTGGAAATATTGACATGATCTTGGTTAGTTTGATATTGGATAAATTATTTCCTAAGGACATTAAGCATCTTAAGGGGTTTTAAGTTTCTAACACTTCATCATGCTAAGGTCCTATTTTAATATCTTAAGATCTAATGTAATCTAGTCTAAAGGTCCTAATGGTCATTCAAGGCTTATTATTTTTAAAGTTTATGAGCTAAGGTTATGTTCGAGGCATAAAGGTTTGGTGTGATCACTAAGGATTTATGACATAAGTTATTTTTATCCAAAGGCATATTGAATAAATTGTTAGTTGGTAAGTTGAATTGGCATACCTTACGGTTATTTGGTTGGAAGAACAAGTTGATACCAAACATGATAGATTCTTTAAGATTTGGTAACATTATTTGGCAATTCAAGAGACTTCAATGCTGCTAGGTGTACATGCCTCGATTGATGGAGATTAGTTAAAGGTTTAGTAAGTGTTTTGGTAATCATTAATTTTTGATTTTTATGAGCCAATATAAATTGTACACGTATGCACGGTAGTTATGTCAGGGAATTGTGATTATAAATAGCTTTATGTTCTTGATTTTTGTCATTTTGTAAAACTTTCTTGTGAAAGTGTTACTCTATCAATTTGGATTTTAGAGTTGTAGATAGATATTTCAAGCAAAAAGATAAAAATACTAGGCATCCAAGTATGTCGTGAACAAAATGAATAAGTTTTGAGGAAGATTTTGAGTTGTTTCACTTAGTTTTTTAGTTGCATGGAAAGATATGGATTCTGGTTTGTATGTGATAAATTTTGCTGAACTTGTCTATGTATGTATGTTTAGGGAAGTTAAATGAACTCACATTTAGTGGTTGAATATATATTTTCTTTGCATAGATATGGATAAAAAATAGCTTTAGTTTTTGATATATTCTTGATGGAAGATGAGATAATATTGGTTTCCCAATTTGTTTTAAGCATGGTATTCTTGAACATTTGGAGGCTTTTCTTTTTTAAATATGCATAGTGGTCTAGTCTTTGTTATATATATATATATATATATATATATATATATATAACATAGATGTTTCAAACATACCTTTTTAGTTTTAAAGACTTAGTTAAGGTTTTGGTTTTTGAAGGATTTTTTTATATTGAAATATTAGGTACTGAAGTTTCATGTACTTAGGGTTTTTTGTAAAAATGAACTCTATTTATTTGTTTTATAAATATTTGGAAAAATCTGAATGGTTACTGGTCTATCATAATTAAGTGATAAAAGGGGATTATGTTTGAGTATACAAATGTATTTTTCAGTCGTAGATTTCTATAGTTTCATATATTCATGAGTTTTGAAAGAAAAGAGTTTACATGGTTATATCATGAATACAATATGATGAACTTGTCTGTAGAAAAAATGAAGGATATTGTTGGACTTGCATTTCGGTTTGCGTTTCGATGTTTTGTTATAATAAATGTGGGATTTTAAAGTAATTTGAAGTCATAAAGTTTCATAAAAGTTTGATATTTTATATTATCTTTTGAAAGTCTGGTGGATTTGAAATTTTTTCTGAGTAAAAAGATATAATGTTATGAAAATATTTTCATGGACAATCTTGATTTGCTGGTACAAATAGATAGTTATGGTTTTGTTCAAAGTCTTGGAAATGAATGAACATGGAGAATAGTTTTCTTTAAAAATAATAAGTTGTTTCTCAGTTTTGAGTTTCCATTAGTTGAATATTATACAATGATATTTTGTTTGAAATGCATCAGTTTTTCATTTTCAAACCTTATTACAAAGCTTGGTTAAGGTTTAATATGAGATGATTCTTAGAGATAAAATTGTGATAAGAAAATGTGGTAGAATATATTTGTGAGATATTATTAGGGTTTCATATTGAGGTTTCTTGGACAATATGATATTTGTATTTCAAAAATTCATAATAATTTGGTTTTTCAGTTGAAATTATGACAGTGAAAATATGTTATTATTTAAATTTTATTTTGATAAAAGTTTTTTGATGGTTTAGTTTCTTGGTCAACACATGGAAAGATATATGGTTTTCTATTAATAAATACCCATCAAAAATAAAAATTTGTGGAAATCCTACTTTCAATTTTTTAATTGATTCAATTTATATTCTCACAATGAAAAAAAAATCATAAATATTTAATAGAATATCATGAAAATAAAATTATGAATATATAATTTATTTTTCAGTTGGTTTTTGGGGTGATCAAAATAGAATATTGCATTGAAATTTGAATATGTTGAAATAATTTAGTTTTGTTATAGTCAATAGATAGTGCAAAGATTATTTTATTGAGATGGAATATAATGAATGTGTGAATGAGTAAGGGGCACTGATTATTCACATTTTATCAAATTATGAACTTGGGATGTCAACAGGAATTTTTTTTATTTTCATGATGAACTTTAAGTTGGTAGAATTCTGTACTTTCAGTTATGATACTTTGATTTTTAGATTTTGATGTTTTGATGATGATGTTTTGAAAGTACAATAGACTCTAATATATATATATATATAAAAGTTAATTTTGATAATATGCATTATGACATTAATATATATAGGAATTGGTTGCCAAAGAAAATGCCTAATATTTTCATACATCAAGTTCCTTTGTTCCCATAAAGTGCTCCTACTAGCACTGGTTATTCATCTTCAATAGAACTGATGCTTCCCACCTCAACACCTAGTTTTGCCTTCATCTTAGTCACCTCGACTATTACTTCTCAAACATATACCTTCCATGGATTGACACCAGCTCATCAATTGAATCCATCCACTCAAACTCAGGGGACATTTTAGATAAATACTAGATAAAAGTAATGTATTTGGCCATATTAGAGAGGCAATATTTGGTTTTAATGGACCCTTCATAAGTCTCACTAGAATTTGATAAGAAATCTAGGGCAATGAAGATGATAACCAAAAGGAAGGTAACTCATCCAAATTAGACAATTATGTATGAGTCGAAGAAAATCTATTTGAATTGACCAAGATAAATAGAGATAAGCCTAGCTAGAAAAAATAATATGAAGATGACCCACTCTCAGCTCTGAAGGCATATGGCAATGTAAACACAATATTGGTAAAAGGAATACAATAAAGAACAACTGAACTAGAACAACATAAAGCCACATTGCCAAAGGAGACTATCATGAAGGTGGAGTTGGTATTTGAGGTCATGTTTGATACACTAAATACTCTATCTTAGTACAAAGTGAAATGGGATGAAATATACAATAGGATTATCAAGGCAGAGAGCACCTATGGGATGTATCACAATAATGTAATCAACTTGGTCAAGTTGATTAGTATGAATAAATTTGAAGACCTGAACTTGATCCCCTTTGAAGATTTGAGTATTTCTCAATCCTATATAATTAGAATAAGGAAAGATTTGAACTATTGGATTAATGACATGAGATCCTTGGGCTAGTCTCTCACCCAACTGGATGACAGAGTTATAACTCTACTGAAAGAGGCTAAAATCACACACCTTGCTAACAAGGATGATTCTATCATAAAAAAGGATGCTTTAAGAGCCTATATCTAAAAATTCATTTTAAATTTTAGGAAATAGGCTATATCTAGAGGATTTAAATTTGGAAAAGAGATGGTAGACATGGAAACATCTACCAATCAAATAATAGAAAAGGTAGTGGTGATCAATGAAGCTATAACCCCCCTCTGAGTTAGGCATGATGCAATGACATATCTCACCATCAAATTGATAAAATATCCTATTATAGATTTGAAATTTATAGACAATGATTAAAAGAAATGCTTAGATGCTTGGAGAGGGCAAGTAAAAGCTAAGAAGTAGGCAAGTAATAGGACACATATGGTCACCACTAGAGCTTCTTCTTCTTCAACCCCTTTTGGAATTTATTCTTCCTCAGTTACACTGGGAAGCATCCCCTCTTCAACTGTTATGATTTCAATTTCCTCTTCTACTACACTAGGAGCTTCATCATCATCCACATTAGTAGGATCCCAACCTATCACCTCAAGAGCAAGATAGCTATTTGTTAGTCTTTTTTTTTTGATGAATGTCATGTCCTAGTTTGCTCAATATATTGTAAAAAGATTCCTTTTTTTGAATATAGAATATTATTTAGTTTTTAAAATATGAGGAAATTTTTTCCACTAACAAATGTCATGTATTTGATTCTTTTGTAACCAATGTAACCATCTTAGGCATATAAAGGCCTATATATAGGGATTTGCCCCTTTATTTGTATTTCAGAATAGAACTTTGTGAAATTGATGCAAATAAAAAGAAAATTTCTAATAATTTGTTCACTATTTCATTGTTTTCATATTTTTTTGTTTCTCAAGTTTTGTAAATGAAAAATGATTTCATTTATCTAATGGTTAAATCTAATAATAGTGTTTTAAATGCATTATGTTAGTTTTTTCTTTCTACTATGCTAACAAAATTTGTCTATGTATGCTTTGTTTCCTTCTACTATGCAAATAAATGTGTTTAAAGTAATTTGTTTTAGGTAGTTATTTTAAAGCATACTTTTAGATATATGCATTTTATTTACCCTAGAATCCCCACTACATTTATGGTATTTTGAGTTCAGCACTAGAATCTCATGAATGTTAGTTTTGTTTACACTATTATCAGAGAGATCTAAAGGAAATATGTTGGTCTTTATTGTTATAAGGCAAACCTTATTTTATGCTTTACCCTTAATTTTTAAAATATTTTAACATGAATCACTTTAGAGTACTGCTCACTATAAATATTTACATGTTTAAATTTTGGTCAATAAATTGGCAAAATAGAAATCAATTTTCACCATAACAATAAGAAGAAATTTTAGATAGGTTGTGTCACTAAAAAGCTACTATTGTCCCTAAAACATGGTCTACTTGTAGACTAAAGGTGGTAGCCACATAATCATTGCATCAAAATTGAATTAATCCCTAAGGTTTTCTATGATCTACACAATAAAATAAGATATATTAATCTAATGTAGGCATTGCATCCTTGACAAAGATGTACATCAATAGAATTTACCTTTTATCTTTGTCAACATCCTCACCCAAGTTTTGACTTTGTCATTGTCTTGTCTCTTCTCTCCAACTACACATGATCCCATTATAAGGATGCATGACCTTTAAACTTGGTACATTAAAATTTACCCTCTTAGGGTCTTCTATTGAATCATAGTAAAAATATTTCTCCATATATATGATTAATTCTATTAGATCCTTAGGGCTTAAAATTCCATTGTATCAAGGGATATACAACTTTGGTTTAATACCCATATTTAAAATATATCTAATAAATATAATCTTAGGTTCATCCACTATCTCTTCTAATTCAATCTCTTGATCATATTCTACACATTCATCATCACTCACATCTTCAACATGAGTTCATCTTCTTTGTGTTGTCTCCATTGCATCTAAATGTGTCTAGAGTCCTATCATCATATATACCAAGAGTAAAACTCTAGGTTATTTTTGTCTTACTATTATTTTGATAGGATTAACACTATGTGCCATATCTTCATCCAAAACACAAGCTTATCATTCACAAATTTCTAATGACTCAATAAGACTTTTACACATAACCCATAAATAAATAACCTTGATTTAATAATAATTGATGCAAAAATAAATGATTAGGCCAAGTAAATGGCTACCTTACTCCCTAGTTGTGATATACTTCATTCAGTCTCAAGGAAATTTGAAGATATAAGATTTGTAAAGGATCTCAAAATACTATCTTTATTTATTTGTAGATGTTATAGATATTACACACACTCTCTCATATTCTTCCTTCCTCTATGACTTAGAATAACACTTTCTCAATACAATCATTGGGTTAAAATTAAAATACATCTATCTCAATAGGTTTTTATCTCTTTGTTCTCATTCTCAAAGATTTTATAATATCTCTCTCTATTCTATTATTCTCTAAGGTTGGGCTTTTCTCTCCTCCAACTTTTTTTCTCTCTTTTCTCTACCTTGAATGATCTAAGATCACTCTTAAACTCTCTTCTAAAACTATCTTCAAATATTTGTGGCATAACATAGACATCTTACCACACCCTTTGATCTATCTATGTATTGTAATATTTTCAAAATGTCATTTTTGATTGACATGTCAATTAATTTACCTATTATCCCAATATGCATGAAACCACTAATTATTGAGTATTGTCATTGATGTCAAAGGTGATTAAGGATAGTTGGTAGTGTGTGATGTGACAAGGTGCATGGGAGAGTGTTTTCATGAGAGAGAAAAAGAGAGAATTTGAAGGCATATAATGTTTTATATCTCTATGGAAGGTATAAGTTATTAACATCAAGTGCATAGGAAGCCTAGTCATGACATGAAGAGGTAGGTACATGGTAAAATGAATGAACACAATCATGTGAAGGATATTTTTAATTTTTTTATCATGAGATCAAGGTATAAAATCATTCATGATAGTTTTAGGTTGAGCCTATAAGGGTGGGACATTTAGTCTAAGTCTACACCTAGACCACTTCTAGACCCTATCTGACCTAATGAGGTATGAAGATCAGATTTAAAGGAAAGTATGCACATGTAAGCATGTAAAAAGGTGAGATAAGTTTTTTTAGGCATGATCACAAATTTTGAGGTCAAGGTTTGAAATTAGAGTGCATGAATCACTATTTTAGGCCTTTTCAAGCTCATAAAATGAGGTCTCAAACCTAAGAAGAACTTTTAGATGTTCGATGAATGTGTAACCTCTACTTGGGAATCTAAGTTATTAAGGAGAGATGGGGAAGAGTATTATATAATACCTCTAGGAATTAGTTTTGGATTCAAGTGGCAATCCTTTATGAATAATCATTAACACCAAAACCTATGTTAAACCTCCCTAAAACACTAATAAGGACCTGATATTAAATATGTTGTTAAAAATAATTTATTATGGATTAAAATTCCTATAAAAACTATTAGATATTGTATTCAAATCTCCCAGGTACCTCCAGGTGGTGGTGGTTAGTTAGATGAGAGAGAAAATACATAAATATAGGCTTATTTGTCAAGAAATTATTATAGCTCTCAAAAGTTGTATTAATAAAGAAGAGATAATGGATGGGATAATATTATATATACTCATTTTACATGTACATTATGATTTATGAATCATTTATAGCCTTAAATTTCTCTAATTTGGTCGTCCAAATAAGCTAGGTAGACAGACCTAATGGTGTGAATAGTGTAAAACCTAGGCAGAGATGAAGAGATAGATTTAAGAGTTTGTGCATGATAGATCGATGAAATAAAGTGCATGAAGAATAAATATAGGAATATTTGTCATAATAATTCTTTGGAGAATATTTTGAGGTTAGTATACATGATGAAAAAGTTTCTCACAAAATGACCTATTTAATTCAGATAGGACTGTGATATATAAGGTCAATAAAATGGTCTAAAAGACCAATATTTACCATTACACCATATGAATTTTATATCTAAGGATGTTATGGATATATCATAAGACAATTTTTATGAATTTTATGTCATTACAAGTTTCTACATAGGTGTTGAAGGTCCAATTCATCATGATTAGTTTTTGAGGAGAATCGACAGTTTTGAGTAAGCAATTTGCAGAGATGTTCTTAAGCCTTTATCTCATGAGTGAAAATGTTAAAATAATTTGGTGATGAAATTTAGGTCATGGATAATATGTCTACATGTTTAATTTTTCATATTTGAGTATCTTAAGGTGTTTACACTTCATTATTGCAAGACAAACTTTTGAGGTATACATGCCTAATAGGGCAGTTTGTCCTAAAGGAGATTTCATTGTATAAACAAAGTATATAGGTCTAATTAATCATGGAGGATGTAATTAGAGTTAATTTTATAAGTTATTTAATGTTTTTTTATTGTTATAGAAGGCCATATAGGCACAATAGGATACATTTTTGGTGTTAAGAGGATAGACCTAAAGGAGAAATGAGGCCTAATTGATTTGGGGTTAAATTTGTGATTGAAAAATGTAAATAATATGTAATAAGACATATTTATTGGATTAAATAAGAGGTTTAAGGTGTGTGGCCTACCAAGTGGTTTGTGACCATGAGACTAGTATATATACAAGGCAGTTTAGGCCCATTTGAAGATATGAAAATAAAGTGAATAAAATATTACATGGTTGAGAAGGTCTTGATATGAGACCATAATATAAGAGAAAAGGTGTGGTGATAAAAATTCATGAGGTGTTTTATTTGGTGATAAATCACTTAGGGAGTTGGTGATTCCTTGCAAGTAGGTGCTTGCTAAATCTTAGTCAAGTAGGTGCTTGACTTTATTAGGGTTGGTGATCCAAGTTAAGTTGGTGCTCAACATAATTTTATCTTTTATTTTATAGTATTTTAGTTCATTTTAAAATATTATAGTAGGTTTTATTCCAATTGAGGGCTTCCCACTCATATATGTGTTATCTTATTTGAATGGTTATTTATGCTTTGCTAGATCACTAAGTTGCTTTCATAGTTCATGAATGATTGAGTTTGAGTTTAAAGTTTTTAAACACTAATTCACCCACCTGCCACCCATTCCCATATCATTAATTTTTATTTTAACTCTAATTATTACACATTAGTGGTTGTGAAACTATTGTGGCTATTTCATAACCATCACCTACACAAAGTGGTGGATTAATCATACTCTACATAAAATTTCCTTCTACCCAATAGAATGTGATAAATCCTTCCTTCCTATATTTACTTGTCTTATGGAAATATTAATTATATTATTCATGTTAATGTTTATTTTCCTCCACATGTACAACATTGCCATAAGATATGATAAGTCACAAAATGCAAAAAATATCACAACTTCACGTAATAACCCAAACCCATATTTTTTGGATGATACAATAAAATTTATTAACCTAGATGTTGTTGCATCGTGAATCCATATTTATAAATAGGATGAAGAATAGTGATATAGTATGCCATACCTTATTAGGTTGTTACAACATCAATTACAAAGAGAACCATCATACATTCAAAATAGAAGGACCATCTCTAGAATAAGCATAAGTAAGGCTATTAATGGCTAAGGTAGAGTCATATAAAGCATGTAAAACAACCCTATCATGTCAAAATATATAATATTGTGTTATATGATAGATGATAAGAAAGAAACATGTAATCAATGATAATCATTTTCATAAAACCCATGAAATTAATCCTATGATCATGTGAAATAAAACCACACCTCGTGCCTTTTTATTATTTTTTTGGGAATATAAATATAAGTTGCTCATGAAGTGAAAGTTGTAACACGTTCCTAGATGATAATCACTAGAGAAAGATAAGCCAATATATCACATAGTTTTCATGATTACAACAAGTATAAGCTTTGTAATAAGGCACTAATAATGGAGAGGATTTGTAAGAAACCTTAATCAAATAATTAATCACCAAAGTATGGCTAAGTTAAACCCTAGGCAACCTCTAAATATATATGCATTAAAACCATAAGTGTAAGCAACATTTTATAAAGGGTGAATATAATCTAAAATCAAAAAGTGATAGAAATCCAAATAAGTTTTTCTCAACATGTGAAATAAGATGTAGATCTCAGAATTATAAAAATATCCATAATCCCTAAGAAAGTATAAGAATTTGAAGAATGGATGGGTTTACTAATTATTTTTACTAAATAGTGACACCAGGTTATAATGAAGCTAATAAAAAGGTAAAAATAAATGAAATATGGATATCTACCATTTAATAATTGAAAATAATAATTTATCATTTTCCCTAGTGGATAAAAGTAATAAACATGCATAATTATAAGTTTAAAATAAAAAAATGACTAAAGTGTAGATACTACAATATGGTATTAGACACTTTATAATATCACATTTGACCTACAATAACCATACATGACTTGTGTGTACATATATGCCTCTTATTCAATATTATCTCACATCCAAAAGCTTGATATTATTACAACCATCCCATAATGTTGTTAGTAATCTATATAAACCCTTCATTTTATGTCAAACTAGTTAAATATCTTACTCAGACATATCTAAATCACCATATTCACATTCTTGCCTTTTGGATACTAACATCAAGCATAGGTAGTTTCATCGATGAAATTTTCCTCAGAGAGACTTTATTTTCCCTTACCCAATAATGTTTATTTTCAAAAATCAAATCATTCTTATGGGTTGGCCCATTCAACTAGTGTGTTTTTGGAATAAAAAACTACCCAAACAGACTCATATAAAGACAAATCAAATCAATAATTATTACATACTTGGCACTTATTTATCAAGTAATCATATAGTAATGCACATTGATAAAATCTACTATGTTCTTCCCAAATTATAAATAATTCACTAGTATTCATCATCCAAGTTTGAAGCACACCAAGAAAATTTAAGAGTGAATATTATCAAGTATTAAAATCTAGATACTAGGTACATTCATAAAGCAAAGGAGAATAATTTCACATTCAAACAAAGGGGAAGAAGTACATGTGGATTGGCTTCCTTCTTTAGAGTTTAGGATATATATCCAATGGTAAATCATCAATGGGAATGATTGGATTCAACTTATCCCATTACAATTTTAAAGATATTATAAATTCCTACCCTTTACAATTTGACCTAGGGTTATGAGGAGATGTAGAATGGTTTCTATAGTTTTGTTCATAGTCAAGCATCAAGATCACACATAGAGAGGTATTACTGGTAGGCACAACTGAATGAATGGTCATGGAGAGATAAAACATCTCAAGATGATAATGTTAGCTATAGTTAGTACCATTGATGTTATTTACCTATTTTGAATGTTAGTGACTAATGCAGAGGTACTTGGGAAAAGTCTCAAAAACATCTTCCTATGACTGATCTTCCTTGTTCTTGAATCTTGGTTTCAACTTCATAAACCTGGCTTTGTTCTCAAAGATCAAATTTCATTGACGTCTTCTAAATTTTTCATAGGATATATAGTATCCTTACTATAATACTATTATAAAACACCATGAAGTCATCTATACCTATCATTATACCCCTCAACCATTATCTCACTCAATTCAATTCTCTCCACTCAACTCACTCTTCTCATTCACACTAGTCACAACTTAAAGGTACAAGAACCTAATCATGTCATTGGACTTATGGAATCAATATATATTCATAGATTATATTACCATATCATATTATACTTTTCTTAACCCATTTTCATCTCTCATCCCCTTGTACTCTTCAACTTATTAGTGCCACCATTCTCCCTTGTAGCCTTTTTTCACTTTTTCTCTTTGTTTGAAGACTATATAGGTCCTATGATAGATATAAATCCATATTAGACCACCCTCTATCTTGTTACAAGTATCCATCAAGTTTCAAGGTTCAAATCCCTTTGTATATAGTACTTTCTTCACAAACACCTTATTAATTAGGTCTATTAGCCCTCTATGCTCTTGCTCAAACCTTAAATCTATATTATATGATACTTTAACAAAATAAAACCACTTGAATACTTTTATTCATTTCAAGACAAGGAATATTATAAATTTGGGAAAATTCCAACAATTAAAACTCCATTTATTGGATTTTTGGTTTATAAACCCTAGGTTAATGACTACAGGGGCTGAGAAGCTACTAAATTTAGTTTATTTTATTTTAGGTTATTTAAAACTAAAATAATAATTTTTATAGGTATGTATTGACCTTATACATCTATCCAAATAGGTTATTAACCTCCACCAATCTTTCTAGGGTTGATAATGGCCAAAGCACATAATTATCTGCACTCTAAGAGGACTATGTAGCTAATTAGCAGTATGTGTTTATTCAAATAAGTATCCTAATTAAAAAGAGTTATGATAAATTTTTTTCATCCTTTATTTAACATTAATAATTAAATAAATTCATGATTATTACATTCATCAATCACATCTCCCTCTTTATTGAGAGTTGATTGGCAAAATAGGGTATTACTTATGTAAAATAGGGGTTTGTTTGTATTCAATAGGTTCCAAGACTAAAAAAAGGTTATTATTGATACTTATTCTCATTTTAACTTATGAAAATTATCCATACATATAATGACTACTCATATCCTTAACTCATATATTATTTCCTTGGCATTTGACTATGCAAGTAGGGGTTTACATTGTGTGCATAGGGTTTTCCTTCATCTGATTGTATATTATACCTTTGTCAATTGTTTGACCTTAAAACCTAAATAATTATCATAAAAAATAACATTTATTATATGTAGATCATTATAAATAATATAAACCATAATATTTTCATAAAAACTATTGTAAAAATGTTAACTCACCACGTTTTAGATGATCACATGCATGAAACAGGGTTTGAGGGTAGAGAGTAATCCTTTTCTAAGTCTAATCATTAAACATAATTATATACCATCACCATTAGGTTTTAATGAGTCAAATACCTTTAGGTTTAATTTACCATGGATTCATTCCTTGACAATCCTAAGAAACTCACCAAATCTTCTTCTTTTTGATGATAACCATTCATTATCTAATGACAGACCTATAGTAACACAAAATGTGATTTGATAATTTCCTCAAGGGAATTTTCATGGAAACATAAAACTTCTTATAAATCCTAAAAACATTCTATAAATCATAGATATACACAATAATTCCTTTTTGTTCATTTGGATCATCAACATTACACATTTAGTCCATGAATGGACTCTACCACCTTTCATGAGAAATTCCATTCTTTCTACCTCTATTTTATCTTCTTAATAGAGATATTTCCTCTCTCCTCCTATTATTTCCTATTATGAAACTCCATAAAAATATCCACTCATCCAAATTATACATTGGTTTTATGGTAGTTATATCAAAACTCCCTTACAATAAACAACTCAATGTGTGAGAGGTAATTACATTAGTCAACTTGACTCTTGATTGTTACCACATTAATCGCTTAAAAATGAAATGCCTTAAAAAATTATTGACATGAATTATTTTACATTTTGAAGCAATTTCATCTCACCTATTCACCTCATACCATGCTTATGTTAGGTTGTGGAGCTAAAAGCTTCAAAAGTATGCAAATGGAGGAGGTTACTGAGTTACAGAGCAACCGACGTCGGTCAGGCCAACTGACACTGGTCATATCTAGTGTGCAGAGCAACTGACATCGGTTAGGGTCGGCCAACATCAGTCAGACAAGAACTGACATCGGCAACCTGTGTGTGCATGCATTTGCATGTGCTTCTAGAATTGGTCTAATTTTAGATGGACAGTTAGTTTGCATGTAAAAGACTAATTTTAGTCTTGAGTCTATGTTTCTAATTATTGTAATTAGGAAGTATAATTATTGTTTGTATGGGATCTATTTAAGAGACCCATGGGGCTGTATTGTAAAGTTGGAGAATCATAAGGACTTGGAAAGGCAAGGACAAGGGTTCTTCCTAAATGTAAGATCTAGGTTTGTAGGTGTGCAAGACCAGGTTGATCTACAGGTGTGCAAGATCAGAAAGAAGATCTACGTGGTAAGTAAGGTCAGTTGATCTGTAGGTGTGTGTGTGTGTGTAAGGTCAAAGGAGATTTTTGGGGTAGCAAGGTCAAAGGAGATATACAACACAATAAGGAGCAAGATCAGGGAGATCTACTTGGAGTACATGGTGTACTCAGGTGGTACTAGAAGTAGGCAACAATGATTGAGTTGATTGTCACTTACTGGACGGTGTATTGGCAATATTGATACTGACTAGTTGAAATAACAACTATGTGTTTGAGTTGATTTTGTTTGTAATTGAGAGAGAGAACTCTTGAGGGAGAATTACTGGTACACCCAAGAGGTGTGGGAAGAGTGTGATTTCTTCATTGTATTTACTTCTGGAAGAGTGTTAATACAAGATTGTATTGTCTCTCATATTCTGTGTTGTTTCTGAATTCTAGTTACATATTACTTCTGGTTAAAACTCTATGTTTAGTTGCTTATACAAAGTTAATCAAGTGTACTCTTAAGGAGTAGGGATCTTGATAATTGGTATCAGAGCTAGGATCACCAAGTGATACCACTGACAATTGGTATTAGAGCTGTGGTTGTTCCAGATCCTCACAAGTGGTATTAGAGCGAGGTTGCAGGTTCATCAGAGCCTAGTTTGGAGTAGGTTAGTGTTTGTTGATTACAGGTCACTCTCAAGGGTTTTTGATTGAGTGGGAGTAAAACAATGGCAAAAGAAAGTACACTAAGAATGGAAGAATTTAATGGCAAGAATGATCTTTTACTGTATTATGGAAAGAAAGAGTAGGTAAAGAAAGATTGTTGGTTGGTAAAAGATCAGCATGAAGGAAATGAAGAAGTAGATGTTGCAGGTATTGTTGCACAAGATGCTCTTGTATGTTCCTTGGATAAAGTAGAATCTTGGGTTTTAGATTCTATTGCCTCTTTCCATGCAGCCCCAAATAGAGTATTTTTCCATGATTATGTCCATGGAGACTTTGGAAAGATTTATTTAGGGGTTGGTGAGCCTTGTCAAATTGTTGGCAAATTGGAAGTGTAGCTAAAATTGCAGACGGGCGACACATGGGTGTTGAAGGAGGTCATGCATGTCCCAATCCTAAAGAGGAGTCTAATTTCTGTAGGAAAGTTGGGTGATGAGGGTTACACAGTTACTCTCACAGTGGAATCTTGGAAAGTTTCCAAGGGTGCATTTGAATTAGCATGTGGTAAGAAAGTAGGTACTCTTTATCTATCTACTTGTATTACTGATTCTCCTTCTGGTTTATCTACTTCAGATGTAGATGTGAAGATGTGGCTCTGTAGGCTTGGTCACATGAATAAGAAGGGGATGCATGTTCTTAAGAGGAAGTTTGATGTCTTTGAAAAACTTAAGAATTGGAAATCCTTGGTTTTCATGGAGGAGATGATGGACAGAGATCAGCTCAAGGAGCTGAATAATTCTGAGTAGGGTAGTTTGGACAAGGTTATGATCCAAAGTGAGCTCACAGGTAAAAGTCATCACACACAAGAAAACATAGTTGGTCTTCAAGATTGAACTTGAAGAGGGATACAAGCCAGGAAACAAAATTAGATGATGTACAGGTACAGGTGTAGCTGGTTATCTCCAAGTGGGAGATTGTTAGGTTATGGAGCTAAAAGCTTCATAGGTATGCAAATGGAGGAGGTTGCTGAGCTACAGAGCAATCGACGTCGGTCAAGCCAATCGACGCTGATCATATCTAGTGTGCAGAGCAATCGACATCGGTTAGGGTCAACCAACATCAGTCAGACAAGAACCGACATTGGCAACCTATGCATGCATGCATTTGTATGCACTTCCAGAATTGGTCTAATTTTAGATGAACAGTCAGTTTGCATGTAAAAGACTAATTTTAGTCTTGAGTCTATGTTTTTAATTATTGTAATTATGAAGTCTAATTATTGTTTGTATGGGATCTATTTAAGAGACCCATGGGGCTGTATTGTAAAGTTGGAGAATCATAAGGACTTGGAAAGGAAAGGACAAGGGTTCTTCCCGAATGTAAGATCTAGGTTTGCAGGTGTACAAGACCAGGTTGATCTGTAGGTGTGCAAGATTAGGAAGAAGATCTACATGGTAAGTAAGGTCAGTTGATCTATAGGTGTGTGTGTGTGTAAGGTCAAAGATCTGTAGGGTAGCAAGGTCAAAGGAGATCTACAACACAACAAGGAACAAGATTAGGGAGATCTACTTAGAGTATGTGGTGTACTCGAGTGGTACTGAAAGTAGGAAACAATGATTGAGTTGATTGTCACTTACTGGTTGGTGTACTGGCAGTATTGATACTGACTGGTTGAAATAACAACTCTGTGTTTGAGTTGATTTTGTTTGTAATTGAGAGAGAGAACTCTTGAGGGAGAATTACTAGTATGCCCAAGAGGTGTGGGAAGAGTGTGATTTATTCATTGTATTTATTTGTGGAAGAGTGTTAATACAAGATTGTATTGTCTCTCATATTCTATGATGTTTCTGAATTCTAGTTACATATTACTTTTGGTTAAATTCCATGTTTAGTTGCTTATACAAAGGTAATCAAGTGTACTCTTAAGGAGTAGGGATCTTGACAATTGGTATTAGAGCTAGGATCACCAAGTGATACAACTAACAATTAGTATCAAAGTTGTGTTTGCTCCAGATCTTGAAAAGTGGTATCAGAGTGAGGTTGCAGGTTCATCAGAGCTTGGTTTCGAGTAGGTTAGTGTTTGTTGATTATAGGTCACTCTCAGGGGTTTTTGATTGAGTGGGAGTAAAGCAATGGTAGAAGAAAGTACACTAAGAATGGAGGAATTTAATGGCAAGAATGATCAATTACTGTATTATGAAAAGAAAGAGCAGGTAAAGAAAGATTGTTGGTTGGTAGAAGATTAGCATGAAGGAAATGAAGAAGCAGATGTTGTAGGTATTGTTGCACAGGATGCTCTTGTATGTTCCTTGGATAAAGTAGAATCTTGGGTTTTAGATTCTGTTGCCTCTTTCCATGCAACCCCAAATAGAGTATTTTTTCATGATTATGTCCATGGAGACTTTGGAAAGATTTATTTAGGGGTTGGTGAGCCTTGTCAAATTGTTGGCAAAGGGGAAGTGCAGCTGAAATTGCAGACGGGCAACACATGGGTGTTGAAGGAGGTCATGCATGTCCCAGTCCTGAAGAGAAGTCTAATTTTTGTAGGAAAGTTGGGTGATGAGGGTTGCACAGTTACTCTCACAGTAGAATCTTGGAAAGTTTCCAAGGGTGCATTTGAATTAGCATGTGGTAAGAAAGTAGGTACTCTTTATCTATCTACTTGTATTACTGATTCTCCTTCTGGTTTATCTACTTTAGATGTAGATGTGAAGATGTGGCTCTGTAGGCTTGGTCACATGAATAAGAAGCGGATGCATGTTCTTAAGAGGAAGTCTGATGTCTTTGACAAACTTAAGAATTGGAAAGCCTTGGTTTTCATGGAGGAGATGATGGATAGAGATCAGCTCAAGGGGCTAAATAATTATGAGTAGGGCAGTTTGGATAAGGTTATGATCCAAAGTGAGCTTGCAGGTAAAATTCATCACTCACAAGAAAACACAGTTGGTCTTCAAGATTGAACTTGAAGAGATATACAAGCTAAGAAACAAAATTAGATGATGTACAAGTATAGGTATAGGTGCAGCTATTCATCTCCAAGTGGGAGATTGTTAGGTTGTGGAGCTAAAAGCTTCACAGGTATGCAAATGGAGGATGTTGCTGAGTTGTAGAGAAATTGACGTCAGTTAGGCCAATCGATGCTGGTCATATCCAGTGTGCAGAGCAACTGACATTGGTTAGGGTCAACCGACATCGATAAGACAGGAACCGACATCGATAACCTATGTGTGCATGTGTTTGCATGCACTTTTAGAACTGGTCTAATTTTAGACAAATAGTCAGTTTACATGTAAAAGATGAATATTAGTCTTGAGTCTGCATTTCTAACTATTGTAATTAGGAAGTCTAATTATTGTTTGTATGGGATTTATTTAAGAGACCCATGGGGCTGTATTGTAAAGTTAGAGAATCATAAGGACTTGGAAAGGCAAGGACAAGGGTTCTTCCCGAATGTAAGATCTAGGTTTGCAGGTGTGCAAGACCAGGTTGATCTGTAGGTGTGCAAGATCAGAAAGAAGATCTACATGCTAAGTAAGGTCAGTTGATCTATAGGTGTGTGTGTGTGTGTGCAACGTCAAAGGAGATCTACGGAGTAGCAAGGTCAAAGGAGATCTGCAACACAACAAGGAGCAAGATTAGGGAGATCTACTTAGAGTATGTGGTGTACTCAAGTGGTACTGAAAGTAGGCAACAATGATTGAGTTGATTGTCACTTACTGGTTGGTGTACTGGCAGTATTAATATTGACTAGTTGAAATAACAACTCTGTGTTTGAGTTGATTTTGTTTGTAATTGAGAGAGAGAACTCTTGAGGGATAATTACTAGTACGCCCAAGAGGTGTGGGAAGAGTGTGATTTCTTTATTGTATTTCCTTCTAGAAGAATGTTAATACAAGATTGTATTGTCTCTCATATTCTGTGTTGTTTCTAAATTCTAGTTACATATTACTTCTGGTTAAATTCTGTGTTGAGTTGCTTATACAAAGGTAATCAAGTGTACTCTTAAGGAGTAGGGATCTTGACAATTGGTATCAGAGCTAGGATCACCAAGTGATACCACTAAAAATTGGTATTAGAGCTGTGTTTGCTCCAGATCCTCACAAGTGGTATCAGAACGAGGTTGTAGGTTCATCAGAGCCTAGTTTAGAGCAGGTTAGTGTTTGTTGATTACAGGTCACTCTCAAGGGTTTCTGATTGAGTGGGAGTAAAGCAATGGCAAAAGAAAGTACACTAAGAATGGAGGAATTCAATGGAAAGAATGATTAATTACTGTATTATGGAAAGAAAGAGCAGGTAAAAAAAGATTGTTGGTTGGTAGAAGATCAGCATGAAGGAAATAAAGAAGCAGATGTTGCAGGTATTGTTGCACAGGATGCTCTTTTATGTTCCTTGGTTAAAGTAGAATCTTGGGTTTTAGATTCTATTGCCTCTTTCCATGCAACCCCAAATAGAGTATTTTTCCATGATTATGTCCATGGAGACTTTGGAAAGATTTATTTAGGGGTTGGTGAGCCTTGCCAAATTGTTGGCAAAGGGGAAGTGCAGCTGAAATTGTAGACGGGCAACACATAGGTGTTGAAGGAGGTCATTCATGTCCCAGTCTTGAAGAGGAGTCTAATTTCTATAGGAAAGTTGGGTGATGAGGGTTGCATAGTTACTCTCACAGTGGAATCTTGGATAGTTTCCAAGAGTGCACTTGAATTAGCATGTGGTAAGAAAGTAGGTACTCTTTATCTATCTACTTGTATTACTGATTCTCCTTCTAGTTTATCTACTTCAGATGTAGATGTGAAGATGTGGCTCTGTAGGCTTGGTCACATGAATAATAAGGGGATGCATGTTCTTAAGAGGAAGTCTGATGTCTTTGACAAACTTAAGAACTGGAAAGCCTTGGTTTTCATGGAGGAGATGATGGACAGAGATCAGCTCAAGGGGCTGAATAATTTTGAGAAGGGTAGTTTAGACAAGGTTATGATCCAAAGTGAGCTCAAAGGTAAAATTCATCACTCACAGGAAAACATAGTTGGTCTTCAAGATTAAACTTGAAGAGAGATACAAGCCAAGAAATAAAATTAGATGATGTATAGGTACAGGTACAGGTGCAGCTGTTTATCTCCAAGTGGGAGATTGTTAGGTTATGGAGCTAAAAGCTTCACAAGTATGTAAATGGAGGAGGTTGTTGAGTTGCAGAGCAACCAACATCGGTTAGGCCAATCGATGCCATTCATATCTAGTGTGTAGAGAAACTAACATCAGTTAGGGTTAGCCAACATCAGTCAGACAGGAACTAACATCGACAACCTGTGTGTGCGTGCATTTGCATGCGCTGCTAGAATTGGTCTAATTTTAGATAGACAGTCAATTTGTATGTAAAAGACTAATTTTAGTCTTGAGTCTACGTTTCTAATTATTGTAATTAGGAGGTCTAATTATTGTTTGTATGCGATCTATTTAAGAGACCCATGGGGCTGTATTGTAAAGTTAGAGAATCAAAAGGACTTGGAAAGGCAAGGACAAGGGTTCTTCCCAAATGTAAGATCTAGGTTTTTAGGTGTGCAAGACCAAGTTGATCTATAGGTGTACACGATCAAGAAGAATATCTACATGATAAGTAAGGTCAGTTGATCTGCAGGTGTGTGTGTGTGTGTGCAAGGTCAAAGGAGATCTGCGGGGTAGTAAGGTCAAAGGAGATCTACAACACAATAAGGAGCAAGATCAGGGAGATCTACTTGGAGTACATGGTGTACTTGGGTGGTACTGGAAGTAGGCAACAACGGTTGAGTTGATTGTCACTTACTGGTTGGTGTACTAGCAGTATTGATACTGACTGGTTGAAATAACAACTCTGTGTTTGAGTTGATTTTGTTTGTAATTGAGAGAGAGAACTCTTGAGAGAGAACTCTTGAGGGAGAATTATTAGTACACCCAAGAGGTGTGGGAAGAGTGTGATTTCTTCATTATATTTACTTCTAGAAGAGTTTTAATACAAGATTGTATTGTCTCTCATATTATGTGTTGTTTTTGAATTCTAGTTACATATTACTTCTAGTTAAATTCTGTGTTTAGTTGCTTATACAAAGGAAAACAAGTGTACTCTAAAGGAGTAGGGCTCCTGAAAATTAGTATCAGAGCTAGGATCACCAAGTGATACCACTAACAATTGGTATCAGAGCTGTGTTTGCTCCAGATCCTCACAACATATGCTCTTCTAGGCTTAGTTCCATCATTTGAATTTTTAAATTTACACTTTTAGAGGGAAAACTCCAAGCACCTATCAAATTCCTAATGACTCAAAATGTCTCTAAAGACACAAATAGACCTGATAAGTTCACTCACACACACTTACATCCCAAAATTTACCAAATTTGACATCTACTAACATACGACTTTCAACAACACAAAAATGATGTTTGTTTGCTTGATGTTCCTGCATCATAAACGAATGTAATTCCTCATGAAAGGTGGTAGAGTCCATTCATAGATTGAATGTGTATTTTTGATTATGCAAATTAATAAAAAGGAATTGTTTTTTATATCTATGATTTATATAATGGTTTTTTTATTACTCTTAAGTTGTATGTTTACATGAAAAGGCCCTTGAAGCAATGATCAAATCATCTTTTGTGTTTTTACAAGTCTATCATTAGACAATGAATGGTTACATTCAAATAGAAAAAGATTTGGTGATTTTATCAAGTTCATCAAGGAAGGAATTCCATTTTAAATTAACCCTAAAGTTATTGGCCTCATTTAGACCTCATGTTGATGGTATATAATGCTTTGTAATGAGTAAACTTAGTAAAGGATTACTCTTTGCCCTTAGACCTTATTTCATGCATGTGATCATCTAAAGTGTGGTGAGTTAGAATTTATATAGTATTTATTATGAAAATATTATGTTTTATATTTTTGATAATGATCTACATATAAGACATGTTATGGTGGATGCTAATGAGTTAGGTTTTAAGGTTAACCAATTGATAAATGTACAATATACAGTCAGCTAAAAGAAAACCCTGTGCACACAATGCAAACCCTTACTTGCATCATCAAATTCCAAGGAAATAAAATATGAGTATTTATTGTATGGATGGATAATTTTAATAATTTAAAATTAAAATGAGTATCAAGAATAACCTTGATTCAGTCTTGGAACCTATTGAATACAAATAGACCCCTATTTTACCAATCAACTCTCAAGAAAGAGGTAGATGTGCTTGATGAAGGGAATATGAATAAATTTAGTTAAGTATTAATGTGAAGTTAAGGATAAAAATTTATGATCATATCTCTTTTTAAGTAGGATAATTCTTTGAATATACACAAAATGCTAATTAGCTACACAGTCCTTCTAGAGTGCATAAAATTCTATGCTTTGGCCATTATCAACCCTAAAAAATTGATGTAGTTTATTAACCTATTTTAATATATGTATAAGGTCAATAAAAACATATTAAAATTATTGGTTCAGTTGAACACAACCTAAAAAAAAAATAAAAATTTAGTAGCCTCTTGGACCTTGTAGTCATCAACCTAGGGTTTAGAAACCAAAAATCCAATAAATGGAGTTTTAATATTTGGAATTTGCCCAAAGTTTTTAATATTTCTTGTATTTAAATGACTCAAATAATTTAAATTGTTTTAGTTTATTACAATATTGTATATTATGGATTTAAGGTCTGATCAAGAGTATAGAGGGTTAGTGGGCCTAATTAGTAAGGTGTTTGTGAAGGAAGTGATATCTACAGAGGGAGTTGAACCTTGAAAATTGATGGAGACATGTAAAAAGATATAGGGTGGTCAAATATGGATTTATATCTATCACAGGACCTATATATTCTTCAAACAAAGATGAAAAGTGAAAAAAAGGCTACAAGGGAGAATGGTGGCACTAATAAGCTTGAAGAGTACAAGGGGATGAGAGAGAGAGATTGAGAGATGAAAAGGGGTTAAAAAAAGTATAATATGATCTATTAAGATCACATATATATATATATATATATATATATATATATATATATATATATATATATATATATATATATATATATATATAAATTCCATAATTCTAATGACATGATTAGGTGCTTGACCCTTGAAGTTGTGACTAGTGTGAATGAGAAGAATGAGTTGAGTGGAAAGAGAATTAATAGTGAATGAAATGAATTAAGTTGAATGAGATAATGTTATAGGGGTATAATGATAGGTATAGATGACTTCATGGTGTTTGATAACAATATTATAAAAATGAGACTACATAGCCTATGAATAAGTTAGAAGACATCAATAAAAGTTGATCCATGAGAACAAAGTCAAGTATTTGAAATTGAAACCAAGATTCAAGAACAAGGAAGATCATTCATAGGAAGATGTTTTTGAGACTTTTCCCAAGTACCTCTACATAAATGAACCTGCATGCATAGATAATAAGCTCTAGATTTAGGTGATTCTTAGGCCTGTTTCAGCCTATTTCTAATATCAAAAGCCAACAACAATACTAAATTAACTATAAAATATAAGTATCTTGATCTATTTAGTAATTTATATATTTTTTACATGCCACTTATCAAATCAGTTTCAATATTTTAATTAAAATTTATGCTTAATTGTCATATTCTATAGTCTAAATTACATTCAATTTTGTATCCTAATTAGGGTTGTACAAATCTAAATTGGTGTAAAACATATTGTTGATCCTAAATAATTGTCAAATAGTGTCAAACCATAGGTCTCCTTTGAGGTTTCATCCCTCTCTCTAGGATTTTTAGATTTCAGCCTTAGGGTTTGATTTCCATATTTGATTCCTAATTGTTTCCATATTTATAGGTATAAATATGATTATTTCTAACCTTTTCCCTATGGTTTCATTCCTATTCACCTATTAAGGTTTACTCTATTAGGGTAATTCCTAGTTTGATTGATATTTGGATCAAAACATATCTATTTTTAAACTCTCTGAAGTTTTTTCTAATTGTATTGAGTGGATAAAAAATTGTTTTTTCTCCAAAATACTTTAATTTATTTTTTGAAATTTATAATATAGTATTTTTATTAAATTTCACGTAAAGGGAGAATGGTGTACCTATTTTAAAATTAATTTATTGATTTAAGTTATCTATTAATTTGTATCAAAAACTTCCATTTGATTTAAAACATTCCTCATGGATATTTTTGGGTGATTGGTTTGTCATTCTAGACATAATATGATGGCTATCATGGATATTAATAGTGTATACCTTTTAATACAAAAAATGATCATTATAATTATTGATGAGCTAAGAGACTAACCCTGAAAGATATTCCACCTTTTCAATCATCCATAAGCATATCAAAGTTTCCTTTTGTACTCCTTTATGTTATATAGTATTGAATGAACATGTTATATATATCTTTGTTATTTTATGATTAAAATGTTTAATTTACAAATAAGATTGTATTGATTATTATCAATGTTATTTCAGATTTATTAATAATCTAATGCATATAAATATAAATTAAAGACTATGAAGTAGACCAAGTACTCATAGAAACTAAAATGCACAGTTGGATCACTCACAAGCTAATATGTAGTAGCAGGTAGGCCAATTCATATAAAATGGGTGTCCAACCTATAGAAATTGGGTGGTCAACCTGTATTAACTAGGTGGCGAAACTATATAAATATTTGTATCCAACATATAGAAACTAGGTGTCCAACCTGTACCAACATCTATAACATTCATTCTAATTTATAATAGTTGAAGCTAGCCCATAACACTTGTTTTTAACACTCAATTATGACTATGGAATCTAATTGATGGTTTGAATTAGATCTCAATCATGGTTTGAGTTGCATAGTGGTTTCTAAAATAAAGGCAAAGGAAAATTCAATGTCATAATTCCCCATCATCATTCCTTCTCCATTGGACCATGAATTCAATACCACTGTAATAATGGACCAATTATTCTCTTTGTACATCCTATTTTATGTTATTTTTTGATTGATTGGTTTTAATTTTGTCACAATAAATGTTCATGTTATTTCTCCTAAACTATGATAATATCCATAAATTAGTTTTTACTTTTTGTTATAACTATAAGATATAAATAATAACTTGCCCTCTCTATTTAAATAGCAGGCAATACAAAATAGGTTGGCAAGTAGGAAGTAGAAAGTAAGGAATTTTGAGATTGAGTATTAATAATTATGTATTAAAACTCTATAATTTGTTTACAAAAATATTATCATTGCCACATGTTTGTTAATGTAGTAAGAAGTAGTTGAAAGTAAACAAATGTAGTAAGAATAAGGGATCATAACACAACTCTAATCAAGGTAGGGCCCACTAAAGAGGACTGTGGTAAATATTTCATCCATTAGTCTAGATTAATTTATGCATTATGTTCATGCATTATTTATTATCTAATGAGATAATGATATATTTTTTGTTATGTTTTCTACATATATATTTTTTTATTTCTACAATCTCAATTTTGTATAGTGTGAAGATGCTTCCAAGTTAGCATTATATTTACTTTCCTCTTATTTACTTCCATGATGATTACTTTTCATATAAGTGTGTTAATTTTATTTATGTGAATGTATTTCCTTTAACATAACCTTTAGCATCTCAACCCTCAAAATAGACTAGTGTTACATATACAGTGCTCACATCTTGTTAAATACATGCCCTAGGTTGATAGTTACTTAAAGTACTAGTATCAATAATGACTACACTTTGGGTGACTCTATTGGATTTGGCTGAGATTATATGACTTAGGTTTAGTTGATTGTTTTATTAAGCTTGTAATTTTGACATAATTTTTGAGGATGGCTGTCAAACATTATTATCCTAGGAGGTTGATCTAGAGTTATTAATTTTGATATTAGTTTTCATGATTTTTATAGTAACTTATGGTTTTCTAGTTAAGAGTTCAATTTATTTAAACTAAATTAGTCAAAATATTCTTGTTTCTCATAAAAATAACCTTGTGAAGGACAAGGCAAAAATTTCTAAAATAAAGTTTTTGAGTGTATGTAATGAGAGATGGATCACTTAGCTAGATTCTTACCTATGATACCGATTTTTTCTATAAGAACATAAGTTGAGGCATCACCTTTATAAAGTATAATATTTTAATGAAATACTTAAGAATTATTTTATTACACAAAATGAGACATATATATATATCTTGATAAAATTCCATAATCAATGAAAATAACCTCGTGAATAACAAATTGATTAGCATAATTTAAGCTTCATGGTAAATCTACATAGATAAATACCTAACAAACTAGTTGAAATAATACATAGTATTATTTTGTTAGCTAATTAATATAACACCCTCCTTAAATGACTAAATAAAATGATTTATTCATTATTATAATAAAATGATTAATTTCATACATGAACTTAACCAAAGTGTAGTTCCACTACCATTGCAATGATGTATCCAAATGTCCCTATTTTTACCAATTCATCTTATCGGACTACATGGGTAATGAGTTGTTGTAACCACAAAGTAGAGTAAGAAATGGTGTTGAATAATGGGTTCACTATATTATATTATTCCTTTAATTATTTTCATTTCTTTAATGTGTCATGCTTTATCTATTTGTTAGAGTGATCATTTCCAATATAAAAATTTAGAATATACATCAAGACTAGACAACATAGCATATCTCCTAAGGGATATTTTTATGCCGAGTTATTGAAAAACCAATGCATATTAATTTCCATTGTAGAATAATTTTTGGACATTTATTTTTTTAAAAACCCTTAACACTTGTTTTGTATGACCCTTCCACTTTAATCAACATTCATGGAAAATAACCATTTATGTTTGACTTTGGTATTTAAATTTGTGTTTAGTTTTTGTTGTCACTTGGATTTGAATCCCTTGAGGAGATATCTCATATCTCCTTATTCAAGTGTAATAATGGAAATATCTCACAAACTGTGGGTAACCAATAGGTGAGATGAATCTCTAGAAGGGCTAGTTCCCTTGATTCACTCTTTGAATCACTTTCCTACTTATCAAATTTACATGAAAAGGGATAAGAAGAAAAACTAAAAAAGTTAAAAGGTGATGCACAAATAATGAGTTACCTCCTATTGAATAAAATTATATTACTTAGAGAAAATCAAAGCTTCTTTCACATATAACTCACAACTCAAGATAGATTATTACATCAATGTTTCATATGTTAGGTTCAAGAGGTATATTGATGTTTAAGAGGGATAATGAAAGATAATTTTGAGAATAAAATAATAAAACACTTATAAAATTATCATACACTAAAAAGGAACACTAACAAAGACCTATAACAATTACTCTTTTGTATACTTGGTGGATAATCAAAGACAACATTCTAGAAAAGACTATCTTTTACTAGAGAAGATCAACAAGATTTGTAACCAGAATCAATTATGCATCATGTAAGTAGGAAATTCACTTGTTTATTGCTTCAATATAAATTAAAATATAAAATTTTCTAGAGTTTCACCATTAACCAACAAAGGCTACTCAAAAGAGCCCAAAAAGTCACTACTTATAGCATTTGAGAGAGGAATGAGAAAAGGGAAGTCCAAAGGTCATTTATACACTTGTCATGATGAGAGAAGGGGTTAAATGTACATGAAAATAAGATGTGAAACTTATCATTAAAATTTATAAATTACAAATGTCAATCCAAGGAATGAAACTTCTTAGAATGTGGCATGAAATTCCTTGTGTTGTCTCAAAAAACTACCTTCATCATCTAGCTTTGTTGGAACATCCTAAAATTGAATATGGATAGATATAATTATTTTAATAATATGGAGTGGTTTTATACATTCTCTTCTATCCATTGGTTTCATTCCTAATCATATGAAATCTTCTAGAAGTGAACCATCACTGCTTGTAGTCAAGGAAACTCCTTTCACACACCTTACACACTTGGATTCCAAAATGGATTTAGTTTCTCATAAAAATACATAAAAAGGGGTTAATGAAATGTTTAAATTCCATATATGGCCTTAGAGGCATCAATCACACCTTAAAATAATCCTACTTGAAGTTTTTCACTCTTCTCACTATCATGTTCACTATTTCAGTTTGACTGGTTGAGATGGAGCTACTGGTAGGAATACTTAAGATATTTTATGTAGTATTAAATGGTGATATTTAATTATAATAAGTCATAATATCACTCCCAAAGTTTATTTATCTTCTTTAAAGTCCCTATAACTTGCATAATGCACAAAATAGTCAAAGAAAGCCATTTTGTACCATGTCCATACAGATAGGGTAGCAAAAAAATAAATGAGGATGAAAATTGAAGAATAATATACAAAATAAAAAAAATTTAATGTTAATTTCATCACATTTGGATATATCCCCATTCTTATTTTCTCAATCGGGTCCTTATCCATGGTTTAGTAGGGTTTAAGGTTCCTTTTATCCTTAAGCTTTGTTTATAAAGATGGGACGTTGGAACTACCAAAAAATTTCACTAAAAAAAGGTTCAAGTATTATTTAAACCTCCCCAATCTCCTTATACCTACATGCACAACCTCAGATAAGATGCAAGCACTCAAAGTTATTCTATCGAGCTTTGACCTTCATTTCCTATAGGCTTAAATTGGCTCTGAGCCTCAAAAAGGATTATTTATGATTTATATAAAAAATTGAAGATTTATAAATTTTTTCATCACCCTATAAACATTATTAAATATTTTATAATTCCCAATTATATCTATAAATGACATTGACTCCCCATTTGGATATTAGGCTTAAACCCTGCCTAATAGGCCTGACTGTAACTTTGGAGTTCTAGACCAATTTGTTGAGATTATCCCTTATGTAATTGATTATTAATTTTTTAATAGGTATTATTAAACTTACCACACATTCATGAAATTTATCTATAATTGTCCACCATTTTCACCATTCTTCTCCAAAAATATAGGTTTTATGCACAAGGGAGTGCCTTTTGTTTGAGACAAAATAGAGGGCACTTTCCCTATTTTACTAGACAAACCAAATGGTTGAGGATATTCAAAAAGTGTTGATTACCTTATACAAAAAAATTTATCCCATGGTAATCACATTTTACATTAAAAATCTCCCAAAAACCAAAATAGACCTCTGTGAAGGGAGACTATGCAGGGTTTGAGATATAGACTTTGTATCGCACCATATGATCTCTTCTCTCTTCTTTATACTCATAATGAGAGTATCACAAGGTTTTAATACCTATATTAGGTATATTTAAATCACATAAACCATTAGACCCTTTTCCAAACCCTGATTAGTTCCTACCTTACTGAGATTAGCCTAGACTGAGGCTAATTTCTTGGCTATGTTTCTCTTTCTTGTAGGTGATCATGCTTGATTTAACCTAGGTATATTGTTTAAAAACCATATTAGATTCCTATAGGATAATTTTATACTTGTGTTACCAATTTGGAATCATATTTATGTTACATCCACACATAGACATCACTCCTCAACCTACTATTTCCTACAATTAACTACAATTGACTGTATTAGAGCAAGTAGAGCCCTATGGGCAAGAAGTCATCTTGGAACATGTGACACCTAAAATTTAGATAATATAAGCCAATTTGAATAATATTTAGTATACTAGTTTATGTTTTTACATTCTTAATTCCCTTTCATGGATGGTATAGAAACTCACAGTTAGTCGTAGGTGCACATTTTTAGAGGAAAGGACACCTGTAGGTGTGAATAAGATCAAAATTCAATGTATCATCCTCTTTAAATGATCAATAGATCATAAGTATTATTTATAACTACATATAACCATTAAAACATGGTTTTTCAACCTTGGCTGCTAAAGTCATCTTGGAGTTTCAAATTCTATAGGTTTCATTGCTTAAATTTTGTACATGAAAGTGCAACTTTGGGTCTCTCAACAACCACTTCTAATAATCATTTTACCTCCATATTTCACATATATATTGTCTTATTTTGGGTCTAATATGTTTATTCATTAATTATCACAAATATATTTACAGCTCTATTATATTACCTTCACCAAATGGCCCAAACCTCTATTTTGTGCTTTTAGGGATTAGATCCCTAAACACTATCATCTTATGTTAGAAGGTGATCTATACTTTTGTTTTCCAATTTGACACCTAAAATGAGTTTAACATGATTAATACCAATGCTATAACTCCTAATAAGGTTATACCATTCCTCAAACTTCCCCATATGACACCTTAACTTACTATTAACACCACCTATAGGTGGACATTCTGATGTGTATAGGCAGTGAAAATGAATGTGGATAATATGCATAAGATGTAGGTCTTAAATTAACTCTTAGACCTATATTAAAGATTTAAAATATACTATTTTAGTTATCAAGGACCTTTCTCAGCTCAAATTCTCCTTTTTAACATGCCTAGTTTCCATGAAGACACCTATTGGTAGACATTCTGAGTTGCATATAGATAGGTAGTGAGTATGAGGGTGGATAGTGTGAATTATCTTGACCATAAATGATTTTTAAGCCTATATATATACCTCTAAATGGATGTTCAAAACCCTAAATGGTTTAAAATAGATGTGTTCCTAGTTTCCATGTTATTTTCTTCCTCTAAGCACCTGTAGGTGTACTTTCATGGTAGACTATGTGGAAGTAATGCATACAGTCAACTAAAATGGGATATTTATCATTTAGAGAATAAAAACACTACCTCATATTGATATAAGATATTAAAAATATTTTAAGCCTTCATTATACTTATGTGGATGTTCTCATATCCTCTAAAACTCATGACTAAGATTGAGGATGAGCTAGGAGTTGATTGTGCATGCCAATGGACTACAACCTCAATGATGCTTACCTTAGAGGTTGAAAATTTTGAAATATGCATATTTCCATGACCCCTTGAAGTGAGTAAGACACCATTACACCTTGGATTGAATCCACTATAGATAAAGAGACTTTATACAAATGGTGAAATTGGATTGCAAGTCCACTATCAACACCTTCCTATAAAGTGAGTTATTTGAGCTATCAAAATCTTTCTAAACATGAGACCAAGCATCGATAAAATGAAAGTATATATTAAAAATCATATAGATATATAATCACCAAGTGAGGTATACAAAATAGTCTAAACAAGAATAAAACCTATAGGGTGCAAGAAATAGTGAGCAAAAAAACACAGTCAACTGGTTAAGGATGATTCATAAAACATGATGGACCAATCCTTGAATAATTGTTATATGAATGAATATATTTGAGTGTAATTTCACCTCCCAAAGGATTTTGGTCTGAAACCTCCTCAACTAGTTATACCAAGCATAAACTTGTTGACCACTTCTATGTGTCTAGAAGGGCAAAGAAGGAGCATAATGGTTTTAGAATTTTTTTAGCACTTCCAAAGCATGTAAATAATTGATATGATTTTGAAGAAGATGAAGATACATTCCATGACCTTATCCCATGTGTCACCTTCCCTCATGGGTTGTACAAGTGCCAAAGTCCTCCCTTTTTAGTTGGTTTCTTGATTTTAGTTAGATAACCTACAAGATTCATATGGGATTAACATTCTTGATAGATAATATAACTTTTTAGACATTTTAAAGTAAACTAAGTCACTTATACATCTTGAAAACTATGCCACTTGCATTTATGACCCCTAAATGGCTACTAAGTGACTCAAAATGACATATAAACTAATTAGACCATGAATAAGGCTAAAAAGGCCTAATTACATAAAATGGACTATAACATACCCAATGACAAAATATTAGACCCATAAAAAATCTAAAAATCAAGTTTTTACCTATAGGGGTCCCAATTTGACCTACAGGGTTAAATTTGGTCAACAAATTGGTGACTCATAGGGTTAGTATGCCTATTATACTAAAGATCAGTAGCCTTATCCTATCCATGGGATAAGGGAGTTAATGAATTCTTGAAGAAAAATATAAAGTAATTGCCTAAAACACACACAAAATAATCACAACAAATAACACAAAAAGAAGCAAGACACCAATAGGATTCATACATGTGCATAGGCACTTAGGGAAAATAAGAAAAAATAATAGATATGTACAAATAGAGAGGATAACCTTAGTAAAAAGTTTTAAGATATATCCCATTTACTAGGATATAAAGCTCCTCTCTATCCAAATCTGAGAGTTAGAAAAAATTGTGTTTCTTGCATTGAGTGACGACATAAGGGCCACTTCACAAAGCATCAAACTTTGTGTGTTTTCTATGCTTAGACCTATCTTCATCCCAATTTATAAAAATGTATCCTTATTATAAGGTTATTTTCTAGTTTTATTATAATAATATCTCTTTTTTTGATCTTGATGAGCTCTCATAGTTTTCATAGCTTGATCCCTTATTTCTTCAAGCTCTATCAACTCACATAATCTAACCTACATGATTTTATTTTCCATCAACTCCAACAAGTAAGTGAGATCTAAATATATTAGTTCAAGTGAAATATGTATTCTATCCTCTCTTCCATAAACAAGTGTATATGGCGAGTTACCAATGGCTCTCTTAGGGGTGATTCTATCAGCCTAAAGAGCTATCTTTAAGTTGGAATGCCAAGTTCTTTAGTTCTCCTCCATTGTTCTCTTAATAATCCTAATTAGATTATTATTATTAGTGGACTCAGATAATCCATTATCTTGTGGATAATATTTGGAGGAAGTACTAATATAAATACCATATTTCAAAGCTTACTCACTTGTCTTCATTCTAAAAAATGCCATTGTATTGTCTGGAATGATTGTTGAAGGAGCCCCAAATCTTGTCACTATATCTTCATAAAAGTATAAAATTGAAATTTCATTTGCTTCCTTGAGAGCTATATCCTCTACCCATCTTTTAAATTAATCTATAGCAGCTAACACCCACTTGTAACCAACACTAGATGGTGGGTTGATTAAGCATATGAAATCTAAACCCCATTGTATGAAAGGTTGGTTTACTTGTATTGGATGAAGAGGTAGGGATGAAAGATTTTATTTTCCATAAAAGAGAGCACATTTTTGACATTTAATTACCCAATCATGAGTATCTTTAAACAAACTAGGCCAAAAATAACCAGCTCTCATAATCTTGGAAGCTATGGCCCTTGGAGCAAAGTGACCACCTGTTGGTCCATCATAAAACTAAAACAATATCTTCTTAGCCTAATCTAATTAAAAACATCTCAATAGTACACCTAAGAAATATTTCCTAAACAATACTCCATCAACAAGTACATAAGGAATATATTTTAATCTAAAGTATCTTCCTTTAGCTCTATTTAGGCCTTGTGGACACTCACCGGTTTGAAAACAATTGATAATTTATTGTGTCCAACTCCTCATTGGTGATGATGCAACTATCATAGGATCATATTGAAGGGATAAAATATATTCATTTTTTTCCTTTAAATATGAATCAATGTGTTCACATAATCCCTTCCCTTTCACTAGCTTGTTTGTCTTGATTTTTATATCATACCGCACTAATTTTGTAATCCAACCAACTCTTTTTTCATTAAAATATCTACTCAAGACTTTGACATTAGCATGAGGTACCAATATATGAATCTTATTGTTAGATAACATGTGCCTAAAATTATTTAAACTTATAACAACTTAAAGTACATGCTTCTCTAGATAAGTGTACCTTACCTCATAGCCTTCCAATCCTTGACTAAAGAAGGCAATAGGTTGTTCCATGTTTTCTTCATTTGATTGAGTGAGCATAGCAGAGATTACTTCTTCATTTTCAAAAGTATAAAAGTTGAAATCCTTTGAGAAATTAGGTATTTCAAGAGTTAGAGCTTGAGTAATAGCTCGCTTGATCTCTTCAAAAATCTCTTTCCTTTTCCTTGTCCAAGTAAACACTTCATATTTCCTTAGTATATAGGTTAGAGGCTTGACTAAATTATCAAATCTAGGAGTAAACCTCATTATAAAATTGATTTTTCCAAATAATATTTTTAAACCTTTCTTGTGTTTGGGTAAAGTCAATACCAAGATTGCACTCACCCTTTTAGGACATACGGATAGACTTTCCTTTGGAATAATATGTCCCAAAAGTTTTCCTTCATGGACAACATACACACACTTAGGTAAGGTACACCAACACTAAATCATTTATTAGGCCTTGAAAATCCATTTTCATTGCACATTGAAATGTTACCCCAACATTAGACAAACCAAAATTCATTTTTCTATAAGAATATGTACCCCATTTAGTGGTGAAGGTTGTCTTGTATTGATCTCCTTCCTTTACCAAAATCTGATTATATCTTGAATATCCATCAAGGAGTGAGAACTTTTCACTACCTACCACAACTTGAAAAAATTGCTCCATGGAAGGAAGGGGATAATAGTATTTCAAGGAAACTCTATTCCAATCTCTAAAGTTAACACATAACCTGATTTCCCCATTCTTCTTCCTTACCAGGACTAAGTTTCCTAACCAAGATGAATGCTTAATAGGAAAAAATATCTTAGACTCAATCAATTTTGTAAGTTCCTTCCTCATAAGAGGCTCAATCTTAGGATTGATTGGCCTTTGTCTTTGCTTGATAGGCTTAGCATTATCATCTAATTCTATGGTATGTTTAGCTAAATTTGGATCAAAACATTTTAAATCACTATATTCCCATGCAAGGATATCAGAAAATTCTTTGCATAATTCAATGAAAGCATACATTTCTTCTCTAGTACACACCTTCCCAAGAGCAAACAACTTATCTTTGAATATTTTTACTCTCTCATAGTTTTCTTGATTATTAAACATGATTACCTTTTCCTTATTTAGTTGATCATCATAATTAAAAATACTTTCAAGTGTGACTAAGCCCTTAGGGAGCTTGTTTGTATTCAATTGTACAATATGCCCTCCATATTGTTGTTGTAGTCTGGACTAGTTTTTTGAGGAAAACTTAACCTCCTCTTGTAGAAAAAGATCTATTTGTTGGTCACTATCAAACAGTTTCCAATTAGTGACATTATTAGGTATAGAGGGATTTACAATCATTTTGATATGAGTCTATTTCTTTTCATCTCTTATCTCTTTTGGAATATCATACTGAGCTCCAATGGCTACCAACCTATCAACATTTTTGTTATCTTCTCTTGGTATAGATTGAATTTTGAAAAAATGGAAATCTTCCACAAGATCCCACACTCTATGCTTATAGGATTTAAGCAAAGAGTTCTTAGTCATATTTTGACCTCTCACTTGATTCACAACCAACTTATTATCACCATAAACTTGTAACTCTTTCACACCTCTCTTTCTAGCCCACTCAAGGCCATGAATGAGGGCCTCATATTCTCGTACATTACAAGTACAACTGAAGTGAAATCTAAAAGTAGAGTAATACCTTTCCTTGGATGGATAAACTAACATTTCTCCACCACCTCATCCAACCTTGCTTCTTGATCCATCAAAATAAATTACCATAGACCATCCATAATCTCATTTGGATTCAACAAATTTGGTATGAAATAGCCTTCTTCATGGAGGTAATACACTTCAAGACCAACTTATTCTATGAATTTTTAAGGAACATGTTCATATTTTTTAGTTCCCCATTCATCTAGATGTATATCAGAAACTCCTTAAAGAGAAGAAGTTGGATATTGATCCATGTGAAGTTCTTCCTCATCAAGAATAACATAATTGGCATTTTCAACCTTAGGCATGTAATGCTCTAAATGATTATGATGAATAGGTTCTGATTCAATCTTTACCTTGGTACCATACTTTGATCTAAAAACTATATATGACCAATTTTTTATAAATATTCACGTGTAACTTCTTCATTTCATCCACAACATTTATAAAAGGATTGTTCATCTTCAATGGCTCTTTGGAAGCACTAGTACCTTGTGGTGTAGCATGTAAAGATGGATGTGTAGGAGCTAGTCTTGAATTTTAAGATTTTTGATTTTTTTGCACCTTCGGAGATGAGTTAGACCCACCTACCATTGGGGGTGATGGAGGAGTCAAAATAGGTCCTTGATTTGTCCTTTGTGTCTCTTCTACAACCCTCTTCTTAGATCTAGTGTTAGAAGATACACTAGCATTCATATTATTTGAACTTCCTAAATGATTTATGACACAAAATTCTCCCTATAAATGATTCATAAGAGTATAATCAAATTGTGTTTGTCCATTTTCCATTCCATTTTACATTGGCACCTCAAAAGTGGGAACTTTAGGTACTTGACTACCTTGCATTGTCATGGTTTTACTAGGCATTGTCGGGGAATCCAAGAACAAACACACCTTGTTCTGATCCCACTTGTTAGGATCTTGCTCCTCAGAAAGAGCACAATATGATTACCAAATACAAGAAGTTAAACATGCAGAAATATCTAGAAGTACAAGTAACTAGAATTCACAAATAACACAGAATATGAGAGACAATATACAATCTTGTATTAATACTCATACAAAAAAGAATACAATAAAGAGATGCCACCCTCTTCCACCTTACAGAGGCTTGCCACACCTCAAGTGTATAGTAATTCTTCTTCAAAACACTCTCCTACCAAAAACAGTCCCAACACACAACTCACACACAGAATTGGTGTTCACCTCTCCAACCAGTCAGTAATAACCCTGCCAGTACCCAAGCACTCTAAAGTACTTCAAGTAGATCTCCCATGAACCTGCAACCTATAATTCAACAGACCATACTTACACATGTAGATCTCCTATGATCTTGCAACAACCTGTAACTCAATGATCTTACAATGGAAGGATCTTCCTTGCCTTCCTTTCTAGCTCATCATTACAATACATGCCAATGGGTCTATAAATAGATCCCAGACTTAAACAATAACTTAGAATCTTAGTTTACTAATAATAGACATGTAGCTCAAGACTCAAAATAGCCTTTACATGCAAACACTCTATTTAACTAACTAACTATTCGTGCAACGAATAGTTCTAGAACACACAGGTGACTAACGTCGGTCCCTGTCTAACTGGTGCTGACCGACGTCATCCGAATCCTTGTCGATGACGGTTGCCTTCTGCATTCATCTTGACCGACGTCGGTCATACTGCTGACGCTGATACTTCTGTAACTTTAGCAACCTCCTTTTCATCTGCATAGTTGAAGCTTTTAGCTCCACAACCTAACAATCTTTCACTTGGAGATAAACAACTGCAACTATACCTATACCTGTACACCATCTAGTTTGTTCCCTTGGCTCTGTATCCCTCTTCAAGATCACTCTTGAAGACCAACCACCACACACCCTGTGGTGCAACACCTGTCATCCAAATCACCTGCCACATCCACATCTACAAACCATGTAGAAAATAACTTGACCCTGCATAACATGTGCACCTGCTGCTGGTCCCTCTAAGAATCCACTAAACTACCCTCCAATGCTTCTTTCCTAGATTGGCTCCAAACTTGTGACAACTCTCACTGCTTGGGAAAACTTAGGTCTAGTACATACCGTGCACTTAACCTCATTATGTGAATTAAGACACTATTTTGTGAACTGTCCAACCATCGGCGTGCTAACCGGTCTCACACAATCATCCTGAAACAAAGTCAACATATGACCTTCCATGTCCCTGAAACACACTCATGCCAAAAAATCTTGCTGCTCCCAGATTCCTCATGACATACTTCTGAACTAGTTTTACCTTTAGTTTAGCAACTCCCTGTATATGTAACCCTACAACAAGCACATCATATAGTAATAAGATAATGTAGCTAATATTATCCAACCTAGTAAAGAGAAACACAATGATCAAACCTCCATTGTCCTGTAGCTTATTCAAGACCATATACCCTGGCCTTCCGTCTCACGTGTCTATTTCCGCTCTTCTTCATCTTGAACATCCATTCATCTCTCAGTGCTTACTTCCAGCTGGCAACTCCACCAAAAAACTCCTGTTTGGTTCTCCTCCAAGGAATCACATCCTTCATCCATGCCAAGCTCCCACTGTTTCCTGGATCTACCTACTCTGCTTCTTTAATAACTTCCTGGTTCTTTACCATAAGTGAACAACAAGTAGTGTAAAGAAGGGAAATGATGAATTTGAGGCTTACATACCCTTTAAGTCCTCCATATGGGCACTTAAGACTCCTTGACAGCTTGCTGTCCACCTAAAATTCATCTCAGTGACCGATGCTGGTCACATCTCAGTCTGCACCTGATCGATGCCGATTCCATGCAACTGCCTCATTGCCGACGTTGGTTCCCCCTAACTGATGCCGGTGTTTATCTATCCCTGAGTCACCGATGTCAGGCTGCACATAGCTGACATCAGTCCCTGTCTAGATGCCGATGTTGGTTTTCTAGCCAACGTCGGTCTCTGTGTTTTGCTTGTGATAACTGACTTCTACCCGTGAGCTCCTTTTAGATCAAACCCTTGTCCAAATCACCCTTGCTCTGCTCAGAATTCTTCTACCCCTTGTGCTAAACTCTATCCGTCACCTTCTCCTTAAAAACCAAGGCTTTCCTGTTCTTGTCACTGACATTAGATTCCTCAAGAAACGTCACCTTCTTCTTCTGCATATAGAAACCTCGATCTATGCTCTTCAAATCTGAAAGCATACCCTTTGACTCAAGAACATGCATCTCCTTCTTATTTATGTGACCAAGCCTATTAAGCCACATCTTCAAATCTACAGCTAAAGTAGATAACCTAGAAAGAGAATCAATAATACAAGTAGATAGATAAAGTGTACCTACTTTCTTACCTCTTACTACAACAAGTGCACCCTTGGTAACCTTCCAAGAGTCCACTGTGAGAGTTACTATGCAACCCTCATCACCCAAACTTCTTACAGAAATCAAATTCCACTCCAAAACTGGGACATGCATGACCTCCTTCAACACCCATGTGTTACCTGTCTGCAATTTTAGCTTCACTTTCCCTTTGCCAACCATCTGACAAGGCTTACCATCCCCTAAACAAATTTCTCCAAAGTCTCCCTGGACATACTCATGAAAAAATTCCCTATTTGGAGATGCATGAAAAGAGTCACCAGAATCTAAAACCCAAGATTCCACTTTATCCAAAGAGCATACCAGAGCATCCTGTGCAACGAACTCTATAACATCTGTTTCTTCTTCATGTCCTTCATGCTGATCTTCACCCGACCTGCAATCTCTCTTTAAGTGCCCTTGCTTTCCACATTTCTAGTAGGTTATTCTACCATACCTAGATTTAGATCTCCTGCCATTAAACTTCTCCATTCATAGTCTATACCATTACTCTACTCCCACTCAAACAGAAACCCCTGTGAGTAACCTGTAATCAACACACACTAACCAGCTCTAATCCAACCTGTTAGTATCCCAACCAAAAGCTTTGATACCAGTTGTCAGGGAATCCAAGAACAAACACACCTTGTTTTGATCCCACTTGTTAGGATCTTTCTCCTCAGAAAGAGCACAATATGATTACCAAATACAAGCAATTAAACATGCAAAAATATCTAGAAGTACAAGTAACTAGAATTCACAAATAGCACAGAATATGAGAGACAATATACAATCTTGTATTAATACTCGTACAAAAAAGAATACAATAAAGAGATGCCACCCTCTTCCACCTTACAGAGGCTTGTCACACCTCAAGTGTACATTAATTCTTCTTCAAAACACTCTCCTACCAAAAACGGTCCCAACACACAACTCACACACAGAATTGGTGTTCACCTCTCCAACCAGTTAGTAATAACCCTGCCAGTACCCAAGCACTCTAAAGTATTTCAAGTAGATCTCCCATGAACCTGCAACCTGTAATTCAATAGACCATACTTACACATGTAGATCTCCTATGAGCTTGCAACAACCTGCAACTCAATGATCTTACAATGGAAGGATCTTCCTTGCCTTCCTTTCTAGCTCATCATTACAATACATGCCAATGGGTCTATAAATAGATCCCAAACTTAAATAATAACTTAGACTCTTAGTTTACTAACAATAGACATGCAGCTCAAGACTCAAAATAGCCTTTACATGTAAACACTCTGTTTAACTAACTAATTGTTCGTGCAATGAATAGTTCTAGAACACACAAGCGACTGACATCGGTCCCTGTCTAACTGGTGTTGATCGATGTTGGCCGACTCCCTATCGACACCGGTTTCCTTTTGCATTCATATTGACTGACGTCGGTCATACTGCCGACGTCGGTATTTCTGGAACTTCAGCAACCTCCTTTTCATCTACATAGTTGAAGCTTTTAGCTCCACAACCTAATAGGCATTTCATTGGCATATGCAACTTGGCCTTGATTTTGGTCATAAGAAGGGTACCATGGTTGTTCTTGAATAAAATTGTTTTGAGTAGGAAAAAGATCTCTATAAATGATGGGTAATTTTTATTGAAACTTTGGTAAGGTCTAGATTGAGTTATTTGACCTTGTCCTTAAACATTACCTTGAAAAAGAGGTTTACTTGCTTGTCCAAACTAATTGTGACACTGATAAGGCCTATAGTTTTAGGCTTGTTGTCTTTTGAGAGCAACCAATTCATTACTAACACTTTGAAGCAAACTCTTGAATTCATGAATCTCATTGGTAGGGGCAAGGGCAAACTTCTCTTGGCTATTTGGAAAAGGAGTCAAGGTAGGTGATGTAATTTTACTAAGAGGCTACAAATCAAGAAATAATGGCATAGGTGGTCTAAGAGAAATCTTCCCTACTTGAAAAATATAATTCCTAACATTAATAACTATCTCATAGACACCAGGCAGTGTATTCACATGCATATATTGGATCATCTTGGCTACATCACTATTCAATGCTTTTAGGTAATATAAAAAGGCATAATTTGAAGTGGGTCTCCTAAGGGCTAGGATCTTACCCCATGTATTTTGAAATCTAGAGTTAAAATCTTGCATGAACTCTTGAGGAGCCCTCTTGATAGTAGTTAATGGCTTAACTAGTAACAAATAATCACTCTTCACTTCAAACCTCTTAGATAATAGATTTCCTAGTTCATCCCATGAAGTAATGGAAGCATGAGGTAGATTTCCATACCAATATAAAGCTTTCCCCTTGAAAGACAATGCCAATACCCTGATGGCTACATTCTCTTGAGTGATATTATTGATGTTGCAAAAAATTTCCATGTTTCTAATGTGTTCAATAGGAGTAATAGGACCTTCTCCACTAAAACATTGAACACTTTTAAGGGCTGCTCTAGGAATTTGGTCATATTAGGCAAGATTCAAAGGAGATGATCTAGTCAAGGCTAAAAAAGGAAGGTTTATATCCATATTGGAAAGAAAATTGTGAGTAGTAGGGGTTGAACCAAGTAGAAATTTAGACTTTTTAAAAACTAATTCCATTGAATAAGGATGAGTATTCACAAATCTGCACCTTTTGATAGAATAACAAGGTAATTACAAAAAATCAAAAGGTATACCTTTATAAGTAGACCTAGTGGTCACCTTTGGCATGGAAAATAATGACTTATCAATAAAAAAAGATTTGAAAACCTAATGGAGTCTCTAGATACTAAATATAAATGTTCTTGTAACTGTAAATATGCCAAGATCAAAACCAATCTTGGATAATCTTCTAAGACTTAAAGTGCTAGTGGGCATGCCAAAAATTATTGTCAATTAGATTTACACCCCTTGAGGATATGTCTTATCTCTCCTCATCCAAGTGGTATAATAGAAACATCTCACAAGTTGTGGGTAACCAATAGGTGAGATGAATATCTAGAAGGGCTAGTTCCCTTGATTCACTCTTTGAATCACTTTTCTACTCATCAATTTTGCATAAAAAGGGTTAAGAAGACAAACTAAAAAAGATAAAATATAATTCACCAATAATTATTTTCATCCTATTGATTGAACTTATACTACTTAGAGAAAATCAAAGCTTCTTACACACATAACTCACAACTCAAGATAGATTATTACATCAATGTTTCATATGCTAGGTTCAAGAGGTATATTAATGTTTAGGAGGGATAATTAGTGATAATTTAGAGAATAAAATCATAAAACACGTATAAAACTCTCATACACTAAGAAGGAACACTAACAAAGACCTGAAATAATTACTCTTCTGTATACTTGATGGATAATTAAAGACAACATGCTAGAAAAGACTATCTTTTACTAGACAAGATCAACAAGATTTACAACCAGACTCAATTATGAAGCATGTAAGTAGGAAAATTAACTTTTTTATTACTTAAATAAACCTTAAAATAAAAAAATTGGCTAGGGTTTTACCATTAACCAATGGAGGCTACTTCAAAGAGCCAAAAAAGTCACTACTTATAGCATTTGAGAGAGGAATGAGAAAAGGGAAGTCCAAAGGTCACTTGGAAACTTGTTACATTGAGAGAAGGGGTTAAATTTTCATGATAAGAAGATTTGAAATTTATCATGAAAATTCAAAAAGTACAAGTGTCAATCTAAGGCATGAACATTCTTGGAATGTGGCATGAAATTCCTTGTGTTTGCTTAAAAAACTACCTTCATCATCTAGCTCTATTGGAACATCCAAAAACTAAGGATAGGTATAATTAGCTAAATGATATGGATGGGTTATATACATGTTCTTCCATTCATTGGTTTCATTCATAATCATCTAAAATATTTTGGAAGTGAACCATCACTGCTTGGAGTGAAGGAAGCTCCTTCTTTCACACACCTTGTACACTTGGATTCAAAAATTCCTCTAGTTTCAATTTAAAATAAATATTATGGGGTGAATGACATGTGTAAATTCAATCCATGGACTTATAGGCATCAGGCACACCTTAAAATCAGTCTACTTGAAGTTTTCCACTCTTCTCACTATCATGTTCACTATGCTAGTTTGACTAGCTGAGATGGAGCTACTTGTAGGAACACTTAGGATATTTTATGTAGTATTAAATGGTAATAGTTAGTTATAATAATTCCTAATATCACTCCCAAAGTTTATTTATCTTCTTGAATGTCCTTATAACCTACACAATGCACAAAATAGTCTAAGTAAGCCATTTTGTACCATGTCTGTATAAGTAGGGTAGCAAAAAAATCAATGAGAAGGAGCCCTGAAGAGTCCAACATATAACCACTTTCATGGTCATTTAATACCATTTGGATATCTCTCTATTCTTGTTTTCTCAGTTGGGTCCTTATCCAGGGTTTAGTAGGGTTTTAGGTTCCTTTTGTCCTTAAGTTTTGTTCATAAAGATGGGATGTTGGAACTACCAAAAAATTTCACTGAAGCAAGTTTAAAGTCCTATGTAAACCTCTCCAAACTCTTTATACATCCATGCACAACCTTAGAGAATATTCAAGCATCAAATTTAGCCTATCAAGCTTTGACCTTCATTTCTTGTAGGATTGAATTGCTCTAATCCTCAAAAAGGATTATTTATGATTTATCTACATAATGGAAGGTTAATCACATTTTTCATGACCATATAAAAATGTTTCAATAGGTTATAATTCCCACCTATATCTATAAATGGCATTGACCCCCCATTTAGATATTAGGCTTAAACCCTACCTAATAGGCCTAACTATAACTTTGGAGTTTTAAACCACTTTTTTGAGATTATACCTTATGTGTTTGATTAATCATGTTTATATAGGTATGATTCAACTTACCACACCTTCCTAAAATGTCTCTATATCCTTTGGTCCACCCTTTTCACCATTCTCCTCCAAAAATATAAGTTTTATACACAAGGGAGTGCCCTCTATCCGAGATAAAATAAAGGGTGCTTACCTTATTTTCCTAGACAAACCAAATGGTGGAGGAGCTTCCCCAAGTGGTGAATAAATTATACACCAAAATTTATCCCTTGGTCATCTCATTTGACTTTCCAACTCTCCCAAAAACCAAAATAAACCTCTATGAAGGTAGACTATGTAGGTTTTAGGGTGTAGACTATGTATTGCACCATATGATCTCTTCTCTTTGACTTTTACTCATCATGAGAGTATTACAAGGTTTTATTACCTATCTTAGGTCTCATTTAAAGCACATAAACCATTATATAATTTTACAAACCCTACTTGGTTCCTACCTTATTGAGATTAGCCTAGACTGAGGCCAATTTCCTAACTGTGTTTCTCTTTCCTATAGGTGATCATGCTTACTTAAATCTGGATATAGTGTCTACAAACCCTATTATAGTCCTATAGGATCATTTTATACCTATTAGACCCATTTTTAATCATCTTTATGTTATTCCCACACTTAGACCTCACTCCTCAACCTACTATTGCCTACAGTCAACTATAATTGACTGTATTAGAGCATGTAAAGGCCTATGGGTAAGAAGTCATCTTGGAACATGTGGAAACTCACCTTTATATCCTTTGATCCAATTGGAATCATCTTTCATATATTAGTGTAGGTTTTCCCATGCTTAATTCCCTTTCATGGATTGTATAGAAACTCATAGTCAGTTGTAAGTGCACATTTTCAGAGGAAGGGACATTTGTAGGTGTGAATAGGATAAAAATTCAATGTATCATCCTCTTTAAATGATCACTAGATCATAAGTGTTCTTTCCAAATACATAGAACCATTCAGACATGGTGGCATGATCTAGTTTTCAACCTTGGGTGCAAGAGTCATCTTGGAGTTTCAAATCCTATAGGTTTCACTTCTTGAATTTAGTGCATGAAAGTGCAACTTTAGGTCTCTCAAAAACCACTTTATACTAATCATTTTTCCTCCATATTTTGCATATATCTTGTCCTATATGGGGGATACTAGGTTTAGTCATAAATATTCACCAAGAGATATTAAAAATCTATTATATGACCTTCACCAAATGCCCCAGACCTCTATTTTGTGCTTTTAGGGATTAGATCCCTAAACATGATCATATTATGTTAGAAGGTGATCTATAATTATATTTGCTAATTTGACACCTCAAATAGGCCTACCATGATAAATAACAATGCTAGATCTCTTAATAAAGTTTTACCATTACTCAAACTTCCCCATATGATACCTCAGCTTACTTTTAACACCACCTATAGGTGGACATTCTAATGTGTACATGTAGTGAAAATGAATGTGGATAATGTGCATGAGATGTAGGTCTTAAATTGACTATTAGACCTATATAAAAGATTAAAAATAGACTCTTTTAGTTATAAAGGACATTTCTCAACTTAAATTTTCCTTTTTAACATGCCTGGTTTCCATGAAGACATGTATAGGTAGACATTCTAAGTTGCATATAGATAGGCAATGAGTATGAGGGTGGATAGTGTACATTATCTTGATCATAAATTAGTTTTAAGCCTATATAAATACCTCCAAATTGATTTTCAAAACCCTAAATGGTTTAAAATAGATGTGTTCCTAGTTTCCATGTGATTTTCTTCCTCCAAGCACCTGTAAGTGCACTTTCATGGGAGACTATGTGGAAGTAATGCATACAGTCAACTATAATGGTATATTTCTCATTTAAATAATTAAAACACTGCCTCATGTTGATAGAGGACATTACAAAGATTTAAAACCTTCATTATACTTCTATGGATGTTCTCATAGCCTCTAAAACTCATGACTAAGATTGAGGATGAGCTGGGAGTTGACTGTGCATGCCAATGGACTACAACCTCAATGATGCTTACCTTGGAGGTTAATTTTTTTGAAATAAGGATATATCTATGACCCATTTAAGTGAGTAATACACCATGCTACCTTGGATTGAATCCACTATAGATAAAGAGACTTTCTATAAATGGTGAAATTGGAGTGCAATTCCACTATCAACACCTTCCTACAAAGTGAGTTGTTTGAGCTATAAATATATTTCTAAACATGAGAAAAATCATGGATAACATGAAAGGATATAATAAACATCATCTATATATATAATCACCAAGTGAGTTATACAAAATAGTCTTAACAAGAACAAAACCTATAAGTTGTAGGAAATAGTGAGAAAAAAAACACAATCAACTTGTTAGAGATGAATCATAAATCATGATTGACCAATACTTAAATAATTTTTATGAAAATTAATCTATCTAAGTTTAATTTCACATCCCAAAGGCATTTGGTCTGAAACCTCCTCAACTCACTGTACCAAGCATAAATCTATTGACCACTTCTGTGTGTCTAGAAGGGTGAAGAAGGATTAGAATGGTTTTGGACCTTTTTTTATCACTTGAAAAGCATTTAAATAACTAATATGAGTCTAATGAATATGAAGGTGCATTCCATGACCTTATACCACATGTCACCTTCCCTCATGGGCCATACAAGTGCCAAACTCCTCCCTTTTTAGTTGGTTTCTTGATTTCAATTAGATAACCTAAAAGATTCAGATGGGACTGATATTGATGATAGGTAATATGACTTCTTGGATGTTTTAAAGGAAAATAAGACACTTGGAAATATTTAGAACCATGCCACTTGCATTTATGACCCTTAAATGGCTACCAAGTGACTCAAAATGACATATAAACTAATTAGACCATGACTAAGGCTAAAAGGCATCAAATTACATCAAATAGAATATAACATACCCCATGACAAAATATTAGACCCATAAAACATCTAAAAATAAAGTTTTTACCTATAGGGGTTCCAATTTGATCTACAAGGTCAAATTTAGTCAATAGTTTCAATACCTATAAAACAACAATAAGAGAAATATTTACATGCTCTTCACCTTGCACTTTTTGTTTAATTAACCTTTTAGATTTTCATTTAAAAAATTGATGAAATTAATCTCTCTATACATATTTCATTATGGTATGGTACCACTTAGGCCTCCTTTTTTGGTTTGTTTGATGTGATGTGAAAATTGAGAATTATTATTTTCACTACCAATGCTATAAATTGTTCTAAAAGTATCATTAGAAGGTGGAAATATAATAATTTTAGTAGATTGACCATTATCATAAAATAATGTTACTTTCTCATCCATAAAAACATCTTTACTCACCACAATCTTGTATGTAGAGACATCTAGTAATTTGTATGCAATTCTCTACTCATAATAACCAACAAACATGTAAAATTTTCCCAATATAGAAGCAATGGATTTAAAAACATGAAAATTACATAGATCATGCATTTTATCATACCATACTCCTTATGGTGTTATATTCTACAAGTATTTTATGGGACTTTAGTTGAGATTGTACAAATTTGTATTCCTAGCTTCTACCTAGTA